>JAUCMU010000053.1:4085424-4159399 GCA_032275025.1 Enteromius treurensis
TCCGGGGAAACGCCAATCCGGAGAGTACCGCAGTGCCATGCCCATCTCGGGACTCGGTCGTGTAACCAACGCTGAAGCGGTCTCATATGGAGGAGCCCCGGCGGCGTAACTGTGGCTGCGGCTGCCATATGCCACAGGAGCCTCTGAAAAGATTTGAGAGGGACTGCTGTCTTGTGCCTGAACATATTTAGGCAGTTCAACATGGCCTGCGCGTGCTCCCCCATGAAGCAGGCAGTCATTGCGACCCAATCCAGCTCCATGCCGAGATAACAGATCCTCTGCACTGGACAGAGTTTGCTATTCTCTTGGTTGACCTGAAGGCCCAGATGGCTGAGGTGCCGTAGCACCAGGTCCCTGTGCTGACAAAACAATTCTCGCGAGTGAGCCATTATCAGCCAGTCATCGAGGTAATTGAGGATGCGGATGCCCATCTGCCATAAGGGAGACAAAGACCCCTCCGCGAGCTTGGTAAAGACTCGGGGAGACAGGGACAGGCCAAATGGTAGAACGCGGTACTGATACGCTCGACCCTCGAACGCAAACCGCAGTAGGGGTCTGTGGGGAGGCAGAATTGAGACGTGAAAGTACGCGTCCTTCAGGTCGATGGCTGCGAACCAATCCTGGGGCCGAATGCATGTCAGTATGCTCTTCGGGGTGAGCATTCTGAATGGCAGCCTGAGAAGGGACCGATTCAGGACTCTGAGATCCAGGATAGGTCCCAACCCACCGCTCCTTTTTGGGCACGATGAAGTAAGGGCTGTAAAACCCCGACCTCATCTCGACTGGAGGGACAGGCTCGATTGCTTCCTTCGCCAGTAGGACAGCAACCTCCGCACGGAGGACAGCGGCATCCGTGTTAGAACGGACACGGGTGTAGAGAATGCCTCTGTACCTGGGCGGGCGCCTGGCAAACTGAATCGCATAGCCAAGGCGTACCGTCCGTATCAACCACTGGGACGGGTTGGGGAGCTGTAACCAGGCCTCCAACCGTGTCGCCAGGGGTATCAAGGGAATGGTGACAGCCATGCCCGCAGTGGAGCAGCCTGGTGGGAGACCAGGGAGGGGACCGGCCCCAGAATGTTGAACGTCCTGGGGGGCGACTCCGGCTGCTCTGAACAGCCCTTACCTGCGCTGGCTCCCACTATGGCGATCCAGGGCTGATGTTGTTGTCCCCCGAAGAGCAATCTCCATCACCTCTGGGCTGCCCGTCTCAGGGGCGCTTCTTCTTAGCACGGGTGTTGCAGCCAGCCTGGCATTGTGCGCTTCAGCCGGAGATGGAGCAGATGGTGCTAGTTTTGGTGCCGCGGGGGACGCTCCCGGCGACAGGCAGGCTGATGCACGTGGCTAATGGCCTCAGCCTCCTGCTTCTGGGCAAAGTCCTCGACAGTGTCGCCGAAGAGGCCAACCTGTGAGATGGGTGCGTCAAGAAAACGAGTTTTGTCAATGTCAGCCATCTCAGCTAGGTTGAGCCAGAGGTGTCGCTCCTGAGACACTACCGTGGACATCACCTGACCAATGGCACGTGCGGCAACCTTCGTCGTCCGGAGGGGGAAGTCGGAAAGCGGAACGGAGTTCCTGCATAACCCCTTGGTCAGGTCCACCCTTGTGCAGTTGTTTCAGCTCTTTGACTTGATACACTTGCTGTGTAGCCATCGCGTGCAAGGAGTAAGCAGCCTGCCCAGCGGCATAGTAAGCCCGGCCCGCGAGAACCAACAAGGTCTTACAAGCCTTGGGCGGGAGCCGTGGCGGTCCACGCCAGGCGGCGGCGCCATGCAGGCACAAGTGCACCGCATTAGCACGCTCGACCTGGGGGATCGTCACGTACCCCCTGGCTGTACCTCCGTCGAGGGTGGAGAGGGGAGAGGAGCTGGTGGCCAGCCTTGACAAGTAAGGGGCTCGCTACGACCTGGTCAGCTCCTGATGCACCTCCGGGAAGAAAGGCACTGAGGGGGACCGCGGGGGAACCAAACCCAGGAACCAATCATCCAGCCGAGATGGATCAGACGAAGGCGTACGCGGCACCTCCAACCCAATCCCCTCGGCGGCTCAGAGGAGCATAGCCGAGAGCGTAATGTCCGCCTGGGACGGCGCAGCAACCACGGACGGCCTCTGCTCCACACCGACGAGCCCTTCGCTGCTCGGCCCTCCCTCTGATGCAGCGGCAGACATCTCAACATCCTCGGGTGCACCAAAGGAGACAGCGATCGTGCCCATCTGAGGATGTGAGGAAACTCCCACACTCAGAAGTGCACGGCCGCATAGACATTACGGAGAATGGCTATTAAGACATGCTTGAAAATCGCTCTTTTTTGAGGCCCGGTTGCCCAGGGAGGTACTCACTGGCGAGCAAAGGCTGGCTTTCACAGCCTTTAAAAAGGCTACCGCTGCCCAGAGGATGAAGACGGATCGGTGAGAGAGCATGAACTCCACAGGAACTCTTTTTGGGTGAAATCCTTTTCTTCAGCAGACTCAAACAGCAGTGTACAGCGTTCAGGATTCACAGCAGTCAGACGAGCGCTCCGAAGCGAAAAGCTGTGAGTGCACACCGGACGAGAAGTGCAGCGCAGCGTCGCGCCATGTCTTTAAAATTCGAACACATTGTTTTCTATGGGTGTAAACACACCGGCGGCACAATTCGGCGTCTGTCCGCGGCGCCCAGTTACGACTCAGGACGCTGTTCAAATTCCTGCCGCGCCACAGAGCGCCGCCTGCATTGTTTATATATTAAATAACATCATATTTGTTTCAAATCGTTGTTAATTATACCAAGATACCAAATACTGTTACGTTTTCACTCAGGCTGGCTAATAAAGTTAGCTAACGTTAGCTAAACAATATTGCTACTATGTAACACAGTTACCTAGACAACAGATCCAACAAAACAATAACAGACTTCTCATAACACAGATTATTTTCATTGATTAACGTTCAAAAACTCAGCTATTATCAATTAAAATAATATATTTAAAATAATATTAAATGAAGTTAAAACTCACCCATCTTGTAGCTCAGAACTTGATTCGAAATTGAACACGCGCGTATAGAATGTGCGCATCTGGTGTGCGATACTTCGAGCTGTCCTAGACGCGGCGCGGCGCTGCGCTTCTCGTCCGGTGTGCGACCCCCTTTAGGCTTGTAGCATTAAATATGCATGCACAATGACAACTATTTTTCTGGAAGTGACCAAGTTGCTTGACAGTTGCTGCATCATGTCATTGCACAACTGCATGAAGCTGACCTCTGCTTCAAACTCTTATAAAGATGAATGATTTCCAACCACTTTCCTGTGGCAAACTGCTGTAAATATAAAGTCTAGTTTATATAGTTTAAATAGTACATTTTTTTGTGAAGATCAAATAAATATACTGTAATGTACATGTTCTCTGATTAGGAACTATGACTTGCAATATAAGTGAATCTTCGCTTACGAGCTCAGCACTTTCAAGTCACTATCTTTAGTAATTTCTCAAGCATTCAAACATTTAGATTGAATGCAAGAAAAGGCAGTTGCAATGCAGCTTTTCATTGCATTGACCTTCTCATTCTCCATCCCGTGGATACGAGCACCATGACGCTCTCTCATTAGCACAGCTGCTACCATAGCGAGGTAATGTGACTCATCAACGTTACTGATCACCCAGTGGGCTTCTCATCAACAGGTTGCTAAGCTTTACTGATTCACTCTGTAGGGATTAGGACAAAAAGGTCAGGGTGAGCAAGGTTTTGATTACAAAAGGATTACAAAAAAAACCTTGGAAATGCCCCACCCAAAGCTAAAGGTAATATTTGCCTTTAAAAAATGCATTTCCTGTGTTTTCATTGCATAAACGTCATAACTTTCTTGTCACAGCCACAGAGTTACTGTATAAGGTACATCTGTTTCTGCGCCTGTCTATTGTGTTAACGTTTAGCAGGAACGTTAATGTTCAGATGGCACACTATATAGATTTATATTAAAATAAAGTTACAGAGTCCAGACAAAGTCCAGACCATTTTCATTTTGTTGTTTCATACAAAATTAAGTGCTGCATCTTGCAAATTGGGTGAGCTAAAAGTACTGAAAGCAGATTAAAAGCAGAAAAACCTATAGATTTCCAAGCCATGCTCTATAATTCTCATTGCGGGTGGCTATTAAAAATGCCTTATGATTGATATGGAATGAAACAAATGCAATTCAAAGAAACTCCACGGCATTCCAGGTGGGAAGGTGTGTGAAATAAGATTTCTTTTGATCAGTGTTCTAAATCTAATTGACTTAGGATATGATGGACACAGACAGTCTGTTTAATGTCACTGTCATTGTTTTTGTCAGGAAAGCCATTGCTAAGGCTGGAGTGCAGGATAACGCTGCCCAATCCGGCGCCATAATACCGGCCAAAGGTGAACCCAACAAAGAGATCTGCAGCACCGTGGATTGGACTGTGAGTTAACTCATTTATCTTTCAACAAACAAATTAGCATTCCAAACTGTTAGCATTTTCATTAATCTCAATAGCAGTTAGCAGGAAGCTCCAAAGCATGACACAGTAATCCACATTAATCTCTGTAACTTCTGTTTAACTTACTGGTTAGTTGTTTTTTACAGGAAAATGCCCAGTTTGGTCAACACGTGTGGTTTGAGACCAGTCCGTCAGGAGATTTCTGTTACGTTGGAGAGACGTATTGTTTTGCAAAGTCACTGGTAAATGATTCATATTTTTATTCTGAAAACGATCAACAGCAAAATGAATAGTTTGCAGTTGTGTCGCTTCTTTTGCATAAAAAAAGATTTTTAAAAAATCGCTCTTGCGCCAGAGCTCCCTCTACTGGTTAGATGTGATCAGCAAAAATTCAGATGTATTACTAAATTGCCAATTGTAGTGATTTATTTTGTTTTCTCAGCAAAAATCTCTTCCTCGGCACAAATGTGCATCCTGCAAAATAGCTGTTCACACTGTATGCATGGATCAGCTGGAGAAGGTTAGATGATTGTTGTAAAGCTGAAAAATATACAATGTTTTGGACTTTTTATTTCAACAAATAAAATTTTGTTCCCCATAGATTAACTTCAGATGTAAGCCATCATTTAAAGATCCAGGGATGAGAAATGTCAGAGAGGTAAGACTTTCGGTTCCTTAAAAAGAGCTTTAATATTTACTTTTGTTAAACAACTGAGCTGGTTTGTGTTTTAGACTCCACACATGAGACATCACTGGGTCCATAGGAGACGGCAAGATGGAAAATGCAGGCAGTGTGGAAAGGTCGGTATAAGACTCATAAAATATGAAACATGTAATCATCCAGAAAGTATTTATGGCCTAATTTCACTCTTTCCTCAGGGTTTCCAGCAGAAATTCACCTTTCACAGTAAAGATATCGTGGCCATCAGCTGCTCATGGTGTAAACAAGCAGTAAGTGTTGCACATCTGAGAAAAGTTCATAAAGTTTGGGGTCAGAAAAATGTATTCATTTATTTTTAAGAAAGTAATGCTTTTATTTAGCAAGAGTGCCTTATTAAAAGGCTTTTTCTTTATTACAAATTAATTCTATTTTTAAAACCTTCATTATGGTTTTCACATAAATATCAAACAACCCTAACTGAAATGTTTTAGCATATTGGAATGATTTCTGTTTGTGACTGAAGATAACCTCTCCTGAAACTTTAGTTGTGCTGTTTCAGGAATAAATTACATTTCAAAGAAATTTAAAATATAAGAAAGCCATTTTAAATTTGCCTTCCAAAACGTGGTAGTGCATAAAATGTAGACACATTTTAAAGTACACTTTTGATCAAATATCAATCAATGCACTCTGCTATGTGTCTTACAGTATCACAACAAGGTGACCTGCTTCATGCTGCAGAAAATCGATGAGACGTGTTCCCTTGGAGCTCACGCGGCTGTGATCATCCCTCCAACTTGGATCATCAGAGTCCGCAGACAGCAGGTACCATCTGACCTGAAGAAAATGGGGTTTACACAAAATATTAGTGTTGTATCCACTGTTTTCTTGAACTAATAGACATTCAAAAATCTTACCTGCTTAAAAGCTTTGAATATTATATATGCATATCTTCCAAATACATTTTTAAATAGTGATGTAATTTTATGATGCAGTGTTTTAGAGTGGTGAAAACAGGTCACCTGCATTGATGAGCTAAAATGTAAACAAAAATGTGCGAGAATGTCTACAAACATGCCTATGACTAACTGTCCCTATTATACAGGCATCATTGAAGAGCAGTAAAAGAAAGAAGAAAACATCCCTGAAGGCCAAACCCTCCAAGAAAGGCACAGAGGTAACAAACACAGCTGAACCTTTGAACCTTGGTGAATAAGACTGATATGCGCTTATATATGACAGGATTTCAATATTTCATTCCCTGCAGGATGGCAAATGGAAAAACTTTATTGTGCGACCGATTCCTTCTCAGCTTATGAAGCCTCTTCTAGTGTTTGTCAATCCGAAGAGTGGCGGGAACCAGGTCAGAAGCGACACTCAAAGTTCCTAGCGCTTAGAAACATTATTTTACAGCCGCATAACAGCACTTGTTCTTTTCTATAAAGGGAGCGAAAATCATTCGCTCTTTGATGTGGTACCTGAACCCCCGGCAAGTGTTCGACCTCACTCAGGGAGGCCCGAGAGAGGGGTAAGAGGTGATAGATCCCACTTTCTTTCTTTCTGCACTTTGAGCTTGTTCTCTTACACTTTCTGTTCCTCTTTTTAAGGTTAGAAATGTACAGCAAAGTGCCCAACCTGCGTGTCCTCGTTTGCGGCGGCGACGGAACGGTTAGTCAAATATCTGTGCTCTTATCCAGATGAAACCGGATGGTGGGTAATACCATTTCTGCTCATACTGTTTCAGTATGTGCACAGTATGCAAATAGTAGACAACAGCGTAATGTGCTGGACATGCTCAACTTGAAACTGAATCAAGTCAAATTGAAATGTATTAGGCATCACACACCACTACTAAAATAACACTAACTGATCCGAGCCAGTCTCTCAGATATTAAATGTAAATGAATTTCATCATGCTGACCCTCAGTTTAGGAAGTTCGAGGGGTCCATCATGTGATTTCTATGCTTTGTTTGAACAGGTTGGCTGGATTCTCTCAGTGCTGGATGAGCTCCAGTTGAACCCTCAACCAGCCGTGGCCGTGCTTCCCCTCGGGACAGGAAATGACCTGGCCAGGACTCTTAACTGGGGCGGGGTAGGAACCTAAATACTCTTGATTGTAATGTTCTAATAAAGCTTAGTTAGTACATTTCCTTGGACATTCAAATATAAGGTGAGGTTTCAGCTTCAGCTCTTGTATTTAAATATAATTACAAGTTTTGTTTTACAGCATGAGGTTTGTGGTTTAAATGCAATTTTTACTGCTGACACATACTGAAAGTGGCATAACAAAGGAAAATATCCCCACTATTTGTTAACCATTCTAATGTGTGAACTTGTTGGCTTTCAGGGCTACACAGATGAACCGGTGTCTAAGATCTTGTCCCATGTTGAAGACGGCAACATGGTCCAACTGGACCGATGGAACCTGAGCGTGGAGCCCAATTTAGAGGCCAGCGAGGAGGAGAGAGATGAACACCAGACCGACAAGGTCAGCCGACACCAGTAGAGGGTGCTAGACTGTAGGAGTACAGCACCATCCTTCTAACTTCACCACAAAGTCAAGCAAAAAGGAGGATGTAAAGAGTATAAAATCTTGTGTCAAAATGAATGGTAATCTAATGAGTGCTCCATGTCTATTTCAGCTTCCCATTGACGTCTTCAACAATTACTTCAGCCTCGGATTTGATGCACACGTGACCTTGGAGTTTCATGAATCCCGAGGTGTGCTCACTCTCTCGTGTAATTTGAATTTGGTTTATGAAGTGAAGGTTTGCATATCGTATATAAAATCTGCGGTTTGTGAAAGGATTCAAATTTTTAAGACGTTGTTTTGTTTCCTCAGAGGCTAAACCAGAACGGTTCAATAGTCGACTTCGCAATAAGATGTTTTATGCAGGGGTGAGTGTGTCTGTCCAAGAAAGTCATGTAGATATTTTAATTCTTTTTGTAATGTAGAAAAATGTAACATATTTGGCCAAATCTCTCTCTGCAGACAGCCTTCTCAGACTTTTTGATGGGCAGCTCCAAAGATCTGTCCAAACACATCAGGGTTGTGGTAGGTTTATATAATATGAACCAATGTATTTGAAACTGCAAGTATAATTAAAATGTATTTTATATATACACACACACACACACACACACACACACACATATATCACCTAAACTACAAATAAAGTCATTACTATTGATTAGCGTCATAAAAGTTCAAACTGAATATTACACCACATTTACATAATGGCACAAATATATACAATGTTCCTTCATTTGCTTTTTCTTATTTCCTATGCAGTGTGATGGTACTGACCTGACAAGTAAAGTGCAGGATATGAAACTGCAGTGCCTCTTGTTCCTCAACATCCCCAGGTAAACTGACCTGAAACAGAACTGTGCAAAACAAATGTTTTATGTAACTTCCATTTAAGAGAACCTGTGTACATTCTTGTATTGATTTGTGTGCTATTTGATATAGATCCTTTTAATTTTGGCATAACAAAATTGAAATGAGGAAAAAAAATGAAACTTCACTCTAGTTGCCAGTTAGACCATTTCAACGATGTGACATCAAATTTCATGTCATTGAACCAGGACAGGAAACTTGGTCTGAAAACCTCATTATAAAAAGAGATTCCCTGTTCCAAGGATAAAATATAATCTAGACACAAGAAAATAGTCTAGAGTTCATTAAAATGAGATTATCCTGACTGAGCTGGGCATTATGTTCTGTAGATATTGCGCTGGTACAACGCCATGGGGGAACCCAAGTGAGCACAATGACTTTGGGCCACAGAAACATGACGACGGGCTCATTGAGGTGATTGGCTTCACCATGACCTCTCTGGTGAGTTTTGGCTTTGGTCCCTTAATTGATTTGCTCTACATTTGCCCTTGAATCCATCCAAATGTCGCTGCTCTCTTTCTACAGGCGACGCTGCAGGTTGGAGGACATGGCGAGAGGCTTCATCAGTGTCAGGAGGTAACCCTGACAACCTTTAAGCCCATTCCTGTGCAGGTGGATGGAGAACCCTGCAGATTGGCTCCATCCGTCATCCGTATCACCCTCAGGAACCAGGCCAACATGCTGCAGAAGACCAAGAGAAGAATCTCTCTACCACAACTGTATGAGTCAGTATCATCTATCTATTTATCTGTCCGTTCATCCGTCCATCCATCCATCTGTCCTCCGTACATTTATCTGTTTATCTATCTGCCTGGCTTCAATTCGTCCATCCATCCATCCGTTTATCTGTCCATCCATTCATCTGTCCATCTATCTGTGTGTGTGCCTATCTGTCTATCTATCTGTCTATCTGTCCCTCTGTCTATCTATCTGTCCATTGTCCGTCCGTCAGTCCATCTGTGTGTCTATCTCTCTATCTATCTGTCTGTCTGTCCATCCGTCCATCTGTCTGTCTCTCTATCTGTCCTGTCTATCTGTCCATCCGTCCGTAAATGTGTGTGTCTGACTGTCTACCTCTCTGTCTGTGTCTGTCCGTCCGTCCGTGTGTCTGTCTGTCTATCTATCTATCTGTTCCTCCGTCCATCTATTTGTCCATCGTCTGTCCATCAGTCCATCTGTGTGTCTGTCTCTCTATGTATCTGTCTCTCCATCCATCTATCTGTCCATCGTCCATCTATCTATCTATCTATCTATCTATCTATCTATCTATCTATCTATCTATCTGTCTGTCCTGTCTGTCCATCCGTCCGTCCATGTGTGTGTCTGACTGTCTATCTATCTGTCTGTGTCTGTCCATCCGTCCGTGTTTCTGTCTGTCTATCTATTTATCTGTTTATCCGTCTGTCTGTCCGTCCATCTATCTGTGAATCTCTCTGTCCATCGTCCGTCCGTCAGTCCATCTGTGTGTCTGTCTCTCTATCTATCTGTCTGTCTGTCCATCCGTCCATCTATGTCTGTCTATCTTTCTTTCTGTGTCTCTGACTGTCTGTCTATCTATTTATCTATCTGTCCATCGTCCATCCATACATCTATCTGTCTTTCTTTATTTCTTTCTTTCTTTCTGTCTGTCTGTCTGTCTAAATGGCCTTCAATCCTAGAAGAAATCTGATTTTCTTCTTTTTTCCTGGATGTAGTCAGCAGCCCATCACAGAGAAAGTGCAGATCCAGGTGAACCGTATCAGCATGCGTGATTATGAAGCTCTTCATTATGATAAGGAGCAGCTCAGGGAGGCCTGTGAGTATCTCTTCTCTTCGTCCTCTCTCTTTTTCACAGCTCTGAGAACCTACTCATGCACTCCCGGTAAAGCTTCTGCTTTTCAAATACTGCTTAATTTAAACCGGTCCTAACCTGTGTTTCCTCTTTTCTTTTACCATCTCAGCGATTCCTATGGGGATAATTACAGTTCCCGGAAACAGTGATTTGGAGACTTGTCGGCTGCATATCGAGAAGCTACATGAGGTGCTTTTCAGCTTGTTGATTCCTGGATAGAAACGTGCCAACAAGCCGATTTGGCTACAACCTCCTTCCTCATTTGTAGAGGTTAAAGGGAGGATCTGAACTGTCAAAGTCTGGCTTGATGTCAACATGAAATCACAATTGACTCTTTACCTTCTTAATGAATGTTACTTGTCCTGTTGTGAACGATTCATCTGTCAATGTTATCCCCCCAAAAAAGTAATCATTCATCTAAATACAATAACTTGCTCCACCTCTGAAACAACTTTCCTTTTCAGTGACATCATCAAGCTCTTTTATTGTCAACTCCGCCCTTTTGCCATAAAACACCCTAATTGATATTGTTGTTGCTGTTGAAAATATTGTTTCAGTCATTTGTAAGTCAGATAACTGGGTTGCAGTGGTGACTTTTAATAAGTCATTCGTGACTAAATAACAATACGTCTGCGTTAGTGCCACCTCTTGGAAAGAAAATACATTTTATTCATTTAATTTAGCTCAAAATCTATTTCCTGTGGTGACGTTAACACATCTTTGAAAGACAAATGATGTATTTTACTTTTAAGAGTCCCTTTCCTCTATAATTACCACTATTCATGCCAAAAATGTTATATTGAGCATGTGACAGCCATTGCACATTGACTTCCTGTTCAATTTCAGTCTGAAAAACACATTGTGACTAATTGAACTCACACAGTGAGGCCATTTTGGACAGGAGCCATTTTTCACTTGTATTTTTTTCCTTTCCTCTCTTTAGGAGGGGGATGGTGTGAATACAGACACACTGCACATGCCAAAACTTTCACCAAAATGGTGCTTCCTGGATTGTAAGTAGAGCATTTCAAGTCAATAAAAAAACAGCACAGAATTTATCTAAAACAATAGTGTTACAGTTATATAAATGCAACTTTGACTCATTTTTGTGATCCATTGTTTTTGACATTTCCAAAACTCTCAAGCGTGATCTTTGCAAACCCCATAATCAGATTTTTCCGTTCTTGGATTGTTTACAGCTACTACAGCAGACCGTTTCTACAGAATAGACCGTGGTCAGGTACCGATAAAAGGAAACTTTGACGTTTTACATCTGTGTTGCATGTCACACTGTGCCGATTTCATTGCATATCTCTGCAGGAGCATCTAAACTATGTGACGGAGATCTCTCAGGATGAGCTTTTCATCTTGGACCCGGAGCTGGTCACCAAGGAGACTGTGGGCACGTCGCCCGGAATGCCAGGGGCGATGGAAACTGTTGGGGGATGTTCCAACAGCACAGACCAGTTTGCTTTTCCTGCCTGCTCTGCCGGGCCTTCTCCACTGTGCAGGTAGATCGAAACGAGTCACTTCAGATGACAAAATGTGTGGTTAAACTGTATCAACTCATGTTGTTAAGTCTGTAAACAGCTTCTGCACAGCCTCAAGGTGCAATTTTATGTCGCTTTTTACTCTGGCAGATGATTTTAACACAGTCGGCTAGCAGAGTACGTGCGTAGGCAGGTTTAGTTTCGCCTGTAGGGAATGAAATTTCAGAGAATATCCTTGAAAAAACTGCATAAGTGCACAAACCCTCATTAAGGAACTAAAAAACTTATTAATTATAATTTTTTTTCTTGTTAATTTTGCCAAAACAGATGTAGGTTCAGCATGAATCCATAATAGTTAGAATGTTCTTTATTATGCACAACTGATGTGAATGCACATACAAAAAAGTACCAGTATCATGGTAATATTATGATTGTGTTTTTGGACTGTAACATGGAAAAAGCATGGTGTATGAATATGGTAATTTCCCAGTTCCCATGATATTACCATTTCATGCCAGCACTGTAGTCATACCGCAGTGCTTTTTAGTAAGTGTGGGAAAAAAAAGATATATAGCAATAAATAAACAGTGTGGTCTAAAGTTCTGAAATCACAAGAAAAAAACCCTAATTAAATTTTTTTTTCCTTCACAAAATAATTCTTTTTAATATATATATATATATATATATATTAGTATATTAGTGCTGTCAAACGATTAATTATGATTAATCGTATCCAAAATAAAAGTGTTGGTTTACTTAATATATGTGTGTGTGCTGTGTGTATATATAAACAAACACATACAGTATACATTTTGAAAATATTTACATAAATGTAAATGCATGTGTTTATATAATTATATTTTATATTATCTGAAAATAGATTTAATATATAAAACTCACATATTTTTCTTTAATATACAGTATACATGCATGTGTTTGTATTTATATATACATATTAACTATACACGGTGTACGCACATATTTTATGGAAACATAAACCTTTATTTTGAATGCGAACAATGCAATGAATTTCTTGACAGTGCTAATTTTAATATACATATATAATACCTATTAGAATCAAAATGAATATACAACAAACTATTATAATAAAAAATGTATAACACAAAAAATTATTATAATAAGTATACTAAATTATTTAAATATCAAAATATAATACATTAAAATCTATTTTATATTATGCATTTTCTTAAAAATGTTACAACAGTAGACTATTATTGTATAATTTATTATGAATTTTATCTATCTATCTATCCATCTATCTTTATATAGGCATACATTTATTTTATATTATATTTAAATTATAAATACATATATCTATATACCTATTATTATAGAAAAATACAAACAAATAAACTGTATTAGTAAAACAATTTAAGTAAAATAAACTCAACTGTGAATTTCAGAATGTCACAAATACAAACACATCTAAAGCTTTTGTGTGTGCGGTAAATACTTAACTAAACTGAATGTGTTCCTTCCCTTTTAAAAGTCTTCTGCTCTAGTCTATTCCCTCAGGGGAAGTCTTTTAGTCTGTGTATTTGCGTGCACATCTGATGGCGAGACAGAGAGAGTGAGAGACAGCAACATTTTAGTGCCAAAGTCTTCCGTGAGGGAGCACAAATCTGTGTGTTACTCAAATGCGAGTCCATCCGGGACAGGAGAGTCCCTCATAAAGGCCCCTGCTATTAAAAACTCATTTATCTGTGTTTACATTTACCCTCCCCCTGCCTGACGCACAGCAGATAGCTGAAAAAACACATCCCATCTGTCAGACCTCATTGTAGCACTTGTTCTACTACAGTAAATTATACACATCTCACAAACAATGAGTTTCCCACCCCCCACAGCATGTAAACACATCATCCTCTCTGTTGTCTGTCCATCCCATCATGCTCTTGCAGGGTTCACCAGACTCATGCTGAAGGCCAAACGGAGAGCGCTAACACGGATAGCGACACACGCGTACAAAATAGCGATCCAGAGACTCCCACAAAGCCAGGCTTGTGCAGGTACATATCAAACGGAGCGCTTTGTGGTCAATTTCAGACCTTCATGTCCAAAGCTTTGATTGTTTCCATGACAACATGATTATGCCTTTTTATAGCAAACATCATTACTAAGCTAACAAAGTTATCCATCCCATGATTCCATGTGCTTAATTAAGGCTCAGCAGTGCCCATCTCCAACAAAAGTACACTACAATGGCCCAATAATACTATGGTACTTTAAGATATACCATTGCACAGCGTTAGTGAGGGGGGCAGAAGACCCATTTTTAAATTAATATCTTACATAAGCTTAAATATGTCTTTCATTTTGAAGGAGGGGAGCAAAAATGATGAATTTGAGTCGTTCAAACACACTTGATGAGGACTCAGTGAATGTGCCAAGGTACATACAATATTTAATAATCATCACTCGTGAGACACACAGATATAGTTGGTTTTCATTATGAATTGTGCTTTTAATATTCCATTTTAATTTCACAGGTTAGATTCGGCCTGGAATGACAGTGATCAAGGTACACACATTTTCTGCATGTATGTGTGTGTTGTGTGTGTGTGTGTCTGTTTGTGTATATAAATATATATATATATATATATATATATATATATATATTGTAACATTTATTTAATACAATTAACTATAATATGATTTCATTTTAATTATAATACAACTTAATACCAATTTTTATAATAGTTTGTTTCATTAATAATATTTTTTTAAATAAATGAATACTTTATGTATAATATTTAATAATGCTCTGAAAGAAATGGAAAACCAAGAACACTTTTAATGTACTAAATTGGTATTTCGTAATATAGTTTAAAGTTGCATTATAATAATTAAACATTTCATAATAGTTTATTGTATTAAATAATTATAATAAATAATATTTCTAAATAAAAATAAAATATACATTATACGGATTTATGTATTTATAACAATAAAATGATATATTATTATAATAAAGTCGAACTACTTATTATAATTATACAACTTTAAATTATATTTTGCAAAATACCAGAAGCTTTTTTTTTTTAAATAAATTTTAATATATTTTTAAATATATTTTAAGCAAAGTTTTAATGAGATATTATAAGCAATTCTATTGATTTATTAAATAATGCATTTATGTATTTTAAAATATTAATTAACTAATATAAATATATAATTATCTTTAGTATTAGTATTTTATAAAATGTTATCGATTAAAATATATGATCGCAAATTGATGCAGTTTCTATAGTTTCCTAGTACAATTTGATACAATAAAAGCACTCATATTTTTCAGAATCAGTCAGTTTGATCTTTGATGCCGTGAAGTCTGGCAACCTCGAAAAGGTATTCATTAACATAAAAACCTATTTCAGCAATATCATACATGAGCACCCTGCACTACCAGACCTCATGGATCTCTTCTCTGGTTGTTCTTGTTCTCAGCTGGTTCAGGTGCATGAAGGCGGAGCCAACCTGTTGGTCCAGGACCGTTTTGGCTGCACCCTCCTCCATCATGCAGTTGGTTTAGGCAGTAAAGAGATTGTGAAGTACATCATTGATAATTGTGAGTCGGTTGAGCTTCATTTTTGGATTTTTTACATTTGACTTGCATCTCGCTTCTAATTATCCTTTACTGTTTTTGTTGAACAGCTCCTGCTTGCATCCTGGATATAACAGAGAAATCAACGTAAGTACTGCTGGAGCCACTATAGCATCTTTTATTCCGTTTCATTTGTGCTGAAAGGGATAAAGGAGCTAGTTTTGACGGACGTTAATGGTTAGGAGGTGTTTCTCTGTGTTATTTATTCAGAGGGGAGACGGCCCTGCATAAGGCAGCTGCATTGGGCCAGAGAACAATCTGCTATTACTTGGTGGAGGCCGGAGCATCCCTCATGAGGACAGATCTACGGGTGAGAACATTCACATGGCCTTTATTTCTTAACATTTCCATGGATGATATTTAAAACACTTAAAAGTAGTCATATGCTGTTGTTTTTTGGCTAACGTCATTGCCTAAAATTGTATCGCCACCCCCTTGCATATAAGTGTTTGGAAACAGTATCCACAACAAATCCCTCAAAACCCACAAGAACACTGGACAAACGAATAAAAACGACAGCTCACTTTTGAGAGATGCACAGACTTGTAATTCACATCTCTCTCACATTCATAACTTATCTATTAACTGCATTAGTCTGTTATCAATAGTTCAAGCTAGCCTTTGGAATTAACAACGGAGGCTTTGGATGAGATGCAGAAGTTTAAGTACAAAAAAAGGACAAATACATTGAAATATATCATCCGATTGATGTCTTGAGGTGTGGCAACCGTAGTATAATTGACTCCGGGCTAAATATAGAAATTATTTTTATAGTTTTAGTTAAATATATGATAATTGTTTTTCGAATAATTCAACAATTTTTGACCTTGTCCGCTGAATACCAATAAACAACTGAGCGCCAGTGGGCGGGGCTTATGGTGCTGTGATGTTGCAACTATTCGCCAGTGCGCTACAATAATTTTGACAATGTGACGTCACAGATTTAGCAATATTAAAATAAGGATTTTTTCAAAACTTCTTTAAACATGTATTATTATTTTAATGATAAATGACTTTTACATGTGTTCAAGGCATTGATTTGTATTTTTACCACCAAGTTACATTAAATTAATTAAGAATTAATTAAGAAAAAAAAGGTCTTTCCTGTGTTATAGATTTTATTTAATCATTTTAGCAAGCATCAGTTTAACTTGAAATCTAATTAATGAATTATAAAATATCTTTCTGTCATTCTGCAGGGTGAAACTCCAAAGATGTTTGCCGAAAGAGCTCGAGACATGGAGTTGGCTGCATACCTAGAAAACCGACAGCACCACCAGATGATCCAGAGGGAGGACCACGAGACAGCTGTGTGACCGGCCTCCGGAACCATCCTTTCCGTCCGCCACCAAACCACAGAGTCTTATCTGCCCTCTCCCATGGCCGGTTTATCCGGTGCGGACACACGTTAGAGATACGACGAGGCAGCATGTGTGCGGAAGATAGTTTGTTGCTCTCTATATTGATTGTAATGCCAAAAAGACAGTGTTTGCGTCCTGTTTCAGAATGCATGAGTTTGCTATGTCACGTCCTGATTTTAGGGCTGCACAAAACCGCACCGCTCTGCTCCTGTGGACTCAATGTGCAAAATTCAGGGCTGAAATAACATGTATGAAAGTGGCTTTTATGAAATTACTATAAAGAAAACCAGAAAAACCTCATGAGAGATTTACGGGAGAGGTTTTTGCTGCTTCTGATTACATAATATTGACGTTTGAATATCTGAATGCATATCTCACAGATATTATTTGACCGTAGTCCACTGGAAACTTCCTTTAGCTTGGCTTCCACTTCACGTGTTTGTTCTGATTCCAGATAGACGTTGTTTTCGTAGCCTCCCGCGTTTAAGTATGCTTCCTCAGCTGTTGCTTACGGCCAGTTTCTCTCTTTGTGGTAAACGCTTGAATTTCGTAAAAAAACGTTCCATAAATTACTACCTTAGCATTAAATCAATTTCTCTATTCACAATATATTATAAACTGTAATCATTTCTTTATCAATAGATTTGCCTTTGGTTATTTTATGGCCATAAATGTTGGCCTAATTGAATGAAGTTTCCTTCAGGAATGGGATCGTATCTCTTAGCATAGATCGCTTGCACTGACTGCTGTACTTTTAAATGAACATTTTATCGCACCAGTGTGATTTTTAGGTTCTTTCCAGGATTTCTAAAGTCATGCAGCAACTTGTCGGCCAAACTGAGCATGTTAAGTACACAGTAAATTCTTCTGGTAGAGTTTTTAGATGATAAATCACATTTTCAGTGACGTTTCGCTGGGTAACAGAGTTGCCCATATATTTACATATATTTATATCATCGTCTGCGGTTTAACTTCTCGTGTATTCAACCAGGTCACTTTATGTATGTGTACAATTGACTAAATGCTTGAATAATAAAAGAGACAGGAAAGCTGGTCTTTTTACAAAGCAGCCATTTGACAACGCCGTGTTGTCAGCATTGCCATAGTGTGTTTGTGGTGAGATGTCTGTATGATAGAATATGTATTTTGTCAGTGCTTTGTATGAGTTGCTATGCAATTCCAAATAGATGATACGTGTATATAATCCGTCAAACATTTTAAAAATGTGTGAACAATCTGTTCTGATATAAAGGTCTTTCATTTGTATGTGATATGAACTTACATAATGCTTTATTTATAAGAGTAGATAAGAGTTTTGTTAGAGGAGAAGTCATACATTTGTTCTTGGGGTTGGATTGTTACTGTCTGCTTGGGGAAAAAAGAAATAAAGACTTTAAAAAACAGGTTTTTGTTATCTACTGAGTGTATCATGGTTTAATTGACTGAGATTATTGATATGTTAATGCACACTTCATTCCTCTCTCGTTCTCTTATTGCACAGCGCTGGTGTTCTTTCAGGGCTTGGATCGCCGGGTGGTAAACTGTGTATACTGTTGAACTCTGCCTCTCTCTAGGAGGTCTTTATGTCTGAATGAGTTACCGGCAGTGATGGATGTGTTGACATTTGTGACTCATTTATCATTTCGGAGATAAGCGTTTTGTTTTCTCTCTCCTGCACTAGCTCCATTTCTGGAGTGTATAGGGAAGGGACGTAAATGTATTTTTGAATTACTTTAACCTCAGTTCAACCTCAGCTTATTTTAAATTTGGTAGATAGTACGTTAAGTCCAAGAAACATTTCACGCAAACTCATCTGAGCAGAGAATCATCTGTGAAATTATACAACGTAATATGCAGACAAATTGGATTATTTATATAGAATGTTTCAGTTCAAAGCACCTAAATAAAATGAAGGAAGAAAAAACAATAGTAATTCAAAATGAGGTAAAAAAAAAAAAAAAATTAGAAGTAACAAAAAATAAAAATATATATATATTCAGCTAACTAAATAAAATAGATAACTTATGCAACAGAAAAAAAGGATTATATTAGAGTGCATGGTAAATATTTATAACACCAAGCATAAGTAACTCTTTATAAATAAAAGCTTACAAATATAAGGGAAAAAATTCATTGAACAAGATACATGTATTTTCCTCATCTTGCTTCATAATGTTATATTATATAATATTATAAATACATCTGAAAATATTACATTTACTCATTTAGCAGATGCTTTTATCCAAAGCGACTTGGACAATTTTTAAAAATGACTGAAAAAGAAAAATTGCATCTTTGCATAATCATAATTTTGCATTATTATTATCAATTGGTTCATTTATTTGTTTCATGTATATATAATTGCCATAATTTTATTTAATAATTGCGAAAATAAGTACAAAATAATTTGCAAAAATAAAAAACAGAACAAAAATATAATTTTTTTTTTGTGTGTATAAACAGGTGGAAATGTATCTAAAAGTAAATAAATTAAACAAAATGTATAATTATTGATTATTTGTCAATTTTATGTATCCGCAATTGCAAAAATGTCATTATATTAGATGTTATTTTATTTTTACCAGCAAACATCTGTATAAATATACTTTGCAACGGAACAAATAATAGATAGAGATAGATAGATCACGTGGAGAGAGAGAGAGAGAGAGAGAGAGAGAGGGAGAGAGAGAGACAGTGGGGGTGAGTGTAAGTGCACAGCTATGCGACCAGCTCAAACTAGTTCGGAGAAACACAAAGAGCAGCAGAGATCATAGAGAGAGCTGAACACTGACACACGCTCACAGCACAGCATCATATTCACAGCAATAAGGCAAGTACATCATCATCATCATAACCCAACAACTCCTATTATTATACAGCAGTCGATGCGTTTCACGACGCTGCGCGTTTGAATAATAGCCTTCTAGTGGGTGATAAATAATGCAAATATCTGCGATTAACCGGATTCATCAGATTTATTTGCATATGCTTATATTATCATTTTTTTATCTGCGTTTTAGTGCGACAATAGAATGCGTTTATATTCATAATCATGTTCTGGCGTGTTTATGATGAGATCTATGACATGATATATGAAAGGAGGCGTGTGGGCGCACCGTGTCATGATAACAAACGCGCGTCAATACGCGTTTAACGTAAAGCTCGATTTTTAAACTTTAAAATCTTGCGTTTAAAATATTAGAGTATTTCATGAGTTTAAAATAACAGCGTCAAAACTAGTTTTAGCTATCGTTAATGAAATTAAACTGCGACACTATAGCGAAGTTGTTTATTATAGCTGAATAATGGTGGATGTCGCTTTAAATAGTTGCATTTATGCTGTAAAAGAGTCTTGAAATTTTTTGTTTTGGTGTGCAAGGGCGTTTTAACGCTGTCAGGGAAATGATGCTTTGTTAAGTGCCAAAGAGGGACCAGCTACCAGCAACTGCTGACCCACTTCTCTCTAAATCGGAAACATCAGGCCTTGCCATTCAATTCCAAGCTCCAGATGCCAGAGAGCCTGCGCTTTGGGGTGTCATGCGGTCGACGGTGAACTTTGTGCTCCTTGAGGAAGTTTTCAAAATGTCCAGCTCTGCATTTATCAAAGGCAGCATCCCACATCCCCTCTTGCATCAACAGAGCGGGTTTTGTCCTCCAATGCAAATAGGCCTACATTCAAAGGAGTCGAGCGGAGGCCCTCCCCTCCTCCTCAAGACACAGCATGGGATCTGTGTTCGGGTCCTTTCAAAGAAGGAAAGCAAAACGGGCGAGATCCTGCTTTGTTCGAAGCCAGTGAATCAGGCTCCTCTAAGGCCCAGCTGAAGGTCTTTGAGTACTTGGCCTCTCTCCCCGCGGAGGCTGAGGAGAGGAGGGGAGGCGGGGGACCCCTGCCGACCGCTGTTTCTCCTCGCACAAAAAGTCCGACCCCGAGGAGCCCTTCACATTTATGAGTGACTGAAGAATGGAGCCGTGCCGCGGGCTTCGCCGTGAAAGGAGCCTGGTTTAATGGAGGCAGGACAAAAATGAAAAGGAGAAGTGCTGTGTGCTTTTTTTATTCCGAGAAAGAGGAAAATATAGAGGCTCTTTTATGGAGTCACGCAGCGAGCAGCTAGGATGGCGTGTACACAGTGTCTTGAATTCAGACGGCACAGAGATAACATTCATATCTGATGTGTTATTACCTGATTTTGGTGTTGCTGAGAGGACCTTTCAAACTAATTACACTTAAACGGTTTGAAAATATGTATTTAGCAAATTAAAGCAACCTAGAACACAACAAAGGAACAAAGTATAATACATCTATAGATAGATACGTTATTGAGTGGCATAAATACTAGCGAATGGCCCGGTTTCATAAGACTAAATCAGTATAAGGCCATACTTTAATCAGGACCTTTAAGCAATTTTAATAAACATGCCTTAGAAAAAATCATTACTGGTGTGCATCTTAAGACAAAACAAAGGCACTGACATGTTTTAAGGTTTCTATCAGTTGAAACAGCTTAGGTAGGATTAAGCCTTGTCTGTAAAACTGTGGGAATATTTATTTATGTTGGTGTATGTATATGAAATATTCCATGCATAGAGCATATAACGTAGATCAAACACACAAACAGATGTGATGCTGGATGTTGTGCTCTGCGGTGCTGCTATTGACCATCTTTTTAAAATTGGGGTTGGCTAATTGAATTAAAGCTGAAATAAATTAGAAATTTAAAAATGTTGCCCTGGGAACTCACTGAAAAGATGATTTGAACTAAAAAAAAGAAAGCTTTATTAAAATATTAAACGTATATAATCAAAATTAATGACAAAAGCACAGGCTAATTCTAAATATTAGTTAATAGTACATTAAAAAATATTAAAATGATGTGTATTTAGATTTGCTTGTGCATTTACATTATTTAACTGAAATTAATATCAGCTTTACTGTTTTTTCCCCCCCAGAATGCGGAGTTTATTCTCTATAGCACTTGTGCTGCTGGTGGTGTTGATGATCACCGCCGAAGCCAGTATGAAGAAAAAAGGTTCTTATTTCTAACAAAACGACTTCAAACGATGCAATGCACATTCTTCTGGTGTGATATCATTAATCATCGTTCTCTATTTTGGGAAAAAAAAGGCAAAGAGCCCAAAGCAGATGCTGAGTGCAGTGAATGGCAGTATGGGAAATGCGTGCCCAACACCGGTGACTGTGGCGCCGGCATTCGGGAGGCGACCTGCAACGAACAGACAAAGAAAACCAAGTGCAAAGTCCCATGCAACTGGAAGAAAGACTTTGGCGGTAAGGAGATTTACCGTATATGAATACACTGAATGCATGCTTGGATGTGAATCAAATTAAATTGCATTTAGACAGGCCATTCAGTCGAGTTTGTTCTTGTTTTGTTGTTGTTTTTTCTTAGCTGACTGCAAGTACAAGTTTGGGCGTTGGGCCGAATGTGACACTACTACAGGAACCAGAAGCAGGTCTGGGACATTGAAGAAGGCACTGTTCAACGCTGAATGCCAGACCACCATTAAAGTGTCCAAACCTTGCACCCCAAAGACCCCCAAACCCAAGGGAGGCGAGAAGAAGAAAGGAAAAGGGAAGGAAAACTAACTTGGAAGACCACCCCAACAACCTGTGTGTACAATGGTACATTCCTATGTGACACTCCCAAATCCTCCAAAACGTGAATGCTGAGAGGAAGAAAAAAAACAACAAAAAAAAAACTGTAGCCCTACCTATTGTTTTTATTTCCACTTTCTTTGTTTTGTAATTAGTAAATGTATGTGTCTATGATGTTGTAATTTGATCTCTGTAGCGAATTTTTAATTGTAATTGACATTGCATGTATAAAACAGGCCGCAGCAAATCTGTCGTCTAACAAATTGTCTGTACTAAAGCGAAAAATTGGTGAGGGCCTAATTATGCCCCTAAATGAAAGCATTTGTAAAATACAGCAAACCGAATGAAGTCCATTTCTGTACGTTATAACACGTAAGCTGAATCCTTAAACGAACGTTGCTCCAATATAAAGTATCTATGTTTATAAATGTTTATGTTTTTAGATTTGATGGATGTACAATCAAATTTACACCACTAACTGATTACTTCTACAGGTTGTGAATAAATGAAAGTGTATTTTCAATAATACTTTCTGGTGCTTTTTTAAGTTTACACGTTTATTGTTCATGACGTACAAACCTGGAAAAATTACTCTAATGACGCTACCATAGTAGTACATTTAGTAACGTTATAAACAACATAAGTGGTATATGTTTACACACTTGCATAGAACACAGTGCAATTTCCATAAGAACGTAATTACAATTTACTCAGGTTTGTTTGGTTTTTCCCATTTTCCCACATTCTTAAACTGTAACAATAACAAAAAAAAAACTTTCAAAACAATTAGTAGAAAAACGCAATTACAGCAACATGATGAACAATTTTTTACTTCTCCCTTTAGTAAGCAACTAATCACACTCACAAAAGAATATTAAAACCAATGTAACGACTTTGCGATACATTTAAAGTGTGCAATCTGAGCACACTTGAGTACTTTAATTACACTTTCGGCTCTGATAAATATGCTAACAAAATAACAGTCCCTTTCCATAAGAGTTCGCAAACAATTACGATACGTCAAATTGGACACGTTATGCGCACATTATCAAAAACATGATAAACACGAATACTAGGGATGCTCTCATCACGATCAGACGATCTGTTTTGCGCGTTTTGTCAGTAAAGCCGGTCCTGTAATAAGCGCTAAATGCCATCAGGTGTGTGATTTCACATTCAGCCGTATATACTGCACACAGCCGTTGTTCACTGACAAACATGGTTTTTGCGCAGCTTGTCAGTGAACAACTGCAGTGTGTAGTATATACGGCTGAATGTGAAACGCGCATTATAGATCGGCCGATCGTGATCGGAGCATCCCTAACGAATACCTCAGCCAACTCCACTTTTTTACTTTTGCCTCTAGTAAAACAGCTTCACAGTTACAAAACATCTGAGCGAATCCTCATTAATGACTCCTGGCCAACCAATAGGAGCCTGAAGTCTCATTTTACTGTCAAATTTCTAAACTTGCACATCAACAGTTGTTTAAAGGTCCTTTTGAAGGTGTCGTTACAGAGTGCGTAGCACACTGGATTTACCGTGCTGTTGACGTAGCACATAAAGTAACCCACCATCCACAGAATTTCAGGGACACACCAACGGCAGAAGGTACCAATCAGGACCATAACGCTATAAGGCGTCCAAGTAACAATGAAGGCCAGAAGAACTGCGAGGATGGTCTTTGTCACCTTCCTCTCTCTCAGAGCCTTCCGTCTGGCATTCTTGGACACAACTTTGGACGCTTGACCTTCAACCTGAATGGTGGTATGGTTTTGAAAGCAGTGAGGTTGTGTTGTCCTGCTAGTTTCCACACACTCTGTCAAGGTTCTTGGTCTTGAGGTTTCTGCTTCCAGCCCTCTTTCTTCCATGGACGCATCAGGACTTGAATCCAAGGAGTCATCAGTCCTGCTGAACTCTACAGAAATGAGTCGTTTCAATCTAACGAGCTTTGAGGCTTGTTTGTATGAGCATGAGTTATCCGGTTTAAGGTCATTCACTAGGTCAGGGTTGGCGGTTGTCGTTCCTCCACTTGTCTTCAACCGATCAAGCAGGTTTGCGGATTCAGGCTTCAACTTATGAACCCGTCTCTGACTGGCCAGGGATATTTTCGTGTACAGTACCATCATTATTACAACAGGAATGTAGAACGCTGGGATAGTGGTTGCCAGGGTTACAGCAGGGTTTGCGAGGAGGAGGATGTAACATTGTCCTTCTGGGACCTTGCTCCTGTCCCTCCCAGCCTGCCAAAGCAGAATAGCTGGAGCCCAGAGAAGAAGAGACTGTAACCAGGCAGCAGCAATCATCACCCCAGCCCACCTTGCGGTACGCTTGGTCGGGTAACTCAGAGGCCGGGTCACGCAGAAATAACGGTCAAAACAGATCAGTAGAAGGTTCATCACAGAGGCGTTACTCACCACGTAATCCACAACCAACCACAAATCGCACATCAGTGGTCCCAAAGGCCAATATCCCTTTACGGCATACACAATGTAGAGATTCATGGAGAAAACACCAACGATAAGGTCTGAACAAGCAAGACTAAAAAGGAAGTAGTTGTTGATGGTTCGGAGATTGCGGTTGACTTTGATTGAAAGCAGAACCAAGACGTTGCCCAGGACTGTTAGCAGGCTGATGCAGCTAGTGATAAGAATGATGACGACAACCCCTACAGTCCCTAATGCATGGCGTGGTCTTCCCGATGATTCCTCAGGCAAGGGACTGTGCATGCTACTGTTGAGCATGATGGAGGAACTTGTGGAGGAGCCTGAGTCAAGAAAACGGAAATTCATCGTAAATGAAGAGGTGTTTAACTTGCCATATGAGCAAACAACTTGTAATTGTACTCTATAGACAGTATATAGTATACTTTAAACGCTAAAACACACCATTCTAATTGGTTCCACATGAAATTGAAAATATAAAAATCAGACAAATAAATTATGAACCTAACATGATGCAATCAGCAAACTTACCGTTAAAAACAAACCACTCCAAGTCCCTTGAGAAAAGAACAGATCCAGTCTCCATGATCTCCTGCTCCGTCTGTATGAGAGAACGACTGGGAGGACTTTTAATTCCTCAAACAGTAACACCCATCCTCACCTATCAACTACACAACCAGGAACAAGTCATCCAACCTCTTTAGGCTGTATCAATACACTACATTTACTGGAAGAACATCAAAGTAGTGTGGAACGATCGTATTACTGCTGAATTCCTCCTAGTTTCGTGCTGCCTGTTTAACGCATGTATGCTTAATGCAGTTCCTGTCATCTAAAGAGGAAGGCGGCAGTTACATAAGGGATGGAATCTAATTACCTGACCTGTAATGAAGCTCCACAGCGGTTTCACATCTTTTTAATTTTATTACGATTCTATTATAATATTTTAAGTATCACGCATTACAACTTGAGTAAACGTTATGAAAACAATGCAATATGAGAGATATCTAAAGGAAAATTAATTACACATAAAAATAAGCAAGTTGTCCTAGTTTATGACCATATTTTGTTACAGATGTTTGCTTGTTTATTTATATTTATTTTATTTTAAGAAAAATAATTTTTAGGTGAATTTGGAACAAAATGTTCTTAACCTGCGAAAACTGACAAATTTAAATAAAAATAAAATATGCTAAATAATAGCAAAAATATAACTTTCATGACAGCGAATAGTATTTTTTATTTTGTTAATGTCCAATGGTTTTTCCTTTCCTTTTATTTGTTTATTTATTTTTTTATAATTCCCTTTATTCTTAGGTTTTATTTTTACTGCATATCTTTAAAGGAATACATTACTTCAATGCTGTCTTTTTTGTTAAAACTGATATTATACAAAAACAGATCCTGGATAGTTTTGTTAAATGGATTGTATAGTAATAAATGAAATAATATCAAAAACAAAAGAATGAATTTCCATATTCCCATTTTATTAAAACTCTCATAATCGCCATTACCACAGGATCTTTGGTGTCCCGCAAAATTCTTTTACAACACCTAATCCTCATTTGCACTAAATAAAGAACCAACTACACATTTATGGTAAGCCATAACAACATGTCCCTCTTGTCTAAGGTACCGATCCAGCAGTGAGAGCATATACATAACCACACATTCAACAAGAACACAATTACAGTTTTTAAAATGTCACACTTTTGCCGTCAGCTATTCTCGTCAGAACAAATGAATTGTCGGGAGGCCTAAAAGTCTAAAACAAGCCCTGCATGAAACAACTTCATAAAAATAAGCTGTGCATGTGGTCAGAAATTAGGAAGGAAAAAACAACAACAACACAACAAACAGGAAAAGGTGTGTCCTTGATGAAGTACAACATAAAAAGGTCCTTCTCTCTTATCTTAGTAGCATTCTTAAAAATCAGGATTGCATTGCATTCACACAAAGGGTAAAATAAATAATCGAAATGACAGTCAACACAACCAGACTTCAGATTTACCAATATTTCTACCAATAACTAAAAGACTCAACAGTCAAAAGGCTTGTGAAGAAGCTATTCTGGTTTTGTCGCACATAAGAACAGCTTTTGTGGTTCAGTAAGGAAAAGATTCTCCAAGGCACTGAACTCATGGAAAAACACCAAAGGGTATGTGGTTTCCAAGAGGTTCCTCAGCTGCCAATGTTTGCGATGAGACCACAATCCAATAGAACCTTACATCCAAGAACGTTCAAAACACAAACCACTCCTACTGGAGACGACTTCTTTTTTTTTTTTTAACTACAAAAAAAAAAAAAGCTACTAATTCAAGCCAAGCAGCTAAATAACCAAACCTTGTTCACAAAAGCAGAGGGAGATATTTTAAGAAATGCTTGGTAACGAAAGGCCTGCGTGTATGCAAATGCATCGACAACTCAAAAAAAAAAAAAAACGCTAGAGCTGACCAATCGTACACGAGAACCTAAACAAGCATGATAGAGCACTCAAGGCAAACATGTCATTAAACAAACCAAACCCCATCATGAAATATGGATTTAAGTTTTTTTTTTCTTCTCGGTTTATCATCTCTACATTTACAATGCTACATTTATTTATAATAAAACTCTCTAGGTTCAGTGGAGGACACTCACAGACATACACATCCACACATACAGACCGTCGTCAGTAACTCTCAGCAGTGTTTAAGCAGATCGGGGCCATTTTTTTTTACTAAATGTTCAGTACCCAAGAAATACTCTATTATGTGTTATTCAAGAGTGATTATCGCTCATAATCCAGATCTGTGATAGAGATATGTCTGGTTTATTGTCTGTAACGCTGTTTTCTGGGAAGGAGAAAAGGGCCCTTAAGTGCAATCACTTGCCATTTGTCTCTTACACATCACGAGAGGCTTCTTGCGGTTGGTAGAATAAAATGAAAGAGTCGGCCAATCAGCTGATTTGAGGTGAATTAATGGCTGAATAGCGCAAAAAGTGTTGCGTTTAAAGCGAGAAAATTATCCGCCACAATTTTAACCTTATTACATTTTGTGTCACATTTATTTGTTTTATATATAGTATTAAAGTATTTCTGGGAAATCGCCTAATATCAGTAGGATTAGTAAAAATGCAAAGTGTTAAGTCCAACAATAATTGTGAACTGACTCCTACACACAAGTTAACGGTCACAAGTGTATAAAAGGCCAAATTAAAAACTGCTCAGTGTACCAAAATTTCACTTGACGCGCATGTGCGTTCTACAGCCTACGTGCTAATTTGCTCAAGCCCCGCCTGTCGCATTCAGCTTCGGCCTGCCACCTTGTATAAAAGCTCTGGAATTGGACACGCATGCAGATATGAGATCTGAACCTGCTTCCGGGTTCCCGAACTGCTTTTTATCCGACGGACAATTACAGATGACATGCTTTCAGAAGTGTATAGTTCAAACGACAGATAAATAAATTCAAATTAAAAACCATAATTAAATTCATCATCTGGAGGTTTAGTAGGACACACGCTCACGCGGATGAGTCTTTCCAGTCTGAGAACTTCAAAGCAGACGTTGTTCTAGATATACTGATCAACTGAATGACTTGACCACTGAAAGTCACATTATCGCACACAGAAAAGAAAACAATCACGTCAAGCATAATCTCTGATTTTGAACACAAAAACCGCTAGAGGATGTTGTGCGAGTTAGTGTTTAGCGGTGAAGAGTCTGTACTGTTATACAGTTCCTCAAAGCGAAATGTCCTGAAGACAAATGACCCCATGGGATACAAAGGAATCGTAAGGACACGCCCCCAGCCTCATCTGGCACTTCTATTGGCTGATGATTTTTCCTAGAGCTTGAAAGGGTGGTTAACTACAACCGTGTTAATCCGTACTGAAGTACGGGAAGGATTCAAGTATGATGCCCTTTCTCGCATGGAATGATGAAATGTCTCAACCTTGAAAGGAAGAAAAATTATAACTTAAGTGCAACTCGCGAGTG
Organism: Enteromius treurensis; assembly: GCA_032275025.1. Taxonomy (NCBI): domain Eukaryota; kingdom Metazoa; phylum Chordata; class Actinopteri; order Cypriniformes; family Cyprinidae; genus Enteromius; species Enteromius treurensis. Next base: position 4,114,267 of record JAUCMU010000053.1, read on the forward strand.
CAATAATGATGCTTCCCCAAAGCGAGAACCTGTTGTTTTGAGAAAAAGAAAAAAAAAAAGTGAGGCTGGCCCCTCCCGGTTAAGGAGATGCCATGAAAAACTTGGCACTCATTCATTCCCAAATAAGGCCAGAGTGGGAGGAGTCAGAACTGAGGCGGGACGTTCAGTGGCCCCACCCTAAATGCTATGTTCAATGTGTAACAAAGGGTCCACCACAAAATGCTCCAGCACCATGCTGACCAGTTGAGATGTTTGTCTCTGTGAAAACCAGACTTAAGACTATCTGCCGTACAGGTCATCAGGGTAATCTCGGCTCCGGCTTTCGCTGTAGCTGTTGCTATGGTCATTGTTATTGTTGTTGCTACGGTTGGACATATCCAAACCGCTCGCCGATGGGTGGTGATGCATATCGTCAGCTTGGCGATCACCAAACAAGTCCGTCTCAACCATCGGAGATGCCCCCATGACCTCAGCACGTGTTGTAAACGGTGACGGAAGTGGGGCACCGCTGGACCCTGACGGCCCAGGAGCTTCTAGAGAGTCTACCAAGGGTTCAGTGTGAAAAAGAGTCGAGATACCGAGTCCAGCAGGCATTTCCGAGGTTGGGTTTCCCACCTGAGTTGTCCTGACAGAGGTCTGTGAGCCACGGTGAATCCGATGACTGACCACGATGTTGTTTCCAAAGCCGCCCATGGAAGCCATTGTAGTGCTGCGTTCCCGCTGGACCACGGCTGTCATTCCTCCCTCCGCCATTAGGCGGCGGATCCGAGACAGAGCGTCTTCTCCCGGGCCGGGCTCGGCTGCGGGGTCCACTAAGAAAAACCAGAAAGCATAGCAATTTTTTTTTTATATTTCTGTAAATATATGCACAAATACAAGATTGCTTTACGCTATTTATATGATTCTGTATGAGTTTGTTGGAGCAATGCAAAAAACAGAATAAGGAAGAACTTATTTAAACGTTTTAAGTTATTAAAAAAATTTAACAAAATTGTTGACTGCCCTCCATCAAGTTTACTATTTGAAAATAAATTATCAAATGAGATTAAGTACCATAATTTGTAATTTATTTAAAAAAAGAAAAAGAAAAAGAATGAAAACAGTTATCTACTATTAATTACTTTACATTTATAGTAATAGTAGTTTGATAATAGCTGAAATTTAAACTATTGCTAACCATCATCAAACCATTATGACCATAAATTACAGCAAAAAATAATTATATCGTGAGTGTGATATGCAGTTAACTATACCAGGATATAAGATTTTTTGTTAATGACCGAAAATCAACAACAACAAAGTCTTAGCAAGGTATCTATTAACTTTCCATGTGTGCGCACTGGGTCCCATTAAATTGAGAAAACAAGAGCGCAGATTTAATTAGTCCAGCTAACAGCAGGTAATAAAGCACTTGAAACAGTAATAACAGTGTAAAGCCCTCAGCAGGACACAACACAGATCTCACAGAGATCATTTCAATCAATTTCACTCCATTACCTGTGTCCGACGAAGGAGGAAGAGACAGGATGAGAAAGAGTGAGGCAAAGCAGTTACCGTGGTATGTGGCGGCTAAGTTGGTCCGGTTCAGCGATCCCTCTGAAAGCGATGCCTGAACTGGTGTGTGTGCCATCTCTGGGGGTGCGTGCCTCTCAGTGCTAGTGCTGGCTGTGTGAACCACTGCAAGAGTAACACATTTTGCAGCTGTGAGTGGACATAATCAATATTACTTAACATGGTTACAGAGAAATGAACTGGAGCTTTATAGATATCCGTTAGGATCACTGTAGCCCTGAGCAAGACACTTCACTGCAGGGGTTTGTTTTTTAGCATTAGTGCATTACATCTGGGCAATATATATTGAACACTGAAAATGATTTTGCTAGCAGTATAAAATTAAGACATCGGATTATGTGGCTTTAATTAACGGTTAATACTTCAGTTCAGTTCATTCATTTGAGTTAAAACTGTCTATTTAAATGAATCAAATCAAAATGATTCAATTCACTCAATGCTGACAAAAGAAAATCAAGATTTATTTGTATCTTATACATAGAAGATCTGAAGTTTAAGATCAGATTTAAAGTTGTAAATAAAAAAATAAAAAAAGGTAAAAATCTTTAGTTAGTGTTTAGCATGTCTTCCTACTGAAGTTTAGCATGTTTTCTAACTGAAATTGTTATTCTAATACATTTCATATATTATTTAACATACTTAACATTTATTATAATAATATCATTTGTGGCCAAAAAAATTTAAAAAAATAACATTTTTCCTACTTTTTGGACCCTGCTGTGTATTTAGGTGGCAAAAAAGTAAGATTATGAGATTAAAGTTATAATATTTTGAGAAAAATGTAAAAATGCTATGAGAATAAAGTTGAAATTACAAGATAATAGTAGTAATACTTCGAGAATAAGGTCAAAATGTTACAACTTTAATCTCGCAATCTAGAAATAAATAAATAAATAAATAATAATTATTGTGGCACTAAAACACTGATGTACACATAAATACAAATTATTACTAGTGCTGTCAAACGATTAATCACATCCAAAATGTAATATTTTGTTATTTTTTATAATACATTTGTGTCTACTGTGTATATTTATATGTCTGAATAAGTGTACAAATTTAAAAAAATATATATGTGTGTGTATATATATACACACACATATATATACGTAAACAAACTATTTTGAATCTGATTAATCATGATAAATTGATTGACAACATAATTATTACACAGTTTAAAAAAGAATGAATTTTTATCTAGATTTTTTTTACAGTATTTTCTTGTTTTATAGAAAGTGTTTCATGTATCTGTATGCAAATGACATTTATACAAATGTCTTACTGTGTCTGGATGTGTGTGCGTTCTGGAAGGTGCTGGCTGAAGGAAGTTCCCTCTCTGTCTGCGTCTCGGCATTCTGCAGTCGCACCACTGGTGTCTGCGTCCCCTGTGAGGTCACAGAAGGGGCGGCCTGACGGGGCTGCAGGCCAATAGCGTTCATAAGGCCCATGTCTCGGTCAAAACGCCAGCCGGACCTGCTGGTGCTGTTACAAATAAACACATATAAGCATTTTTGGATCTGTGACTATGACAAGCTGTGACTTCAAATTCTGATTGTCATTACTGACCCTGGGCGCTCCACTCCACGGGTTCGGCTGCTGCTGCTGCTGACAGTAAACAAAGAATCCGAGCTCAGATCTGACGGACTGTCTCCATCACTGCGGAAATCACTGACAACAAAACAGATATTTTAGACTGCATTATCTCCTTTACACATCTCAGTAAATGGCAATGCATGAATCACATCAGGTTATTTATCATTTGGTAATAATGACTGGCTGATTGTACATTGTTCCACTTATTACACAGCTAAGTGCCAAATATGTAAATAAATAAATGGACATTAAATATCAATTATACAGTTAAGCTGATTGTAGAACAGCCAATCAGAATCAAGTATTCCAGAGAGCCTGATCTCGGATTGTGCATTTAAGACCAATAATACACCCAGACTTGGCCAAATTACTAAATTGAACAACTGAATTGCAAAGAAGCAATAGAATTATTGTGATGTACTCCATCTGTCCGTGTGGGCTGTGATCTGATTATAAACCCATCAGATTGGGGGAGAATTCCTTGAAAGCGATGATCTGCAAACGTCATGGGGCGCATAGGTAATGTGGCCTGTAACCTAGTTAAAAAACAATAACTGCTTTTTTTTCCAGTTGAACACCCGAGTTTCCTGCCACTAATGAAGAAGGTAATCTAATGAAAGGCAGCTTCAGGTAACATGGTGGTTTATCAAAAGTCCTCATATAGTCCGCGTATCTTGAAACTGACACTGATCTGGGAGCGGGAAATTCGTTTCGCTATTCAGTTGTTGAAGATGAACTGCTGACAGACAGATAATGAATCAACAAAGTCTTTGGCATGTTTGACTCACCGAGTCAATATTGACATAAGCTCTGGACCTCGTTTATAAAAATTACTGCTTGTAAAATTGCGGCTTTTATTGCGCTGATCTTATCAGCAATTTCCATGGCTACTGTGCTTCACGGTGGCCCATGTTCTGGTTATCTTGCTGGGTGGTGTGGAGTATTGGTTAAAGAACTGGCCCAAAAAGTTACTGGTACCACCCCAAACTGAAGCAATTCAGCAACTATCTAGTAACTTTACTAGGTTGCAAAACCCTAATAGCTGCCTACAGAAAAAACATGAAGGCATCTAAGTCAATGCTAAATATGAGATATATGGTCGATATAAATACATTCAAATCCAAAAAAATAAAATAAACAAATACCCCGGTACACATCGAATCCTGTTCGATCAGCAATTCTTCTCCATAACTCCCTCTTATCCAGATTTTTGTAGTCGCTGTCGCGTTTGTTTAAGCCCCGTTTATGTTTAGACACCAATGAGACTGGCAGCCCTACATTCATCTTGTCTCAATGTATCTTTTTGGTCCTCTTCATCATTAGGTATCAATGTGTGCTCAATAAGATCGTTTTATGCTTAAGTGCCACCAAATCGTGTTTTACTGTAGCTTCAGCAGCTCCGGGCACGTGAACAAAAGCGCTAATGCGATTGGTCCGCCAGTTAACCCTAACCATCCATCCATGCTATTAGCAATGAAACGCTAACTCAAACAAACGCTAACTTAAAATTCAGCTATGAATTAACAAATTAGCAGGCAGCTCCCTTTGTAGACAAAGGCAACTTAGGTTTTGGAGACTTTGGCAAATGAACAAAACATAAAATACTGGGTTTTACGATGCGATAAGGAAATTCAAATTTGTTAAGGACTAAAGCATGCATGTGGACCAGATGGTCTACTTGCTGGCTGTTGTTTTAGCTGGGTGTTTACTTACACTGGCCTGCAGATAACCAGGTCGCCCTTATTGGTTCCATAGGCCAATCCCATGCCTGGTTCTGGAAGCCACCGGGCCGAATTAATACTGACGTGTCTTCTCTGGTCTGGAGCCATGGGGTACACCACATTAAACATCATCTAGAGAATACCAAGAAAAAGCCAACCATCAAAAACACATCATTCTTTGTTGCTTTGGGTCTATGAATAAAACTCACCCTAACAAGTTTATATTGTAAAATAAACAATATTTTATAATCCTGCAAATGTGACATTTTGTTAGGCTCTTACTCTAATGGAGGTCTCTCCTCCGTGTGGCTGCTGTAGACGAAACACTTGCGCCACCATGTGGTCGGTAGTGGGATGGAGCAGGATCCGTCTGGAGGCCAGTCCTACCATCACATAGCAGCCCATGGGTGAAAGACTCACCGAGATTGCATTCGGACCTGAAACGCAAAGTCAAAAGCAAAACTCAAAAACAATCTCCGTTAATAAAGCATTTTCTTTCTAAACTCTAAACCGGAATGTTCACAGTGTTGCTGTTTGATAACACTGACCGAATCTCTTGGTGTATAGCATTTCTCCCAGGTTATGGGGAGCGAGGGAGTAGACGGCTAGGATGCCCTCATCTGCAAAACCCCGCTGGCTGCTGGGAATGAACACGGCCAGCAGCTGCCCGTCCGCTGAAATATCACAGCTGGCATCGTTGTAGATCTTACAGTGAGGAACGAGTACATTCACAGTGGCTAAGATGAAAACAAGAACAAAACAAAAAAATGAAATAAGATTAACATTTAGTCGTTTCTGAATAAGTTAATCAGCATAGCATTATCTAGATAGGTAGCTTGTTTCGCTTTTATGTGCACAAAAACAGGTAAAAAAACAGTAGTACTTTGAAAAACATACCATTACTGATCTCTGGAAGGTCAAACTTGGTGAAATCCCACCACTGCAGCCTATAGGTGGTGTTGGCAATGTTACTGGCCACAGCTGACTGCCCATCACCTATAGATGCACCTGCAACCAAGCATTATGGGTACATCTATAAAAGTTTTTCAAAATCACTATTCTTGTACCTCATGTTTCTAACATTATGGGAAATAAAAATATTGAAAGTGCTACATAATGAAACAAAATAAGAAAGACGTGAAATGTAATTGCTTGTTGTACCTGCTAATACTCTGTTAATGGAGGAGTGCGTGGCCAGGCCTGACTGACCCCTTTCATGGAAAAGCCCAGCGTAAGGCAAGTACTCTGGTAACAGGAACCTCCTTCAGATACAAATACGTTTTAAAAATAATAAAAATTTTAATTAAGGACATTTCTATTTCAAATAACTACGTTTCCTAATCAATGAAACCACAAAAATGTTAATCAACTATTTTCAGTTATAAAAGGATCATGTGACACTGAAGACTGGAGTGATGATGTTGAAAATTTAGCTTTGCCATCGCAAGAATAAATTACTTTTTAAAGTTATTTAAAAAAAAAAAAAAACAAACAAACTATACATTTAAAGTTGTACAAATATTTCACAGTATTACTGTTTTGATAGTCGCATGACACCAACCGTGGCACAAAGCGTCCAAGAGAGGGAGCTGACATTCGAGCGTTGCGGGGCATTCTGTGTCTTGTCCTGTCTCCAGGCTCACTGTAACCAAGTAAGAAATATTTTAAACGTTTACCCAAAATTTAAAACCACTAGGATGAACAAAAGATGTTTTTTTATAACAGTAATTGCAATTGTATGGTAATATAAGTGTATGTATATGTGAGTGAGGATGCAACGAGTTTCATCAGACTCACTCGATGTCCTCATAGTCGCCATCACTGGCCTCTGGTGGTGTGGAGGAGGGGTTGTTGGACTGGCTTTCGGCTTGAGAGTTCGAGAGCGTCCGTAGGCGATTCTGTAAAGAACGCTGGCGTATGCTTTCTCTCCGAGACAGATACTGGATCATCCTCTGAGCATAGTAAGCAGCCGGAGACAGCCTAAGGAGATGTGGAAGAAGAAAAAAGAAAAAAGTCAAACTCTGAAGTTAAAGCCCAATAATCAGCGTTGAGTTTACACAGATAGGTTTTTTTTTTTTTAAAGCTACCTGGCAGGATCTGGGTATATGGGATGATCTCTGGAGCCAGACATATCATATCGAGAGAATGGAAACAGTGATGATTCCAACAACCTCCTGAGGCAGAAGATGAGATATTAATAAGTAACAGGAAAGACAAATGTACATATTTACTGATGTTCATGGATATCTGTAGGCAAAATCAAGGCAATTCGATAGGAATCAATGTTATTGGGGACCTGTGAGTTTTATTCATTTCCCCATGCAGATTTTATAACAGATTCATGTCAGATATTGCAATTTGCTCAGTTGACCTTAAAGGGATAATAATTCACCCAAAAATGAGAAAAACAACATTTTACAGATCAACATCAGGGTAATGACAGAACTTTCAGTTTTGCGTGAACTCCCTTCAGTAGCCCAAATTAGTTCTTTTTCTTCCTCACCTCCTGAGTGAGTCCTCGTCTGGATTATCAACAGGCACCTCCGGGTTTAAGGCGTCTGGTGCTGCCTCAGAAGCAGTGCTTTCTGTCGGTTGCCGGTACACGCTTTCCCACTGCCCCGTCTCCTGATTGTACACAAGACCCATGGGCTGCTGGTCCTGTAGACCAGAGGAGGTCTCGCCCAAAGCCATGGGCCTCATCTCAGGGGCCTGGGCCTCCACTCGTGCACCCTGACCAGGGTCCTCAAAGGGAGGCACTGAAAGCGGCCAGGATGGTCCGTCTTGAGAGGAAGAGGAAGAAGAGGTCTGACCGGAACGCTCCCAGCGCTGAGTGTCGTGGTTGAAGGTGAGGAGGTTGTGGCAGGAACGACAACGATTGGGGTGGTTTTGTGAGGGGCCAGGGGCTGTGCCTGCGTTTCCTGTGTGGGAAGAGCCGTTATGCGAAGGCCCGGGGCGTTCTGTGTCCATGCTACTGTTGAGCAGCTCCTGCATAGGTCCCGGTCCACCCACCACCTCTCGGCTGCCCCCGGGTCGCTCCAACTCCTGCATGCGCTCATATTCCATAAAGTAACGGCTCAGGTTGCACTGCAGGACATTGCGTATGGAGGCGGGGTTGTTGCGTTGGGTGTTGTCATAAAAGGGGTGATGGCCACTACTAGTGCCGTCGTTGGCTCGTCCCCGGTTGTGCTCCGTTCCAGGCAGCACTAGGCCTCTGCCTTCGGTAGCAGATGTGTATATGGGTGATGAAGAGGAACCATCGGGGAACCTGTGCAGGGAAAGGAGATCCATAGAAGAGGAGCTCGTCCTAGGAGGGGGCACTACACCCCTCCCGGCGCTGCTTTCCAGCCCAATTGCACCTAACCCATGTTCATGTCCCGTGCTCAGCAGACTCCCAGACCAATCTGCCCCAGGGAGACGCCCAGGGGCCTCGAGAGGACTAGGTGCTTGTGACCCCAAGGGATCGATAGTCCTAAGAGGCAAGAGTCCCCGATGCGCAGAGTTCCCCGCAGCCCCGCTGAACACGCTGCTAAAAGCAGAAGGGCGGTCCGTGGAGGTGCGGGTCTGGCTAGGAGCAGGTGAGAAGGCAGAGGGGCCTGACTGAGTCTGCTGTTGAGGTGAATCTGAAGGCTGGAGGCCTGTCGGATTCTGTGTGAATAAGTTCCGCGAGGCAGCACAGCGACTGCACAGGCAACCCAAACCCAAATGCTGCGTGCATCCCTGTAAGGCAGGGCGTTCACCCGGTTCTGTCCGCACCGGGTACTGGAAACGAGGCATGCTGGGAGGCTCTCGGGGCTCAGGGGCAGGGCGGGATTGATCACCAGCCTGCGCCCCGGAAGAGCGAGAGGACAATATGTGCAGGAAATTGTGCAGGATGGGTGTGCGACGTACAGGTGGGGAGCGTAAAAGAGAACGTTGGCGAAACAAAGCCATCTCCATACTGTCCATGGGGACCTCGGAGTCATCATCATTCTACAGAAACACAGTAAAACACAAATTTACAAATTATATTTCTAAAAGGCAAACACACTGGAAAATACAGTACAGCTATTCTGACAGGAAAAATGGTTGTTTCTAACCTGCTGGTTGGATGGATTCACAATCGCTGTTAAAAGATTATGACCTAGAGGATCAAATCTCACCAACCTGGCCAAAAAAATAAATAAAATAAATATGAATTGTTTTCATGATTATGGAAAAAAGTTGACCACTAAGAAAGAACAGTATTGATTCCACACCGGACACGTTCGGTCTCGCTGGCAGTCTTGACCACAGCAAAAGGTTCTGGTCGGCTCCAGTCCCAGAAATGGAGTTCGTTGTTGGTGGCGATGAGCAAGAGCTGAGCCGTGGGGTGGAACGCTAGAGAAGCGATGGCAACATTACTCTCTGTGAACCAGCTCTCACTACCACCCTGGGAATAGAGGAATACATCCACATCATTCACATAAACAGTAACATAGTATATTTGTAGATGACTTGCGATTTGATCAGACTAGAATAACCGCTGAAAGCTGCGAATGAACAGTGTGCAAATCAAACGCACAAGATGACAATGTTTGCACAAGTGGAAGGTTTACAAAAATTAGTAGCTTAAAACATTGAACAAATGCTGATGCTTACATGCAGATCCCAAATGCGGACTTCTCCATCAAGGCACCCAGAGGCAACCAGGCCAGGGATGGTGGGGTGAAAGGTCACACACCAAGGGGTGCGTCGATGGCCCACTAAAGAGTGCAGGCACTTTCCTGTTTTCACATCGGTGATGTAGATGTTGTGGTTGACGTGAGTTGAGGCCACAAGGTTCCTATTCAAGTAAACGTTGTAATTAACATCTCAGGAAGAGAGCGAAACATGTTATTACAAATTTAGTCTTTTCTCATTTTTGCTTTTTTTTTTAATTTTATATGTACTTACCTATCTGGACTGAAGGCCAGCAGAAAGGTTGATCGTGGATTATCTGGCAACTCTACTTTCTGTAGAAATATTGAGACGCATAGAAATTCTTTACATACACAAATGTATATTTGCACAGATGCACACATATACTATTTGCAAGCATGAGCATTTGGAAATAAAAGATTTTAAGAGAAGAATATAAAATAAATAAAAATATAACAATTAGAGTCTATGTTTATATTAATTTAGTTTAGAATCAATTATTCTAACTATTAAAATACTAAATCTGCCAAAATGTTTCCAACATCTAAAAATCATGAACTGGATTGTTCTGTAGGGGGAGGAAGGCTTCGAATATTTATAATTGAATTAAGGTGTTATTCTGGCTGTGATATCCTAAAACTAGTTTACATAGGAACGTCTGCTGACTGTAGGCCAGAGTGAACCATTAGAATCATTAAGGTTGATACCCTACCTGGCTCTGCCATTTCATCCAGCGCGTCCGATCTTCCACCAGCTGCTGCAGGAGCCGCTGGGAGCCCAGCATACGAGCTCCTCGCTCTCGACCCGACAGGATCAGCACAGAGTTTCTGTTCTGCACTGCCATTTTTCCTCTCTAGTGCTCCACGGCCCGGCCGACCAGCCTTCCTCGCATATGGGCCGGACACTAACTCAGCAGCACGTCGGCCATGCAGACTGGTGGACAGACACACAATCAACAAACAATAATCTAGAAGTCTGTAGGTTCCATATTAATCAGCAGAAAACACCTGAGCGATCATTCCCTGATTAAATAACAGTGATCAAGAGCAAGATCATTGTTTATTCTCTGTATTTCAACACACAGACTTGCAATCTTAATGACAGCTCATCTCCAGACAGATGTCTTGACAAAAGGGACTGATCATGCAACAAAACCACTGATTCTGAAGTTTTAAGAATGTGTTTAATAGCAATATACCTTGACTAAAAACAGAATGATCTGTTATGGATACAAAGGGCCTAAAAAATCAAGCATCACTCTACCATCCTTTAGACAACAGATTAGGGTTTAAGTAAACCCTATGTGTGTTTTGTCATTATATTGCTCACACAGTTACATTTCATTTGGTATTTATATTTATATATTCAAACATAGATTAATATGACGATGTTGCTGTGGTAAAAAACCCGCCCTATCAGACGTGGTGAACCATGTAAACAAACAAGCCATTTAAATCTACACCATGCCAGTGAAATTTTCCTCCACATTTGATCAACAGCAAACCAGAGACACAAAATATACATATAAACAGCATCAGTAAAGTCATTAAATGTGTTTTTTGGTCGTGGAACTAACAATAACTCACTGCCGTGCCCGCCCAAATATGGAAATTGAACTGAAGCTACTGTGTTAGCCACCATCTATTCGCTATCAACGTAGATGTTATTTACACAAATTTCAGTTTTAACAATTACACAGCCACAAATACATTGTGAATGTATTGAAAAAAAAAAAAGATTAAACAACGAATTTCTAGGATATTTTACAGACCTGTTCTGTAGTGTTTGTCAGCGAAATGTCATCGAAGACGTTGTTAGCTTCTTAGCCTGTTAGCCGAGATAGATCGTTATTAAACGATCTGGATTGACAACCCACCGATCCGAAGCGCCGGGCGGATTAAATTCATGTTATTCAGGAGTATCTCAATCAAACCGTTTTAATCATCGGGACTTTCGGAGACTGTATTCTGGTGGCTATATGAGAAATTATGCTAGCTAACTGGTTTGTGGATAGCTCGGCGTAGGCAGGCATGCTAATCGAGAGCGGACTGCATTGAACTGCATTAGGTCGGTTAATCGATTGCAGAATGGATCACCTCAGGAAAAACAACAGGAAGATTGTGCTATTTCTGATAATTTACTGGTCATTGGGATTATTTAATTAATAATTTTATGTGTGTATGTATATATACATGTATTTCTAACTTAGAAATAAGAGTATTTTAAAGGTTTTAAGTTTAAAAAAAAAAAAGTTTTTTAAATTGTATTAGTCTACGTCAAAGTAGCCTACCTGTGGCAGTTTTAAGATTGTGATTCGTATCAGATCTGAATTCTGTGGTGTTGATATAAACCACAGTGATTAATGATTACCATATTCACGTGCCAGGGTTTACATGGGACTCCAAGCCATGTCAAAGAACATCATAGCATTAATATGATATATATGCCATGTGTCTCTCAGTCCACTTTATGATAGCAATGATTGTTCACTGAAAGTTTTATAACAGCTCAAATAGCACATTTATTTAAGCTTTAAATAATTACATACTGAAAAGAAAACTTTTCAAATAGTGCAACTGTATCAAATCACAAAGACCTATGATAGGATTGTGCTTCAAAATACAAAGATCAAATATTTCTAAAACATTACTAATTCACAAATTTTACCAATATGCAATAATAATGACATGTTTACAGCATATCCTATTCATAGATTCATTAATACACAATCATTAGTGCGACTACTCACATCTACGACTTGCATACTTACTTGTATGCATCAAGATATACAGTCATTTCATTTTAGATCAAATCTGCTCTGCTTTCTTCAAAATCTGTGTAAATAACTGTGCATTGCTTCTTACATTCAAATATGCTGTGATATTTTGCAAATAAATATTTTAGGCGACTCCACATTCTCTAAGTCCGTACAACATCTCAAGCTCTTCAGCAAGACACTTTAAAGCAAACATATTGGATACAATATGCACGCTTTTGATGTAAAGTAAAAATGTTTAATTATTAATGATTTTCTTTCTTAAACAATAGTTTAAGGTCTTATATAAAATTGCCATTCGAGAAAGTTTAATTGTGCTTGGCCCGGCCTCCTTTCAGGTACGTCTTCCAGCGTTTCACATAGTCCCTGAAAATGGGTGCGCTGTCGATTGATGCGAGCAGCTGTAACTGGTTTATGTGCGTGGTGTGGTAGTCCCAGCGTGCTAAATTAGGGGCAACACCCAGGGTAAAATGTCTCAGGTCGTAAACCGTTCCAGAGCCTGTGTCGAACAATGGCAACATGGCCTTGAGCGACTCCAGTCCTTGACTGAAGAGTACACCTGCTTCTCGACCAAGCTTGTTGCCCGCCGTCTCCGCCACATCATATAACCCAATCAGAGAGTAGATAAAGCCATTAAGAACAAACGAACTAGGTGCTGTGGGGTATTCCTCGTACCAGTCGTACTTGTTCATGAATGTTGCTTTGACTCCACCATGTTCAGAAGTCCTCTTGAAGGGGGATGTCGCTCTGATTGCGGCGCCGAGGTATGCAGGGTTGTGGGTCACCAGGTACGCCCTCACTAATGTCGACATGGCTTGGCCTTGGGCCATGGCGGAGTACCATCCGGGCTCCAAGCTCTTAAACCCCTCTCCAAGTTTTCGGGTCACCTTTATCGGCCACCCTCCGTGCTCGTCCTGGTTATGAAGAAGCCAATCGCTGGCAGCAAAGAAGGCAGCCATGTGTGCAGTGGAAGACACAGTAATATTGCTTATAAAGCCAGAACCTCTAAGAACCAGCTGGACCACCTGGCGAGGCATGATCTTGGTCGCCTTCACCACTTTGGTGTTGGACAAACCGACTCCTTTACGCAAATCAGTCACTAAATCGCGACTGACGGTACTCCAGGAGGCTCGAGAGCCAATGCCGTAGATGACGTCTCGGTCTTTGAAGGAAAGAAGCAGCGGACTAGTGATGTAATGGATTATATAAGGAGGTCCCTTTTCTGTGGTCTCCAGAACCACGGAGACGCTACCATTGGAGACAAACTTCACATCAAAGGTCAGGACGAAGTCTTTTGCATTGTCCAAGACCAAAGACACACCATCAGAGTTCTCTATGAAAACACAACAAAGTTATCATCCATCTGTGATCCTCACAACCAAACAGTGGATACATCTGAATTCAAAGCTGCAAAAATTTAGCAAGGAATACATACCCGCGGTGACAAAATGGTGGGCAAACCCAAAGCGACCTTGATCCTGGAGTTTAGAGAGTGTGCAACCCTTAGGGACAACCCACGGACTTGAGCCACCCTCTTTTTCTTCGGACATGCCATAGAACTTTATATCAGGTGGCTTTTCTGTGAGGTTCTTGCTGTAGTGGCTTAGCCCATACTGAGCTATCTGAATGGGGTAGAAGTACCCCTGAGGACCCCACTGAGTCGAGATTGGTACACCTGTAAACAAAACAAATACAAAAAGTTGATGCCAGATTAATTTAGGATCAATCAGAAACAGGACTGGGAATCCCTGCTGTTTAAGCATTTACACATTAATGCAAATAAATGACTTTGGGTTCAAACCCAATCTAAACATTGTACCTCTGTCTGTATTATTATGTATTGTTGCCACATTCAGTGTGGCAAAATAAGACAAACCCCAAACTACCTTCAACACCGCTGATGCATTTCACCCGATCCCGCACTTCCACGTTATAACCCTCAAAGGACATGAAGACCCCGTCTGGGTGGTAAGGCTCCCTTTGGGCGTACACCCTGGAGTAACTGTGGGAGAACTCAAACCGTTCCGTCCCATCATATTGCACCAGGCGACCGTAGACATCAAAGTACCTTTCCACCCAGCTGAAGGGCAGATACACCTCTCCCCCTTCTCTAAGGCCTTTTATGATGACATCTTCATTGATAAGGCAATCAATCTGCTCATAAATGACTTCTTTTGATTCAGGCGGTGCTTCAGGGGCTTGCCCGTTCTCCTCGTCCTTCTCTGGGGTGGGTGCAAACTCCAGCTGAGGTCTGATCTGCGTGGGTAGGTCTTTGTCACTGGAGCACTTGTTCCACAGCAGTATAGTGATGAGGGCAAACACAGCACAGATGACTATCAGAGTCTTGTGATTAATGCGAGCCACCAGACAGCGCATTGTCACATTACAGCCATGCAGTGATAGTGGAACTGACACCGGAGCATTCTCAGGAAACCCTTATGATCCTGTTAGAGCCATTCAGGTGCAGCATCTGCAGACAGAGGTAAATATGGGTCCACCATTTTGTCATATACGACCAGCCACAAAATATGACAAAATATCAAATCTTACCATCACAAATCACTGGAATACCTGAGTCTCGTGGTGATGCTTACACTCATAATAAATTGAAATAAAAACATGTATGTATAGCTACATACCAGCTAGATGAAACTTGCATGGTCACATTATGAATAAGAGACAAATCTCATTAGTGAACACTAATCCTTTAGGCACATACACACACGAATGCTCATAAAATCTAATCGCATCTATCTAAATTGAAGCTGCGAGGGCTCATGTGTTTGTGAATGAGGGCGTTAAACAACATGCAACGCCGTAAAACGTAATGAAACCACACTTACGCTCACCTGAAAGCAGCGCGTCGTCCGCTCGAGGGTCTATATAAGCATAATATAGAAGGCGACAAGGAAAAATATGTACGGAGAGATTCCTCTCGCTCCAAATCTGCAACATAGTAGATGCTACAGCTGTATTGATGCAGCACTGGCCAATAGGAGGCGACGTGCTGCCGTGGCAACCAATCCTATGTCAGATAAGAAGTGACATAAGGTGAATATTATGACTTATAAGCAACATTACTGTGTTTGTGGCAAGCAAACATGCATTTACGAGGGTATATGCATCTCTTTTTTGACTAAAATGTAATAAAAATTTTTTTTTACAATTATAATTATTATACATCGAAGATGTACTTTAATTAGTTTATGTATACACTTTATTATTATTACTTTAGTGTTTAAGATTAACACTAAGGTAAATTAAAAATGAATAAGAAAACGTTTATAGGTATGATTTTTTTGTGAAGAATGGTAGTGAAATTTTGCTGTTTGCGTTGCGTTGCTGAACATAATCGCAAGATGTCTCTGTAAACCACGCTTGACTGTTTATTTTAGGAAATCTGAGAATTCACACAATCTCTTAAAGACAGAACAGGCAACACAATGCGACAATATGGGCAACAAATTTATATCTGTTACAATCTAACGATTTCATGCGTTTTAACAATAATTAAAACCTAGTTAGAATATAAACATTTATACATGAATAGTACGACAAATACAATCAATCATATATATATGTATATAATTATAATAATAATTATAAATATTACGTACAATATTACCAATATATATATATATACACATACTGTATATTTGGTAATATTGTATGTAATATTTATAATTATTATTATGTCTTAGCATGGCAATGTAAACTGTTTTTGTCACCACAGCAGTTTTTTTTTTGGTAACACTTCATTTTAAGGTGTCCTTGTTACACACATTACATATAGCCTAATAACAATAAATTATGCATAATTACAAGCAAGTAACCCTAAACCAAACCCTAATCCTAACCTTTTAGTACATGTAGCCTATACATGAAGATTAATATTACTAATTTCATAAATGTATAATTACACTCTAATAAGGACACCTTAAAATAAAGTGTAACATTTTTATTGTATTTACATGTAACTATTACTGAAGTAAATTACTTTAAATTATTATTTACATGGCAATTTAACATTACACCAACTGCAGTGACTATTCTAACTGTAGAAAAAAACACACTTTTGCATGATGCATAAAAGGGCAGAAAATGAATTTATAAAATTAATAATAATAATAAAGAGGATGATAATAAAAAACATATACAAGTACAATAAAAGTGTTAAAAGGTTACAAATAAATGAAAACGTAAAACAACATAGGATTTACAAAACCTGCAACCCATCAGCAAGATCATATTGTGAGATGATTATGTTCATATTTGTAGGATTCCAAGCAAAAGAAAAATGGTAAATTCTTCAGAAATTTTCCTTGTAGAAGTTGAAGCCAAAATGCTCACACTGGGCCTTGATGACTTTTGCAAGAGCAGTAGAACCGCAATAAAAGACATGAACCTTTCCTTTCTTTTCTTCAGACACTTTCTGGAAAACCTGAAAATGCATTTAAACACAATCAAGACATTGGGGAGAATAGAATAGAATAGAATATTTGGCCTTGATTACCTTGGCCCAGTCCGGTCTGCCTGGCTGTGTACGTGTGCGAAGGCCGGTGATGGAATCTCTCTTCTCTTTCTCGGCCAGAAGATCCAGAGCCATCTGCAGACCTATGGCCTTCATGTCATTCTTGCTGAGGGCTGAAGTCATGTACATGTGCATCTCCAAAAAACGGCCTGAAAACATAAAAAACAAGTACGATAGTGCCAACCCCACCTCCCTCTGACTTCAGTTCTCTCTTACCCTCTGGCTCTTCATCTGCCTGGTCCATCTCCAGCTTGGTCAAGAGACTCACAAACCACTCGAAGGATTTCTGATCTCGGTTGATCCAAATGAAGTCCACCTGCAGAAAGTTTATTTAAAATATTTAAAAAACCTCATGAGATCGAAGATGTCTGTTTTAGGTAATCGCTATTACTTGCATCCAAAATAAGTTTTTGTTGACATACATCATATATGTGTACTGTGTTTATTTAACATGTATATACACATACTATGGCATCACTTTACAATAAGGTGCCGTTTGTTAATATTAGTTGATGTATTAACTAAAATGAACAAACAATGAACAATGCATTTCTTTCAGTACTTATTCCTCTTTGTTAATATTAATTCATAAAAATACAATCATTCATTGTTAGTTCATGTTAGCTCACAGCGCATTAACTAATGTAAACAAACACGTGGTTTTCATAATGATTGATTACTTCATTTAAGGCAGCCACTAAACATAAATGGTATTTGGAATGGAATATGGAATAGTTGACCCAAAAATGTAAATTTGAATAATTTTCCTCCTATTTATTCTCGTTTCCACTCAACTGATCACCACTCTTACCTTCCTCAGTTTCATTTCATTGTCTTTGATGGTTTCACACCAGGAATAATTGCAGTTGGGGCAGTTTTGCTTTCTCATCCGATAACTGAAAAAACAATTTTTTTTACAATTTGCATGTATTATTTTTTTTTTTCATGCAAAGAACACCTAACTTTGAATTTTCTGAATGGAGAGCTTGCGTGTCTCACCGGCACATAATACTCTGCAAAATAGATGCAAAGGGAGTGATGCCGATTCCAGCACCGATAAGCACCGCGTGCTCCGATGCAAAGATCTGTCGTGTCGGGGTCCCAAAAGGACCGTCCACATAGCACTAACAAACAAAAGCATACAATTCTTTTAAGATGATCCCTTTCAGTAAATTAGACTACATTTTTCGTAATACATTTGCTTACCTTAATGTTACAGTATCTGTGATTTTCACTTAATTTTGCTGTAAGCTGGAAAACAACAGAAAACACGCCTGTTTAATGTGTGTGTTGCGCACAATAAAACATAAGTTCTGCTTTGTTCAGACAGAAGACTCACTTCTCTTGTAGCCGGAGAGGCGTCTCCCAGTTCTGCCTGGGCTACTGGGTCATTGACAGGCTTCTGGGAGTTTGTGTGTGTTCCACTTGTCCGGTACAGGGTCAGTTCAACAGCATCATCCTTATTAGACGCCACAGTATTGTTACAGCTTGCAGACTTGAACAATTCAGTCTACGTGGAGCATAAAATGAAATAAACATTAACTGAAAAAACAACCTGATCTCAAGGCAATTTGTACATATTTTTTTTACGAGGTGAATTAGTACGAATTTGTACAACCTTACTCGTACATACTAGTTCATACAACTTATTCTAAATCGTACGTATTTTACAAGATGCCAATTCGTATGAATTTGTACGAGTGACCTAAATGTAACCCTGCCCACTTAAACCTACCCATCACGTGGTTTTAGAGTAAGGTCGTACGAATTGGCACAAATTTGGCACCTCGTACGAATATGTATGAATTGGTCGTGAGACTGTGTTAGAAAAAAAACCTTAGTGCCAAGGCAACATGTTTTTACTAAAATAACTAAGTCAATAAATGTAAAAAAATAAATAAATAAATAAAAAATGAACATTTCAATGAAATAAAATGAATAAATATACATAGATATTTACGAAATAACAAATATGAAAAAACTAAGTTGACATGAAAATGAAATTGGTAAATATTAAAATAAAACTGATTCAAAATATTAATGAAAGCTATAATAGCATGTCAATGATACTGCAGAAGAAGTGCAAATGTCTATTGAATTAAACTTGTTTAAAGTTCTTATTTTGCAGTTTGAGCTTGTCTTTCTATAAATTAAATGGCAATATTTGTTTCAAAAAAATTAAATAATATTAAAATAATAAATAATAAAAATAGAAGAAAAGAGAAGCCCGTTCATATAATAAAAAAAAAATCAATAAGTCTTGGTAATGTCAATGATGTGATTACAAAACCACCCTGTCTGTAAAGAACTGCATCAATGAAACGTCCCAGTAATGAACATCTATCGCTATGTGTTCAGATTCCAGCGCTCAGCCAGTGAATGATGGAGAAAAGCCGTGACCTGCGTTCTGCTCTCGTGGCGTCTGTTCCTCAGGCTGGCGGTGAGCCGTTTGTTGCTAATGGTTTGACTCTCTGGCTGTCTGAAATACTCGTACAGGCGGTTTGTCCACTGGCCCATAGAACGAACATGGAGCCACAGCATTTCTGTTTGAGGGAATGGGAAAAAGTCTCAGATTTGTGTGATAAAAAAAAAGTGTAATACTAATAACAGTTTTGTATAAATGTTGTTTTGTTAGGAAAAAAATCAAGACAGATATTTTGAAAATAAAACATTTACTTTATTGTGCAGTTTTGCTTTGTTTAAAAAAAATAAAATAAACTTGAATTAACAGACTGCCTTAAAAAACAATATTAGAAATAAATCTTTTTTTTTTTTTAATGTGCTTAATCTTTGTTAGAACAAAGCTTAAGACAGATTTTATTGGTTTTGTTTAAAAAAATAAAAAGTTTTAAAATAAAAAATAAAAACACTTGATTTGGATAGTCCACTTAGCAACTACATATCAACTAGCAGTCATTAGAGTATTAGTAAACTGTCTGCTTAACTTCTAACACTTTATTTAGATTTTGTCCACAACATACTGACTATAAGACACTTTGCAAGTACATATCAACCTTTTCTACTAAACCTAAACCTACCCTAACAGACTACTCTGAGAGTTAGTAGGCATGTAGTTGCAAATTAATGAGAATTAGTTGACATGTAGATACAAAGTTACTTATAGTTATTAGAAGGACAGTGAACTTTCAAATTAAAGTGTAACTTTCCAGTTGTTTTACCTTGCTGCTCAGGAGCGCTGCTGATGGTAAACGGATGCCACTCATACTTGGCGATAACCGGGATGTTTATATACACATAATCTCCAGGTTTAAAGTGAAAGAACGGAGGCCTCTTGATCACCAAATGTGTTACCTTTGAAATAAAAGGCCGTAGAGGTGAGGCTTTCAGCATGGATGACTTACTAAATGTTCCAGTAAACAAAATACACCAAAATATGTACATTGGCTCAGATGGTACCTTTGAGGGCAATAAGTTGACTTCAACTATGTACAGCCCACCCATGCGGGACACTGCTATCCCAACAAGTTTCTCAATAAGGAACGCCACTCCTGGTACCACAAACCACTTCCAAAAGTTCGCACAGTGGACGATCAACAAGGCCAAAACCCAGATGTATGAAAGGTGAGACCAGTAGAACACCTACACAGAAACAAACCTTTTCTATATTATGCATATTTGAATGCTTTTTCTTTGTTGGCGTGCATGGCTGAAACAATGTGCTGCAATTTGCAAACTTGTTTTTAATGGCCTTGAAATGGCTTTATAGTTTGCAAATGAACAGATACTCATGAAAAGCGAGTGAATTTAATCAACAAGCCATCACCTCGAAATGACCACTGCGTCTGACGAACGTGCTGGAGCACACCACCATCATGCAGATGAGAACCTGCAGAACAACGCCTGTAATGGAGGCGGTGCCATTGACCCAGCCAATCCCGGGACGGATGGTGAAAAGATACTCCCACAGCTGGTACACGCCATCATTCTGAGACATACGGGCTAAAAAGAGAGGGAAGAAGAAATGTGCTTTTGTGACTGTGTTATAAGGTCATATACTCGAAATATAATCCTAAAGCCTATAGTATCATACCTTATGATACGCAATCTAATATTTCAAGATGAAGACTGGACTGAAGGTGTTCTTGAATATCCATTAATCATTTTTGAAGATCAAGTTTCTTTCAGTTGAAACAGCTCAGATTTAAATTTTAGTCTAGGACTAGGTTTAGGCTGTGTCTGTTAAACTGAGGGTATATGTTTCATTCCCTAAAATAAGAGCAATATTTATATATCATCCTATTATGACATTAATTATATTCTTGGGAGATATTGTGTAGCGACCGATCATTTTTTTGCATTTTATGTAAGCAGCTTGTTATATTGTTAGTAAGACCCCAATGATTTACATTAAAATCAGAATTTCATCTTACTTTTATATAAATAGCATCTGCACCAAATTAATGTAAAAATGCATATTTTTACACATTTTTGTCCTCTGAATAAAATGTAAGTGCTTTTACTGTCTTGATTTTGAACTCCACATTCTGCTAAATCATCCTTTTTATATCTTGTATAGTAAAGAATCAATTTACTGTTAAATACAATTAAAAAACTAAACAAAACAACCAAAAATTAAAAAAACATTTTTCTTTTTTTTTTAATATGAACTAAAAGACTTTCAAACGACAGAACATTTGTTATGTTCTCTGTTTTCTATTGTGAATGAAAATATGTTATTCACAATAGAACACAGAAAACATGACAAATGTTAAAACGGAGAGATTTTAACACTTTTATCCACTAAATGAGCTCATTTCAAGTTTGATGCCTGCTACAGTCCCTTTAGTTGAATTTGACCATTTTTAAAAATAGGTTTACTACAGGTTACCAAAGTTAATGACGTGAGCGCCTGTGTGCACAATGGTGAAGATCAAGATGGCGTAGCCCACGATCTGATGCAGTAGAATGTTCTGGTCCAAAGGTAAGACCCTCACCACCCAGGTGGCACGCAGCCACGTCAGACATCGCCTCAACATCAGCACCTGCGAGACAAAACCTTCTGTCACTGCAGGAAATATTAAATATTAGATGAATCTGATGAGCTCAACTCACCATAACAAATGTGCAGTTGAGGTTGAGACATTGGCCGCAGCCTTTGGCCACCATGAACCAGGGACCTCCGTGTGCGTTCTTCAGCATCGCGATGACGAAGAGGAGCACATTCAGGAGAGTGTACAGGCAGAGGAAGAACAGCTTGCGGCTGTTGTTGTGCCAGTACGCCCGCGTCAGGTAACGAGGAGTCTTGCGTTTCTTCTGCTCCAGATCAGGAGGTTTCAGCCAGTTGGCGGCACTGAGTGAAAACAAGAGAAAGTCATATTTTTTGGTAATTAATTTGGTAAATTTTGGAGCATTTATTTGTGACCGTGGAGCACAAAAAAGTCTAAAGTCGCTGGGGTATGTTTGTAGCAATAGCCAAAAATTCTTTTAATTCTAAGTTACCAATTTTGCTTTTATGCCAGAAATCATTAGGATGTTAAGTAAAGATTGTGTTCCATAAATATTTAAAAAAAAATTTTTTGATTAGTAACATGCATTGCTAAGAACTTCATTTAGACATGGTTGGATCTCTGCCAAATATTTTCCAATCCTAACAAAGCATACATGATGCATGAAGTTCCGTTTTGAAAAAATGTACACTTATGACTAGTTTTGTGGTTTAGGGTTGAGTTAGGTGTAGTAAGTTTAATAAAACACAATGTGATAATGTAGGTAGCAAATTGAATTTCTTTTAATTTTCTGGTCTTCTTGGCACAGCCCTAAATGTGTTTTTAATGAGTGAGCTATTAATTAATTCACTTGAATAATTTAAAAAAACTAATTAAGATGACTGTTTTTACTGTATTTTTTTGTACGGTTTACTTTATTTTCATCACCAAAGGAAAGATAATCAAAGTAATGGGCAAGTAACTGCAGTATACTAAAACTCTACCCGTAAATGTGCGAGTATTCTCTTTTGTGATATAACCATGTCCTACCTGATGGTGAGGTTCTCCATAACTTCAGGAAAGGTTTCCAGCTCTGCCTTCAGCTCTTCAAACGTGATGGAGCCGCTGTTGTCTTTATCGGCAGATTCGAACAGCGCCAGAGTTAGGTCGTCCAGCTTTTCCTCTGGGAGCGAGATGGCACTCTCACGCAGACAGGATTTCAGAACCGTACGTAACTCGTCCGGGTCTATGGAACCACTGCCTGCATGAGATCAACAAATTGAATGAATTAATGGTTATTAACACTGATTTCTTAAACAAACTGTAGTTTGTTTAAACACAAGTATGACCTGTTTCTGTTTTTGGCACAACATGGCAAGGCATCTCTCTTATTATCATGATTGTGTTTATTAATGCTGTCAAACGATTAATCACATTCACAATAAATGTATATTTTTTATGTATATATAAATACACATACATGCATGTATATATTTAAGAAACTATACTGTTTATATATTAAATAAAATTATATATGAGATGAATTTATACATGCAAAGAGATGTAAATATTTTGCATGCTGTGTGCGTATTTATGTATACATAATAAATATACACAGTACACATATGTAAACAACAACTTGTTTTGGGTGCCATTAATCGTTTGACAGCACTTGTTTATATATCAAATAATATAAATTATATGAATATAAATACACACAGTACATGTAAATATTTTCAATATATATGCTGTATGTGTGTGTACTTATTTATACATAATAAATAAACACAATACTATCACACACACACATTATGCACACAAAAACATTTATTTTGGATGCGATTAATCGCGATTCATCATTTGACAGCGCTATATACGATATTTCCAAATTAAGCCAAAATAAGAAATAAAATGGTCAAAATATCTATTAATAAAAATATCCATCTCTTTGTGCACAGAAAATTTTCTAAAGCATATCAGAATAATGACTACTAAATGTAAGAATGAAAGAGGAAAAGCTGAGTGGATTTTAGAACGTACCATCAACATCATAGACCTGGAAGAGGAAGCGTAGTTTGTCTGTCTCACTGCCATGGATCAGAAGATGTAAAGCCTCGAGAAGTTCATCCAGACTGATGGAGCTGCTGCCATCAGAGTCAAACAAGGCAAAAAACCTCTCGGCAAAAAACGACTACAACAACAAACAGGACAAAAAAATGATCATACTGAGATCTCTTCAGAACAAGATAACAAATTAATATTATAAAGGTTTCCGTGATCAGAAAGCTCACCTCTTTTACTTTCAGAGCTGTTTTAAACTCATCCAAGTCGATTTCTTTATCATCTCCTGCAATGCTCTCAAACTGCTTGGTGACCCATTCCAGCCAGCGTGAGTCGTCTTCTAGACTCATGTCTCTGCTTCACGGTCCACACACGCTCTGTCAGCAGTATACATTCATCAAAAACAAACATAGTCTCAATCTCCTCTCACAATCATATTTAGTCCATAACTGCAAACATGTAAGCCACAATATGCAGGATATATACACTTTTTCAGACAGTTGTGATGTACGGAATACAGACCGTGGTTGAACAGAAAGTCTAACAAACAACTATTGTTACCAGTGAATAATTATTCTCATGTGAGCACATTTGAAATGAGTTAGTAAATATATGAAAGCAATATTACACACATTTACCTCTGCATGCATATATGTAGTCAATCTATCTATATATGTATCTTAGTGCTGTAAATGATTGATATGTGATATATGTGTATATATAAATTTTGTATATTTCAATACACACAGCATATTTAAAAAAATATATTTACATTTACACAATATATTTCCTATATTATCTAATATATATATATATATATGTAACATATAAACATATTTTTTAAATATATACACGCATGTATTTGTATTTATATTTACATAAAAAAGACAAAATATATTCTGTAAATGAAAACTTTTAAGAGATTAATCGTGATTGACAGTGTTTATTTAAAATAATAATAATAATAATAACAATAATTATATATATATAGCCTAACAAAAAAAAAAAAAACAGATGAAATGTAAGAAAAATCTATGAGAGTAACTACAAAGTTTACACAACGACCCATTTAAACAAGAGCAGGCATTACCTTTAGATGTAAACCTTCTAAGTCTTCGTCTTTTGCAAGTATTTCCTTTCGCCTTCTCATGAAAATATTCTCACAGACAAAAATGAAAAAGAGACAGAGAGATTTTATTGCGGTCTCAAGTTGTTGGAGCTATTCCAGTTAATCACCTTTCAGAGGAAATTCAGAGAGATGCTGGACAGTATTGTTATGGACATTCAATATCTTGTACACACAGCAGCAGCTGCCTCTGACATCCCTGCGCCTGCTGAGCGGCCCTCAGTACGACCCACACTGCACTTCTCATCACCAGATCACAGGTAATAATACCGTAACTATAAAACTACTAATCTGGACGAAAAAACACTATGTAGGATTCTATTCTATTCTATTCTATTCATTCGGTTGCATTTGAAATATTATTCACAGAAAATGCATTTTAAAACACTCACGACAAAGAAATGTGTGTAAATGGAATTTTTATTCAGATTTTACACATTTCATCCTAAACACAGTATGAATCAATGGAATTGCTAGCAGCACTAAAGTAGACTAAAATTGTTATGTTAATTGTAAAAATGAAATTGACAAAGAGCCAAAAAGGGGGAAATGGTGCCGAGTTGAGCAAAGAATAACATCCTTCCATCAGTAAAAATTCCTCTGTGGCCTCAGTTCAAAGACACTTTCTTCCCTTTAAGACCAGACGCAGATGCAAATACTCGTTGAAAAATTTCCCAATGAAAACAATCTCTATTCTGCAGTCAATGTGTGCTACCTTCTGAGAAAGTGGGAATGAAAAACAAAACTAATATCACAAGACATTTACTCACTAATATTTCACTCAGAACCCACATCAGGACCAACAAATGGCAAAATACACTTTATGAGTTTTACAGCAGAAGTGGAATATTTAGAACAAGGAAAAAAATAACATTAAAGAAGTATGCTGAAGTATGCACACGCTCCATATAAATTCATCTTAATGTATTGAATGTGAGACTATGGGACAGTATCAGCAGGATGCCATCCTCTGTCACTCCAGCCTGACACGTTTCCGTGGTGATAGGGGCGGGTCCAGAGCAAAGGCTGTTGGGGAAGAGGGGCGGGACTCTGGGATGTATTCCATACAATATTTTTCAATGTATGGCCCAGCAATGTTCCACACCTGAATGCGACAGAATGATTTCTTAAGGATCATGTGACTTTTGAATAGTAGTTTATACAATTATAGTATGTAACGATTAAAATCTATGAAAATAATAATGTTATTTTAAATTGCTATGGTGTTATGGGATGTACCACCATGTTCTGTGGTATAGTCATGTCTGTAGCATAAACAGTCACACACCAGAAGGTCAGTAATACTTTGAGCTCTTGGTTTGTTTTGATGGTAATAAAAGATTACCTTCTGGTCTACGAGTAGCCGATGTACAGCTTCAATGTCTGGAGCCATGAACCGGTCTTTAATCCAGGGCCTGGGGAAAAGTAAGTAGAAAAAAGTAGGAAGAGAGAGATCAAAGAAGGTTTGCCGATTATTAACCTGAGGATTCAATGTATTGGAGATTTTAGGGTTAGTGTATCATCATTCGACCTACTTTACTGTGGCTCGCACGAGATCATACACTTTCTCCAATGGAGTCGTCGTACGAAGGGGGCGTAGAAACTCAATACCCTGACAAGCAGCTAACAACTCGATAGCTAGCACTATAAGGAGATATAAAACGGACATTTGCAGGTTTGATATAAGACATATCGTAGTCTGTATTTGCAGATTAGTGGTTAGTAAACAAACAAATAAAATCTCAACTCAATCTCACTGTATGCATACATACATAAACTCACAATGTCTAATTTGTACATTTTCATATGATATATTCAAATATAATAAAAAAGTAAGTGTACCGCTCCAACCCTAAACCTAACCATACACTGGGGTCTAAGTAAAACATAAATTATATCATGAAATTAGCCATCGTTTGGCTAAAAACAAACGAGTTGTGAATTGTTGTGAGATTATGTTGGAATTTAAGCTTTGGTGCTCCAATAGAGGGCGCCATTATAGTAACAATTTGTGTTAAATGAAATAGTGGCTTATGTCAGTAGGTGTATTAGAGGTTAATGTCAGGTTTTGGACCTTGCTCGACGTGCTCGACCACTCTGAGGGCTTTACGCGCGGCCCAGCCTCCCATAGACACATGGTCCTCCGTGGCAGCGCTAGTGGACAGTGAGTCAATAGAGGAGGGGTGGCAAAGCACTTTGTTCTCTGAGACTGCAGAAACAAATGCATCCGTTTTAGTTAATGGTCAACATGACTTTAGTACAGTAGTCAAAATTAAACTTTCCAGTGTTTGATTAAG
This sequence comes from Enteromius treurensis, assembly GCA_032275025.1. Taxonomy (NCBI): domain Eukaryota; kingdom Metazoa; phylum Chordata; class Actinopteri; order Cypriniformes; family Cyprinidae; genus Enteromius; species Enteromius treurensis. The sequence continues at coordinate 4,141,546 of JAUCMU010000053.1, forward strand.
TTAAGTTATCCTCCTCTGAAGTTTGTGACGCTAACCGAGAGCTGCAGCAGTGCAGTGTGCGATCATGAATCCAGAGTTCAGGCCTCCTTCATTGACCAGGAACGCTGGCAGCTCGCTGAGAGAGGGATTGCAGAGACGCTCAATGCGTCTCTCACTGATGGAGGCCAACTCGTGCACCCCGATCGCCAGATAATCAAGAGCCTAAAAACGAAAGGAGAAAATGAGCGCAGTCGTCGCCCAAACCTTTTTGCTAAATAAACTCTATATTGTGTTGAGACGAAATACCTTTGCTGGATATTCTCCATGGAAGTTCCCGCCGGATATGGTCTCGCCTCTTTCAGCAAACACCATCTAACTTATAGTCAAGGATAAAAGTACTGAATTAAAGAAGAGGCTGGTGTGGTTATGGCACTGACTAGCCATCCAGCCAAACCTCGACACCAAACCGATTCTAAAAAGGAGTAATTAAAAGTCATTCAATTTCGAATGAGTTTTTGGGTCACATGACCAACAGACATCATTGGTACTGCAACACAAGTTATGAAATTGTACGTTCAGAGAAAAAGGATACAGGGTTATCTGTGGCGCTGTTGATTTCTGTATTAATAATTTTTTTGACAAACTCTATAGTGTCATTGACGATTCCATGCACCTGCAAAATTGAAGGCAAAATGTATTAAAACATAGTTTACATGGGTGTCAATCACCTTTTACTGTATTTTTACATTTTCTGTTTTAATTTACAGCAATATTGTTATGTGCCTTTATTATTTTTATATAAATAGTTATATTTAACTGACTTAGACTATATTTCACATATTCATAGTCTTACTTTAGTATTATTTAAATGTTTATTTTTTATTTCCAGTTGAAATTTAAGAATTTCTATTAGTTTTTTAAAATACTACCATTTATATTTAAATAATTTTTTTTACCTGTTTTACGTTTTATTTATTTCCAGTTTGCGATTTTATAGCTTCTACGTAACACAATTTTATTTAGTTGCCAACGCAAGATTTCTAATTTCCATCCAGTTATCTATAGTATCTCTATTTCTCGCTCTAGATATCTAATATCTCTATTTTAAAATTTTATGTGTTAATTTCAAATGTTCTATTTCAAGGGTTTTTCGAAGAAAAATTGTTTAAGTTAACGATAATAACCTTAACATCGACAACACTTACGATTTATTTCAGACGACCCAGAATGGGCTCTTATGTTACCTGTGGACAACAGCGCATGGTGTAGGCATCCTGTACCCTGTCGCAAAACCGATGGCTCTCTGCAATTATTAACAAAATGCAAGAGCAGTTACCACCAAACGGTTAAAAATTAGTTTAAAGGAATAGTTGACCCAAAAATTTAAATTCTGTCATCATCTGCCAAACACAACCGACAATATTTTGTTGATCGTTTGTAACCAGACTGTTTTGGTCACCATTGGACTTCCATTCTAGCAAAGTACTGTGGAAGTCAATGATGACCAAAACACCCTGGTTACAAACGATCAACAAAATATTGTCGGTTGCGTTTGGCAGATGATGACAGAATTTAAATTTTTGGGTCAACTATTCCTTTAAATGGAACATACAAGCACTGCAGGATTCACCTGCAATTTCAGACGGGTGATGATCAGAGTCTAACAGGGATCGGAAACGCAGGGCCACTTCCTTCTGTCCCGGATGAGGTCGCAGTTTATGAATATCTGTAAGAAAATTATTATTTTTTTCATTAAAATATATAACCAAAGCATGTGCACAGAAAATTAGTGCAGTTCTGCATTTAAACTGAACCAAGCTGGACCACGATATAACTAAATCCAATAATAAAGTGCCTTTAACTGAAATTTTAATGTCTAATCTTGTTATTTTATATTATTGACACACTACTTTCCTATTTAATACGGTGTCAGCTTTAACACAATCTGTATTTTTAAAAGCGCTATTTAAATAAAGGTGACTTGACTTGACAGGGACTGTGATTTTTATATGTGAGGCCGTGCTACACAAATATGTTTTGTCTCCCAAGCATGTTTTGTCTGACAAGTCTGAGTTTACTGCAGTGTTTCTGTCTAAATACGTCTGCTCACATTCAGCACATCAATCACTTGTTTACTCGAGCTCACCGCTATCAAAAGCTTTGGTGGTCCCCTTGAGGACTTCAAGGGTCAGGGCAGCAATGATGTCAGCCTGCCGGGCGATGGCCTCGGCTCTCTCCACGGCCTCTGCTCCCAACGAAGTGATCATCTGAGTCCCATTGATCAGAGCCAGCCCCTTGCAGACAGAGATAAACATATTCAACAGTTATCTTTTATCACAGACCAATACTACTGAACCTCTGATCTGCCTGTGAATCGATCAATGCATTTATTAATCTATTCTCTCTGTAACTATTACCACCTAACAACCAGAACAGCCTGATAAACTGCTGAGCAGCAACGTTCTAGTGTTTCTCTAAGATTGTATAATTTGTAACTTTTTTTTTTTTTTTTTTACACAAAAATGACTTGTTTTAAAGGCTGCAGTGGGTTTTAAGAGGGGCTTCAGTTAAAATGGACCAGGGAGGTCAAGGACACACATTTCTGACCCAAAAAACAGCTATAAGTCAACAAAGATAAACATGTTGACTGCACCATGGGGGGGGGGATTAACCGTACCTCCTTTGGCTTTAGAGATATGGGCTTCAGACCATGTGCTTCCAAAACCTGCAGGCAATACAAAGGTCAAGCATGACTTTAAAGGCTAAACGAGGAGTAAATATGTTTATTCACTGCTTGCATTATCATAAGGCGGAAGATGTGCAACCAAAGCAACATGCTCACGTATTTGGCGTCCGCCCAGCCGCTCTTTGGCGACCACATCTTGCCTTCTCCCGTCAGACCAAGTGCCAGGTGAGAAAGAGGGGCGAGATCTCCGCTCGCACCTACCGTACCCTTCTCAGGGACGTACGATAAACAGGAGGCTGAGGAAAGAGAAGAAATAAAACAGTACAATAGCATACTATTTTGAGGAAGCAACTCAAAGAAACTTTTTCTTTTAGTAGTCTTTGAAATAGTACACCACGTGTCATATGCAGTGCCAAAGAAACCAAAACCCTCAACAATACTCCCTTCAGTTACAATAATGAGGGATGCATTAATGTACCATTGAAGGCTTGGACCATCCTGTGCAGGGTCTCCGGGGAAACCCCGCTGTATCCTTTGGCCAAAACATTGATCCTCAGTGCAAGCAGCATTCGAGTTCTTTCAGGACTTAAAGGGCTTCCCAGACCTACAGTATAATCAAATACATTAATAAATATCATTGCAGGATTATTTCTATGATAAATAAATATGTTATACAAAAAAATATTCACATATGTTCACATATACAGTATACCACCGGTCCAAAGTTTGGAATTGCTACGTTAATATTGTGAAATAATATTACAGTTTAAAATATGATTTTTCAATGTGTTTTGCAATGTAATTTATTTCTGTGATACAAAGCTGAATTTTTTAGCAACCATTACTCCAGTGTTCAGTGTCGCATGATCCTTCAGAAATCATTTATACGGTTATTTCACTGTTTTTACTATATTTAAGAGACTTTAATTCATGCAAATGATTCCAACCTTTTGTCTGGTAGTGTGTATTTAATTTGACTAAAAGGTCTCGCACCTGAGGAGTGTGAGCGCAGAAGATTTTCTTGAAGCTCCCTGAAAGAGAAATATGTGAGATCATTTAAATGCAAAAGATTTTAGGTGTACAAAATATTTGATAAATTCAAAAATTATATATACTTTAGCTTGCTGACTGGGATGACAGTCCGAGCAAATTTACCAAACCCTGTAGTGATGCCATACACGACTAAAAAAAAATGAAAAAAAATCGATAGGTCATATTTATAAAATCATATACAATTCTAACAGTTTTTATGCAGATTATTTCAATATTCATGCTCTTGCAAACGTGCCACTTCGCACTACCTTTTTACATTTGCAGAAAAAAAAAAAGCTGTCAAAAGATTTGTTTGCAACATTTTATCATATTTAATCTTTAAAATAAAGTTCTTTGATGACATCTATAGTTCCATGAAGAAGCTTGGACATCCATGGAACCTTTAAATGGCACAACAGAATCTTTAGGTTATTAAAAAATGGTTGTATTCGCTGAAAGGTTCTTTGAGGAACCCAAAAAGGTTCTTCTATGACACTGTTGTGAAAAACTTCTTTTGGAACCTTTTTTTTTTTTTTAAAAAGAAGCCACAAATATTTCCTTTATGTAAGCTGATGTCATGCTCACCTTTGTTTTCTTTCACAATGGTGTCCAGAAGCTCTCTTGATTGCACAACCTTTTGCTCAGCCTCTGGGGTCAGCTGAGGGTCAGAACACAGTGGTGACGCATTTCCATTGAGGAACATTGTTCATAAATGTAAAATCTTCACAAAACTGATATTAAATTCCACCATAAATCCACTTACCTTAATCTTATACATGCCTTTCCCTAAATTCACTAGATCAGTTGAGGTCAGGCTGTTCCCGTCTAAAGAAATGTACTAAAAACAGACCGTTCTCATTAATACTGTAGTACTGATGAGGGTAAAAACGCTGTATGTTTAATAGCCATATTTCATACTTACATGTTCTGGTTCTCTGTATTCTCTCGTTCTGTTTTTAGCATTCATATTAAGGATATTTTCAGATCTGTTAAAGTTTACACATGGACTGAATGGCTAAAAGCTTTTGAGAGACTTTCAACAAAAGATACAACAATCATTTACATGCAAGTCTGTATTTCGTCAAAAAATAAACTAATGATTCCAAATGTGGGACTGGGTGAAATGGTATATACGTGATATTATATAAACGTTATAAATTAGTCATAAAATGAAGGGAAAAAAAACAACAACAACAACAACAAGCAATGTCAAATAAATGCATCCTTTTAGCGCAATTAATTAAAAAAAAAAAATGCTACAGACTGCACAAAAAAAAAAACATGAAAAATATCAAAGAAACTGAGCGTTAAGTATTACTTTCTATTATTTAATATAATGCCTTTAAATTATCTTAATTGTGGGATTTTTTGTAATTACGGTAACTGCAAAAACTTTTGTCAACAAAATATAACAATTGTCAATTTAAAGATACAGATGTGACGTCCCAGGCTGACTTGGAATGAAATCTTGTGACATGGTGTCCCCTTCAATAGCTGAAGATAACAGGGAAATAACATGTTATTGACTCATCTTGCAAAACATGATTTAGTATTTGCGGTAAGCAACCTCCAAAGAACAATTTGTTCAAAGTCAGCCAAGAACTGAATGATTGATCAATCTCTCGACAAACACTGAACATGTAAACCATATTTGTAACGTTACCAAGTTCAACAAAGTCATTATCCTCAAGCACATCTTCTATGGTATCGTCATTGTCCAGCAATCCAAATCCCTGACATCTTCTGACCACAAAATGCACATCTTTGATGTGCTGGATCCCTCCGTTGTCGGGTTTGTTCTTGATGTAGCGCTTGAGAGCTTCAAAACCCAACCATTTAATGGAGCAGGTGGCATCTTTGCATGGAACGGTTATCCACTCGTCCCGAACGTGGACCGTGAAACGAGGCATCACGTTGGACTGAACAACCACAGGCTGATACCTGAGGAGTGCGATCAGCAATGCAAATCACTTCACACTAAACGCAATGGACCAATCAAAGACTGTTCTGTGGACGCCTCCTTCACCACAGAAGACAGAGTACATGGTGCTGTTTGAATACGTTATCTCTGCACCAAAGGTTCTGTGTTATTATATGTTTGTCAAAAAACTAAAATCTTCAGTCAACGAACTGTCAGACAGAGTGATTCAGTTTAAGTTTGCAGAATGCAGTAGCAGCAGAATACACACACACACTGCCACAAAAAGCCCCCGGCCCCATTTAATAGTTTTCTGTCTAAAAGTGGAATTTAAAACTAAACACTAAAATGTCTCAAACATTTGGACCCTTCTCAATACATAATTTTAAAAAACATATACTTAATATAGTTGTTAACTGTCATTGTTACTGCTATCCTGATGAAATATAATAGATTAGAATTAGATAATTGCATCTACTTTCTATACATAGCATTTTTCATATAGAATTTCAACTAAATGTAAATAGAAACACTGATGGAACAACAGAACGATAGATAGACAGAGATAATATAACAATAAAAATGGGCCCTATTGTGAGATGCATGTGATATTTTCTACATACCATATTGGCACCCTTGGTAAATGTGGCTGTGAAAATTAATCAGTAAAAATTCGCACACAAAAAAATAACCTTTCATTGGATAATAAGAATTACAAATGGGGGGAAATATCATTATGAAATAAATGTTTTTCTCTAATACACATTGGACACAATTATTGGCACCCTTAGACATTATTATGAGTAAAATATATCTGAAGTAAATTTCCATTTATATTCACAATTTTGAGCACTCCAGGGTGATTAAAAACATGAAATTATCCAGCCATGGGTTCCTGTTTCACAGAAATATAAATAGGAGGGAAAACAAAGCCCATTGAGAAAAAAACGAAGAATACATTTCTGATGTGCAGCATTCTCCTAGCTCCTCCAAAAACACACTCCAGTGTATTCAGTTGTCAGACATGACTGGAACTTTAAATGGGACTGGCTTCCATGGTCAGATGAAACTATTTGTACACCATGTGTACAATGAAATATACTGCTTGTATTGTTCATGTTGTGGGCCAATAATTCTGCTGGACATCTTGTTTAAACACATGGCATCATGGATTCTACCAACTACTAACAGATAAAAAAAATCAATAAGTGCATCACTGAGCACAAAACCAAGCTTCTATGGCCATTCCAGTCCTCTGACCTGAACCCTGTAGAAAATGAAAAGGTGAACTGAAGAGAAGCAGTACTAACATGGAGCTGGGAATCTAAAGAGTCTGAAGTGACTGAAATTGTCTCTGATCTCTTGTCAGGTGTTAGAAAATGTATGACTTTTTCAAAGCCTTTTTGGATCATATTTAACAAGGATGCTGATATTGTTGGCCACGACTGTTTTACGTCAAAACAAACCGATCTTCTGTGTTGCTGAACTGTGTAAATTCATGTAGATTGTTTTTTAATCAATCGGCCACAAACACATTCACAACATACCTTCGTGACCAAAGAGATGCATTCAAATGTTTCAGCTTGTGGTATACCTACAATACAAAAAGATTTTTCAGCATTTTTCCATTCTTTTTACGATTAAAATATACAAACGAGCTCAAAATGTGTATATTAATACAATATAAGCCATTTATTAGTGCTAATTAAGGACATATCAGTGCCTAATTCTACATCCCTAATCCTACTCAGTCCCTAAACGTAACTACATTTCTAGCTAATAATAAGGAGCAAATTAAGAACTTAATGAGGGAAAAGTCAAAGTTAATAATTATTAAGTGTAACCGTATTCTAAAGTGTTACCAACTGTTTTATATTAGTTGTTTGTAATATTTGTTGTATTAATGCTATTTTGATACATTTTTGCAACAGCTTTTAATAAAGAAGCAGGTAAATCTAGACTGTTAGCGCTCCCTTCAGGACACACAGTGAAAGGCTGTGGTTGTTGGCACAATTAGCCCTAAACAAATGTTACTTGCATTTTTAATTAATTCAGTGACCGAAATACCCTGACAACAACTTTTCAATTTACTGTGCTTCCACACCGTCTATAACGCTTCAACAACCTCAAAGCCTATCCAGTGACACAGCCTCGAAAAGGCAGCAGTTTTGGCATGTTTACGACTGTCCGGTGACACTGAGGAATATTTTAAGCAGGTATGTGCGACACATTCTGACAGCGTCTTCAAATCTCTTCCCTCTGTCATCCAGTCAAGCACACACACTGTATGTTTCCTTCTAAGTCTTGCCTTTACATATTCTCACATCTCAGTTTCTCGGGGCCCCAGACTCTCAGAAAGAGGCCCGTACAATTTCATCATTCACTGCATCCTGCTATTGGCCAGACTCCAGCTTAAAAAAAAAACCCTAAGTAAACACAGAGCCGCAGACGTTTGCTCCAGCCTGAGGCATGCGGCATGAGAGGAGCCCCTTGTGTTGGATCACACCCTTCAGGTGCAAAGCACTCGACATATTTTGGACCTCCGAGGCCAGAAACATGTCTTGAAATAATTTGCTGAAAAGTTAATATTTTCATGAGGGGAATATTATTTTTTGAGGCTGGACGTAAAGAGTAGAGTGTAAAGATGTTGATGCCAACAATGAAAACTTTGGTAACAGAAATCAAATAAGAGAACGGTTTGTAGGTTGAGAATATTAAATATATGAAGCACTTGTATAATGCATAAAAAAAACGGATTTTATTTAAACCAACGATAAAATTATGCATTTCATATTTCAGCATGTGAACCTTCTTTAAAAATCAATTTCAGGTACCTATCTCACTGCAATTTCGTTTCTTTTGTAAAGAAAACATTATTATTATTATTATTATGCTAATTAGGACTATGCCACATCATGCAAATGCTGTAAACATTATTTTAATTAATTCATTAACTAACATTAAATAACAACGAGCAATACATTTATTACAGTTTTATTAATCGTTAATGAATAAAAAATTATAACAGTTTTTTGTTAGTTCTTGTTAGATAAAGTCCATAAATAAATATTAATAAATGCAACTCTGGATTTTAATCATGCATTACTAAATGTTTTAATTAATATGAGCTAAATGCATTACAAGCATTTTTTCATTGTTAGTTCTAATATTGTTAACAAATCGATTTTTTTTTTTTTAAGTGTTACCCTGTATAATATAATCTTATTAATAAATTCCCAATGCATTAATTCCAGTAAAACATCATTAGGCCAAACAAAACAAAAACACTGCACCCTTCCCATGTTATATGATCATCTCAAACGGTGTCCCACAGAGCATGATCCCTGCCACCTTTCCTTTCCGGTGCCACCCCCACCCCAAAAGCAACACATTCCCAAGACTCCACCCCTCCTACACCCTCCTGATCAAATTCCATTCACTGCTCTCCCCACCACAAGCCCAATCTCAGGCAGGACGTCCCTGAGAACATCAGCTGCTTTTCTTTGCTCTTGCTCAGCTAAATCTAAAAATGTCCTGGACTCGACCTCTTCTTCTCACCTGTCTTGTTGTTTTGTCCGTCATCACCTGTGAGTAACCGGACTGTGGTTTACTGTACTGACCAAGGGAAGTGTGGAAAGGATTGCAAATCTTTTGGACCCAACTCATCCGTGTTTCCTCTGTTACAGTTTTCCATGGAGCCGACAGCGCCGCTATGTCAGATAAGAAGGCAGCCAATCCTCAAGGTGACCAAAAAATTTGCAATGTTGCTGTAGATTTTTCTCAAGAGTTCTTCCATCTCATCAATGTTGTTCTTCATCGAAGGTGCACTGAGGAAGGTCTTCATGCCAGAGGCAGATGCCTCCAGCTTCTTTAAACGGCGAGGCAAAAGGGCTGTGAAAACTCAAGATGAGATAAACGGTGAGGCTCTTTGTGCTTTTGTAAAAACTCAATTTAAGTGCAACCCCTTGAGCACCTGTCAACCGCAAGAGACAATCCAGAATTTCAATTTGACAGAATAACTGAGCACAACTGGGGATTTAATAATAATAATAATAATATAAAAACACTAGCATTCAAATATTTACGTCAGATTTGGAAAGACGTCGCTTATTTTATTGAACAAAAGTGACAGTTAGTACATTTACAATTTAACAACAACAACAAAAAAAGCTTATAATTGAATAAATGCTGCTTTTAACTTCAATTCATCAAAAAAAAAAAAAAATCCTGAAAAATGATTGGCTTCCACAAAAAATATTAAGCCATAAAACTGATAAAGAAAAAATCTGCTTTGCATTAGATGAATAAATTAAAATATATGAATACATTTTAAATATATTTAACTAAACTAAAATGTTATTTTAAAATATAATATTTTTGATTAAATTAATGCAGTTTGTGAATGTGCAAAAGAGACTTATTAAAAAAAAACATTACAAAAACCTTACTGACCACAAACTTTTAAACATAAAAAGTCACAGTTTGAAGTCTTGAATTTCGATCATTAACATGACTTTTGTGGCTTGTAGGACTAGTGCTAGTGTAAAGTGCTAATACAGAGCCCTTTTAGTAGCGGATAGCACTGGCCACACAGGTGCAGCGTTTAGAGCCAGCTGAGGAATGCAAGGACGGTGAACCGCAGCACATAGCAGGAACCACAGGATAAGCTGGAGAAACTGCCAGTGCTGGAGGAGGGGCTGCTGCCGCTTTGACCTGGACTGAGATTAGTTCATTTACGGCTATGGGCTCACCAGATATTATGTTTGACTCACCTGAGAGAATTCAATTCACGACTATGTACTCAAATGCTTGGGGGAGAATCAGGACAAGAGCATTTTCTTTTGTGTGGAACATCCCACACGAAATCATAAACAGCTCCTTTTGAACTTAAAATTAAAAATAAAATGAATTAGTATGCAGCTTTGGTGCTTTATAATTCGCTGCTGCTGTCACACCAAATCAGATGATCCTATTATATAATATAAACAGTGATGTAATAACAAACAGCCTTTCTTTATGAATAGTACTATTTATCACTGTGAAACTGAAAATACATTTTATTTTGTAATTCATATCATGAAGAGTGCATTTAGTTATATATATATATATATATATATTAAAAAAACTATAATACAATACTGGTCTATTTACTATATTCAAAGTTCTTCAGAATTATTTGTGAACGTTTTCATTCCTTGTTTCGTGTTTGGTTGCTTTTTTTGATCTCTTTCTCTCACATGTTGTTGTCTTATTAGCTGAACAGAGACAGAGACTGGCCGCAGATGAGAGAAGGAGGGAGTATCACGAGGAACAGAGGAATGAGTTTGAGAGTTACGCTGAAGAGGAGCATGACGGTGAGAACTCCGATCACTCACATGGCGGCCATATTGGATCAGGCAGCATTAGTGGCGTTCTGAGCTCGTTTAACACAAAAGTCACTTAAGCAAACAGGATTAAACATGACCTTAGCGGAACCGTGTAGGGTTTTACAGAACAGGTTTACCAAGCCATTTTTATCAAACAAACAAATAAATATATATGAACTATAATGTTCATTGTGAAAGTGTTCATGTCAAGGTGTAGCCTATTTAAAAAAAAAAAAAGAAATTATTTTATTAATTAGTTAAATATTATATTTAATTTTAATTATATCTTTAATTTAATTTAATTTAATTACTTTTAGTTCAGGATATTTTTCAAGTTTCATGTAATGTAAATAAATACACTTCGTGCCTATACTCGTTTAGGCACGCGCATGCACGCACACACATAATAAATCAAACATTTAATTATTTTAATATTTTGTAATTTGTTTCATATTGTCTGCGTTTACTTCAAGGTGCATTTTGAATTTTAAGAAATTTAATTACAGGTGGTATTTCATGTATTTAATAAATGCATTTATTACATACCTTATTTACTTATGCTTACATTCTGTTTTTTTTTTTTTTTTTTTTATTAATTGCGACATTCCATGACCAATGCCGTATTTCATAATTTCATTATTTAAATAAACAAAAAACAAATAATTGTTACGGGTACTGTGAGGGCTTCTGTGTTGTCGTCTGAATACACAGTTAAAGCTAAAATTCCTGCATTTTTACTCTTGTCCAGAGCAAGACGAGCGCACCAGAGAGAAGACAGAGCAGTGGAGAGAGTTTCACTATGACGGCCTGGACCCATCTTACGAGTACAACCGACATACGGTGTAAAACACAGGAGAACTACAGGAGAACGGGTGGAGAGCTTAACAGCACTTTACAGTAGATGCTGTAAAGGCGTTTTGGCACAATGTCTGCAGTAAACATGCACAAAATTGCGCAAAAGAACGCTGCCTTATGTGTATCCATGCATGCAGGACGTATATAATTCATGTATCATAGTTCTTTAAAAAGATGTACATTTATTCATATGTAGGCTTACCCATAACCCTTACTGTATGACTACTATATGATTACTTTCGCCAAGTGTTTTTTTAATGGCTAGTTTAAAATCTATTGTACATTATTTCATCACACACTACGACAAGTCATTGCACAAGTTACAGGAAATCTGTTACCTTGAGTGCTTTCAAACGATTTATCGCATACAAAATAAAAGTTTTTGTTTCTGTATTAGGCTATATGTATGTGTACTGCGTATATTTATTATGTATGTATAAATACACACACATACAGAATATATTTACATGTATATATTTATAGTCACATCATTATATAATAAATAAATATATTTTTAAGAAATATATGCATGCATGTGTGTTGATTTATACATACCTAATATACACAGCACACATGCACATATTAGGTAAACAAAAACAATTATTTTGGATGCGATTAATCGTTTGACAGCACTAAGCTTAATCATTATTAATACAAACTTAATTTCAAAGTAACACAATTTTTATTCATTTTGTACCCCACTGGGATCATGTAAATTGTTACATTTAATACAATCAATTCATATCGTAAACCTTTGTAACAGCTCTTTTATTTTGAATCACAATAAGTCAACAATAAAATGGTGTTATCTTTGTCTTTAATGAAAATTTGAAATCATACACTCACCACAGAACATATCTACTAAAGAGAAAACACTGCTTACATCATTTCTGCGACCTGAATGAAAGAACCGACACTCAGCTGCTAAATTCAGAGGGCCGGTATGAAGACCAGGATGACATGCATGCAAGATTTAGAAACTGTTTGAATCTCTCACGGTCGTATATCAGCGGACACATCATATCAAAACAGCTTCGGTTCAACTGGAAGTCTGGCTTGTTTGCACCGGACAATGTGTGAAATTTTAGCCATTTTCGCTTCACTGAAACACAAGATCGGCAAATACAGATGTCCGTCACTAAAGCTGGTACTTTTTTATTTAGATCTGTGATAAAACAAACACGTTATTGGTCAAGCGTTTCTCAGTCTCCCCATTAACCACAATTAAAAGAATGAGGACAATTTACATTACGGTGTCTATTTAATAATAACAACATACTATTAATAGTAATTTAAGTGGCAATAGCATTAATTTTACACCAAGTGTTACAACGCAACATAATCACTGCAGTGTAAAGTGTGACCAACAGTCATTTTAAAAAAGCAAAGCTTACAAAACAAATCCAAAACATACACAAAATAGTGCTTTTCACCATCATTTTATACTTCAAGAAACACACAAATTACTCCAGATTCTTTCACTGATATAAACAAATTGCTGATAAAAACATTCAACTCGACATCTCTGTTGTTTATACAATATTGACATCCTTCAATCTCTCATTTAATAAATGCCAGTCGCATCCAAGACCGAATTTCTAAGTATTGGATGACAGTAAACGTGGCTATTGGTAAATCTGGCAGCCTTTATCGCTTGGTTCTTCAAAACAGCAGCAGGTTATAAATAAAGGAAATAAAGCAACAATACATTACGAGAAATCTTTAATGAATGCACATCTTTTTATCTACACCTTCTTTTAAAACTCAAAGCACATGTTCTTCCTTTCAAGGTTCGTCATCTCCATTCGACAATCCCCTGAAATTCACTCAGGCTGCTATTTTTGCACTCATAGCACACCTTTGGTTTTCCAGAAAGGAGAACTGGTTTGATCGGGCGACCGTGGACAATGGAAGTTACTGTTAAATAGAAGAAAACACGTCTTTCCACAAAGTGCAACAGTCAAGTGAGCAGTCTGACAGGAAGTGATGTCATTTGGAGCCAGTGATGATGGTGGTGACCGTGGATGGCCGGGTGTGCTGCTCGGGCATCCTCGAGGAAGAGTTGTCTGCTTTCGTGGACGAACCTAGACAAAGATAACACCCTCCTCAAGGGCTGCTCGACAATACGACATAATACAACACACAGCACACCGTCGCTGATGAGTCACTCAAGTTTGGTCAACATAAGGCTTGTGACTTTCATGAACTGTTACAGGGCTACCACCCCAAAATGAACATTGTGTCATTAATAACTTATCCCCATGTTGTTCCAAACCCGTAAAACCTTTGATACAAAATAGTGAAAAAGCTACATGATAAATAGTAAATTAATGTTGTTACATTAATGTTTATAACCTATTATAGTTTAATGAGTCTCACCATGAATGTGTTTAGTGTGAATGACACTGAGTACCTTCTACATATGTTCGTTAATTAACATTGCTTTGGTTCATCATGTGACTTTCTCATCACCACCTGTATTTGGTGCTTACAAGTGCATTTCAAAGATACAAAGATTTCAGTACTTGAATAGAAGTAATCAATTAGTAGGTTTGTATATTAACATTATATCAGATAATAAATGTAAGGTATTTAACTGTAAATTTAACGTAAACCATAAAACCTAAAATTTTGTTACCGTATTTTTTTATGGTCAAATTCCGTCAGAAAAAGCTGTCATTTTTTTTACCGTATATTTTATGGATTTGTACATTTTTTTACAGTGTAGCGTGATTTTTGACAGCATCTGGGGGACGCACATTATGTACGCAGTTCTGTGTTGTTCATGTAAAAAAATTTTGCTTCGGTAGGTATAGTGCCGAATATTGAAATAAATTTGTTATTCTTGTTTTCATGGTATTTTCTGCACCTTGACAATTGTTTGGGAGTCAATGGGACAGTCACAAGCCACCTGGTTTTCATGAATAATATCTTGAATTGTGTTGCGAATACGAACAAAGCTTTACAGGTTTGGAACGACATGGAGGTAAGTGATTAATGACAAAAATGTCATTTTGCAGTGGAGTAACCCTTTGAGGCAAAAGCTTACAGTCGCTGCGGTGGACTGATGAAACATCGACCGACTGGCTCTTCCCTGGCATGGAGGTTGGATTCTGCTTCCTGTGCTGAGAGGAATCCATACTGCTGCCGAGCTGAAGACGCCTCATATGTCTGATCACTGCGGTAGCATTAAACGCTTGCTGTGAGGACAGATGCAAACAGAATTTGAAATCACCTTTCCTGCTGTTCGGTGTATAAGAGCAGAAGGAGGAAAGGAAGTGGTCACTTACTCGCCATTTTGCCTTGGCGAAGTTCTTCTTCATCTGTCGGCTGACTGATTCGTGGATGTTCTTACAGAGAGCAGTATCACCAGCTATCCTGCAAACAGAGGCCAGTATTATCTGGCAGGCTGAGTATAACTATACAGTATAGAGTAATAACATGAAGCTTAGTGCGCCAGTGTTATTTTAGTGTCATTAAGATAATAATATAGCTTCCAAAAGTTAACATTTTCCATTTTGCTGTTTATTTTAAAATGCAGATACATGTTAAATCCCTTACTGTTTTTAAATCATCTCTTAAAACTCACTTTTTTAGGTTAGCTTTTAAGTGATCAATGTGATTTCTTATTGTATTTTATTAATATTTGCGCTTTGAGATTAAGTTTTAAAAGCACCATATAAAATAAAGTTTATTATTATTATTTTATTTTTAAATTTATTTTATTTTATGTATGTTCAATTTTTATGAATTATTAAAATAATTAAAATAAAAAAATATAAAAAAAACATTTAACTGAAATAAAATTGAAATGAAAGTTTAAGTATTTTTTTTTTTAAAGATTCATTTTAGTTATATATATATATATATATATATATATATATATATATATACACATACACAAATATATAACATACACATACATTTTTTCTTACATATATACATCAATGTGTTTGTATTTTATATATACATAAATATACACAGTACACATACATACATTATATAAACAAAAACTTTATTTTGAATATGATTAATTGTGATGAATTGTTTGACAGCACTAATATTTTGTATACTCACTATGGCTGCATGTGATCTAAAATGTAAACATTTTGAAACATTGAATATGTTTTATATATTTTAATATATTTTTAAAATATCATTTATTTCTGTAACGCAAAGTTGAATTTTCAGCAGCCATCACTCTAGTCTTTTTTATTAGCTGCGGTCTAAATAAAATGGTTAATCTCTGTTAAAAACACTTTTGAACGGTGTGTGCAAATTCTTACATTATATATACAATAAAAAGTTATATTTTATTCTTGTGTCAATATTCCTAGTCGCTCACCACGGATGCCGAAGAGCCTCATCACAAGTGAACCTCTTTTCTGGATACTTCTGCATCAGGTTACTAATGAAGTCTTTAGCTACGAAACAACACAAATGTGAAAATAAAGAAACCTGAATCAGTTACAGAAGGGCGCAGTTCTAATTGTGAAAAAATGACACCCTCCTACACTTCCCCAGACACCAGGGAACAGCTTGTGGTGTGGGTGTCGAGTTGTTATTTTCAAACGATGCCGAATGGCCAAGTGCCAGATAATGCTTTTCAACTGCTGATTTATATCTGGCTGCAATACCTCAGTGTTACTTTTGAAAAACCCTTATTAAAGTGTTGCTCATGGGGAAAAAAAGTCGTGACTGTCAGTGACAAGTAAACACAAGAAAGCCAAGTCATTCTAAATGATGGCATTTAAGTGGGTAGAAGAGACAAAAAGAGGTGAAGAAGGGTGTCATTTAGATTTAAAGAGTCATTCAATAGAAAAAGAAACTAAATAGTTTCATGTCCCATTGACCTCCACAGTATCAAAAAATTCTTTAAAATATCTTCTGGAATGACATGAATGTGAGAAAATGAGGTCTGTTTAATATATGAATCATTTCACAGTGAAATCACGCACCTGAATCAGAAATATCGTCCCAATACGGGGAATCAAACTCGAATTCTGCCCTCAGTATTTGCTCGAACAGCTTGGAGTCGTTCTCGTCATAAAACGGAGGGTATCCACACAACCTGAGGATTCACGAGTGGACAGTATTTAACTACTTTTTAAAATGATGACTGTAAAAACATCAAATGTGTTTCATACGGGGTTAAAAAAAGCCCTTACAAGATGTAAGCAATCACTCCTATAGACCAGCAGTCGACAGCTTTGCTGTAAGGTTTCTGTGCTAATACTTCTGGAGCTGAGGTCATAAAAGACACAGAAAATAAATGACATGATGCATTTACTATGCCTAAAAGGGTAATTAAAGATAATTGACATCACAACAAATGATCATTTTGATCATCTCATGTCTGCAGAAGCATGTTTCTGTATGTAACAATAAAATGTAAAAACGATAATTGCAATTTTTTTGTAAAAAATCAGACACATAGTTTTAAAAAAAAGTATAAACGTGCAATTATGAGAAAAAAAAGTCAAGAACTGCAAGATTATAACTAATAATTGCAAGAAAAAGGACTGAATTGTAATATTGTTTTGTTTGTTGTTTTTTTGTCCTGTTTTGGAAATTAATTTGGTTCTTAAACACTCTTTTTGTGCACATACACTTTGCAAAGAAATTGAGTTTTATGTTTCATGTATGAAACATGAACACGGAAAACAAAAACCCATGTATTTGAAACACCAAATGTTATTTTTCCATGAGCTATTTCTTTGAGGTAACACTTTACAATACGGTTCGTTAGTTCGATAGTTAACAACATTAGTAAACATGAACTAAGAATGACAAACGACTTAAATATATATTTATCTTTTACCTTTACAATACAATGACAATTACTAAAGAGAAGTGACACTAAATTGATGCAATATTTATTAATAAAACCCTTATGTACATAACTGATCAGAAAAAAAAGACGTAGATATTTAATAATAGGTATTTAATTAATAAGCAGCAAATTTGGAATTTATTGAGGGAAAAGTAATAGTTAATAGTGAATAAGTGTTCCTATTA
>JAUCMU010000053.1:4159406-4170324 GCA_032275025.1 Enteromius treurensis
TATATATATTAGTTTTCACTATATATATAAACTTACTATTAACCAATTAACAGTTTTTTATCAGTAAAATGATAATCATCTGCAGATTGGCTGCAGAATAACACTGGTATTTGGCGGATTGACAACCCTACCCACATATCCCGGCGTCCCACAGGCTGTGGACATGATGTCATTGGCTGCGCCCTCCATCTTGGACAGCCCGAAATCACTTATCATAATCTTTGATTCTTCATGAGGGTTAAAATAGAGAAGATTCTCTGGCTGTCAGGAGATAAGAGAGAAGGTGATAAGGTTAAAAAGTCAACTTTGTAAAAAGTGGAACTTTGTGATCGCAGAGTGGTGACCTATCATGTGTATGTTCCTATATACTGTATAGTGAAACAATATGGATTTGTTTTGCTGTGAAAGAAAACAGTGAAGGGAAATCATCACCTTCAGGTCTCGGTGGACTATCCCCAGTGAATGCAGGTAGTTCACGGCATCCAGAACCTGCTTGATTAATGCGCTGGCATCCTGCTCCGTGTAGAAACCCCTCTCTACGATACGATCAAACAACTCCCCTCCTGACACGCTGAAAAAAAAAAAAAAAAGAAAATCAGTTTTTAACAATTTTTTTACAACATATAAGGAGTTAGTTACTAAACTCAATATACATGCAGGTATATATATATATATATATATATATATATATATATATAATTATACAGATTACTGTCACTAGAATGATGTAATGCGTCCTTGATAAATAAAAGGTTTAATTTCTTACAGAAAAAAATATACTGACCCAAACTATTGAATGGTCGGCGTATGGTAGTATATTTCATTTGAGCTTTTATATTAAAAAAATAATATAAAGAGTGGTTAAATTAAATGCATTAATATGTGGTTGCTAGGGATTTATTGGTTGTTGTTAGGTATTTGTTTACTGGGCCAGATCAAATATGGTTGTTCAGAGAAGCTTCATATAAGCTTCATGAACCAAACCAAAACAAAGAAAAATAAATAAATAAAAAGTGACTAAAATCAAAGCAAAGGAAAACAAAAAAACATAATTTAAGTGATTTATTTCAATAAGCAGCAAAATAAAATAAAACTACAAATTTAATATAAAATGAAAATAGTCAAATCTGGGTTAAAAAAAATGCAAATGTTTCTAATGTCAACCTATAGATTAAAGATGGAGACAGTGGTAATCATCTGTTGTTCAGATCAATAAAATGATTTTGAACAACAGCAGCAGGCTTGTGCGTGAATCAAGATAAGAACTGGCTCCCTTTCAAGTCATGAGACGGACGCCCCACAGGACGTTGAACTGGAATGTGAATTGAATTGACAGGAAGGTGAATATCCTGGACTGCAATACAAGGCAATTCAACACTCACACAACAAGAACAGATTACTTCTAAAGTGTTTCAGTCCTGCTTCACATCGTTTGGCTCACTTTCAAAGACTCAAGCATTAATTGAAGTAGCAAACAGATTCTACTCACAGTTGCATAATAAGATACAAATGAGTGGGGCTTTCGTAAATGTCTTCCAGTGCCACAATGTTCTCATGCTTGATCCTGAAAAGAACAGACGAAATATTTGATCAATTACAGTGGATTATGAAGGCTTTGTTTTGGATGGCTGAAGTTCAGGCCTGGTATTTTCTTCACGCAGATGATGAAAACAAAAGAAATTCCCAAAAGTAACAAACGATTCTATCGTTCTGACCGCTGGATCTTCAATCCAGCTGCAAGCTGCAGCGTTTTTACTTGCCAACGTTTTACCATGACAACCGCGGACCTGCGCTCGGCCTCAACGTGCGGTGAATAGAGAGGTCTGCGGCGGAGGCCACATGAATCATTCGCGCGGCCTTTAAAATGCTTCCGACGCTATTGACAGGGACAGGTAGGAGTCAGTAAAGGTAGGAGGCGGTGAGGGGCGTGTCGTAAAGGCTGAGTCATCGCTCTAGCTCTGTGGAGAAAAGCTCAAACTCCCACTAACAGCTTCCTTTGAACTTCAGCGTTTCCGTCTGTAGCCGAGGAACTTGTGTAAAGCATGTAATGGGTGTCGGGTTTGTTATTTTAAGCCTTTTCTGGGAGCTTTTAGAATACTTACTTCCTCAGCACGGCAATCTCGTTTTCTATTCCGCTCTCTTTTCCTCTTAGTGCTTTTTTTGGGATGCATTTCACGGCGTACATCTCCCCTGTGGCCTTCTCTTGGGCTAGGACCACCTCAGAAAACGCCCCACTGGGAAAAAGCATGAAAGAAAGTGTAAAATAGTGGTTGGAAATAAGGTGCTTGCAGGGTATGGAGCATATAGTAGGGTTTTACAGACTGAAATAGCAATGAAAATTGAATACTAAAGTAAAATTTTAAATTAAAATAAAATATTAGCCAATTAGATGAATAAAATAAAACCTAAAATAATCATAAAATTAAACACACAATAAAAACAAGACTATACAATAAAATAAAATAAAATAAAATAACATGATATAAGCAGTTGTGGGCAGAGGCATAATAAATAAATGAACAAACAAATAAATTAATTAATAAATTAATAAACTAGTGATTAAGACACCCTACAAAGGGAAAATAAAAATGCATAAAATGCTTTAGCCTACAAAGGCACATAAAATAAAAATAAACAATTATTAAACAAAATAAAAATAAAAGTGCTTAAGGCAGCCTACAAAGTAGCAGAAGCATTAAAAAAATTAATGAATAAAATAGCAGTGTTTCAGGAAGTCTAAAAAAGGGAAGAAGGGTAAGACTAAATATAAAAAAGCAGAAGACAGCCTACAGCCTATAAAAAAAAAATACTGCACAGTCATTTGATTTATGAGCATCTCAAATATGAAGGACCCTTTAAGTGTCTGTACGGTCTTCTTCAAATATTTGTATAAACCAAAGCCAAACCTGTACGCACACATTCAAGTCTGCTGTGATTCTGTAGGGATGTTGTATCATATGCACTATATGTAATCAGTTGGCCACTGTGGTTCGCAGCTAAGCCTTTATTGGTCACTGAAAATCCGCTCTAATCCCTCGGCACACACGCAGTCATTTACAAATACTAACACAAGCATTTGCCGCAATCCGGAAAGCTTGGAACAAAAGGCTGCATTTCAGTCAAAAGGTTTCCTGAACCGTTTACCAAATATAGGGCTTGGCGCTTTGCCAAAATGAAGCATTTGTCATCTGTTTCTTAAACTGTCAAATTCAACTCTCATCTGCGATTGAAACGTAAGCCCTTCAGGAGGCTAGAAATGTAGTGACTCATTGGCTGCGCGCCCAGCAGGTTGAGTACTTTGTAAGCTATGTGTTCATATAAGCGTGTGAGATTGCAGTGGGTGCAGCGTTCATCTCTGCAAAAGGATTAAACTAGAAGAAAAACAACAGCGTGTGGTTGGACAAAGTGCATTAAACATCAGATTTAACGCATATGTAATTCAGACACCTATCAAAGGACAGCGTGAATGGTGTTTTCCGGTGCAAACAGTGCTGGAGTGTTATGGAGGGTTGCCAGGAAGTTGCTAGGTGGTTGTTAAGATGTTCGGAGTGGTATGAATGCATTGCTTTGTGGTTGCTAGGTGACTGTTTATTGGGCCAGGTCAGAACATAGCAAATGTAATTGTTTAGAAAGTAATAGCACATCTTGTCAACAAGCAGCATGAAAAAAAAAAAAAAAAAAAAAAAAAAAAAAATATATATATATATATATATATATATTGGACAAAATAAAACATGGAAAGCAATAGCATACCCAGAGTCAACAAGCAACACACATACACACAAACAAACAAACAAACAAAAATGATTGTTTAGAGGGTAATAACACGCCTAATGAAAACACCTAAAAACAAATAAACAATTCAAATAATTAAATTCAGCAGTAAGCAAATAATATTTAAATTCATTGAATAAATAAACATATAAATAAAAATGGTATTGCACTGGTTGCTAGGTAGTTGTGGGTAGCACACCTCAAGTCAACATTAAAGGGGTCATATGATGTTGCTAAAAAGAACATTATTTTGTATATTTGGTGCAATGCAATGTATTTATGTGGTTTAAGTAAATAAATCATCAGAATCATCGTTCTAAAACAGCGAGGTGTTCTCTGATTGGCCAGCTAAATTGCAGTGTTATTAGCCAAATACCTCAAGCATGTGGCGGAAATGTTATGGCCCTTATCATAACGTGATGCTGTGTCCCGGCGCTGTGACACCAAAACATCAAAACATTACAAACAAGTCATTTCTTGAATTCAATGGGGACATAATTAGTGATTGTCATGCCTTAGTACTGTTTTTTACGTATTGTGCCTTGTAAACATAACACCATGTCTGCATTCTTGATCGGAGAAATGACAAACAACAAGCACTACACTTCACTGCTCAAAACGTGGGCTTGAATAGTTAGTAGCAGGTTCTTTTAATAACTTACTTAAGAGGTTGTGAGTCAGAAGCACCAGACAGTTAGAATTGCCACATATCACAAAGTGGGGGCTAGTTTAAATTAGCCACTTTAGGGGGGTTGTACAAGTCATAACTTTTATAAAGAATAGGTTCTTTATGTGCCAAGAGCTTGTAACACAAGAGAAAGAAAGAAAAATGTGAAATCACACCATATGACCCCTTTAAAAAAAAAAAAAAAAAAAGAGATTTAAAAAAAACAAAGCAAACTCAATTGTTTAGAAAGGTGTTTATAAACACCTAAAACTCAACAAAAATACAGCCAAATAAAACAAACCAAACCAAAATACAAGCAAAAAAAAAAAAATAATAATAATCCTATAATTCAAAGCAAATAAAATAATATTAACCTCTTATCAGTAACATAAAATAAAGAATGGCAAAATTGATGGTTTAGAAAGTAACAGCATCCCTTAAATCAACAAGCTGCAAAAGAAAACAAAAAAAGACAAGAAAAAAAATAACAAAACAAAACAAAACAAAACACAATCAAGAGAGCGATTCTAAGAGGGCCTTAATAAAGTAAAATTAATATAAAAGATTGAATTCCATCAGTCTGATGCAAGTCAACCAACAGAAGCCACGGGAACTGTAAACTCAAAAACTCTGTGCCATGTATGTCACATCCTGTGTGTCCCACATCCACATCTGACCTTTATACGTGTAAATATGATATGCGTGTAAATATAGTGTAAAGTATATTTTGCAATTAAGCTCTACTCTGGGAAGCATGCATGTGTTTGCCTATTACACTCCTCATTTGCATAGCATGAGGTCAACGAGGAACTAGTCTTCATATATCATGACAATGCGGTCCATGACCTCAATGCTAATGCCGAATTTCTCAAGCAAATGTCAGTTTTATATACGTGCATGGGATGTGGGTGTAGTCACGAATTATGGGTTGTGAGAGAATGTCAATTCAGAACAGAACAGCTAAAAAAGGTTCATTCAGAGAATGATTTGATGATGAAAAAGATGATTTTTGTCATTTTAGCAATGACTTACTGAACCATGACCTCAGACGAATTGAGGAAAACTGGCACCTCCACTTGGAAGGTAACAGGATTAAGACAGGATTAATCTAAAATTAACGGATTAACACTACACTGATGGTATTTTCTCATTTAGAAATGCCTAAAGCAGTACAGAGTTTGAACAATAGAAACTGTGTGGAGGGGTGGAGATTGTGTGTAGGTTTTTGTTGACTCATTGTGTGTAGGAAAGTCTGAGCTATTTCTGACAAGCAACAAAATGCAGCCAAAGTCATACCACCAAAACATCATGTGTCATTGTCTTTGCAAAAAACAAAAACATGCTTGCATGCAAATTTCATCCCATTACAGAATCTATACCTGGTCTCATAAAAATACGTACCCTGTGCACTTTTTGTGTAACATTGTTTTTACTTATCTTACTGCACATTTCGCCACAGTTTCAAAAGAAATGTTCACTGAGTAGTGTTGCTGTGTCGCTAAAAGTTAAACCTGTATCATGTTGGAAATATGCCCTACACCAAATCCAACCCTAAACCTACCTGATGGTGCAAAACCGATACAAAAAGGCATTTGTTGATGCAACCATGTGATTTCAACTCCCTTTTATACAGATTTGAATGTTTTGTCAAACCATAGTTACACAGGATCCGAACCGGAGCGTCTCACCTCTGACGTACATCTCTGTACTCCGTGAGCTGCTGAACAAACCTACCATCTACGAAAACACATAGATATGAAGCTGGATATGTGTGATGCTAATGTTCAAATGTTAATATTGTTTAAAAATCATAACATGATATTCTTCAAGTAATTGTGTGAAAATTATGCTTTATTAGTCAAAACTCTAAATTTGTGAGAAAATTAATAAAAGGTGTCAGGGTTTTATTGCCTTTATTTCTTTTGAAAACTGCAGTGATATGTACTTACTTTTGTGTCTCTCGAAAGTGTGCACCTACTCTATGTGTTTGCCGTGAGACCAGGTAGAAAATAATAGTGTTTTAGAGTGTCTAAACATCTTTCACTGTGATAAACACTGTAAAACATAGCTGATAGGAAAATATTCAAAATCGGTGAATAATAAATAGGTATAATTTAATTTAATATAAAGAATAAATAAGTTTTCTACCAAAGTAAGCTAACTGTAAAAAGGTTTACTGATACTATAGTAACTTGGTACATTATTATTATTATTATAAAAATTCCTAATCTACTTGCTGAATTCTGTGATTTCTAAAAATGTATTTTTAAATAATTATATTTATCTGGCATGTCTGTGAACTGTTTTCAGTTTAGCGCCCCGAAAGCTGTGACTGGAAAATCTTGTGTAAGGCGTATTAGACAATCAGTTATGTCATCTTCAGGATGGGAAATCCTAGAGAGATAAACCAAGTTAAACTTGTTCTAGATTAATGCTTGTTCTTGGTTTAGCACAGCTTTTTTACAACAGCTTTTAACATCCACAACAGAATGAAAATCAATTTTTATATTAGGCCATATTAAATATATATCATTCATAAATGTGGAATCTAAGATTTTTTTTAAGTGATCTCCTCTGCTCACCAAGTCTGCATTTATTTAATATAAATTCAGTAATATTGTGAAATATTATTGCAATTTTGCTGTTTTCTATTTGAATATGTTAAAATGTAATTTATTCCTCTGATGCAAAGCTGATTTTTCAGCATCATTACTCCAGACTTCAGTGTCACATGATAATCTAAAAATCAACTGCGAAATATGTTGATTTCCTGCTCAAGAAACATTTAGTATATTATTATCATTGTTTAAAACAGTTATGCATGTAACAGTTATGTATGTAATATTAATATTTTAGTAATAATATTTTGTTGAAATTGTGATATATTCTTTTTCCTCCTGGGATTATTTCTTCAAAGGAAAGAACAAAAAAATGTTTTTATTTGAAAAAGACTTTTACAGTGTAAAAGTCCTCACTGTCATTGATAACGCTAAATTAAAATAAAATTAATTTATTTATTTATTATATAAATGTTTTAATTAAAAAAAATCTACAACACCAATTTTAAGCATTTATGCATAGGATTTTGGATCAAAATATTTTAAGATTGTGACAAATGAATTCCCTTCAGTGTGTTCAATGTTCTGGCTGTATAACTTAGGGATTTTTGTTCCTGTTTCTAAAGCTGCATCCAAAATCAACTTCCGTACTATATGGCTGAACAGATAGGAAGTACCTGAACTACTTCCATTGAGTTTCTGAAGTGTGCAGTCATGAATTAAGTTCAAACTTAGCTTGTTGGGATTTAGCTTGTTGAGCTTAACTCTGCGTGAAAATGGTCTCCTAGAAGCAGATTTGAACACTTTGGGAGTAATTTATGCTGTTGGTGATGACTTCTGTGCATTGTATCATAATCCCCATTCTCTATAAAAATCAGAAGAAGGTAAAATGACATCCTCCAAGCATTAGAATGACCTTAAAAGCTCTTCTGCAATGTTGTATGCACAACACAATAAAAAGCTATTATAATCTGGACATGCAGTGATTTAGAGAGACCTGAGTAACATAAAACCTGGAAGTCTGCAGTCAAATAAGTCTAACAGTCAGATTAAGACAATCAGCACATGTTCAAACACAACTGTGATTCCTGCTGCTGGGCTGCGGAGACGGAATACAGTATCAGAGTCTGAGACATTGGAAGCATGTGATTTGCAGTATTCTCTCTATGAGGTGTAAAGATATTGTAACTGGCGTAACTAACGGAGCTTCTGTAATGAAACATTTACAGATCCGGATTGGTCTGTATCCTCTAAAGCTGCCGGTAAATCCTTTTGTAAGAGACTTTTGGCGTGCTATTGTAAAAACCTTATGTAATACAGATCTTCATCGTGTTGTAATATCCATCTGTTACCTGAGCATCCTCATCTGACTTTTATACATTATCTTCAGTTCCTTGGAAAATGCACTAAATTTAAATATATATGTATAAATAAATAAATAAACATTTGAGCTCACCTTAGAAATAAAAATATACTAAAAAAAGAAATAAACTAAAATAAGAATAACACAAAGATATCTGAGATATGATTTATGCCTGACCTGATCATAATCATATGCCTTAAACACATTATCTTTAGATGTCTGAATTGAATAATAAAACTATAAACATTAATAAAATAAAAACATATTTGAGCCTATCTGCCTTAAATTAACTTAATAATTTAATTAACTTAATAAATAAAATATTTGAGTTATCATTTATGTCTGACTTGACCACAATCAAGTGCTTAACACATATGTGACCCTGGACCACAAAACCAGTCATTAGGTAAAATTTATGTATACATCATATGAAAGCTCAATAAATAAGCTTTCTATTGATACATGGTTTGTTAGGATACGACAATATTTGATCGAGATACATCTATTTAAAAATCTGGAATCGGAGGGTGCAAAAAAATCAAAATATTGAGCAAATCACCTTTAAAGTTGTCCAAATTAATTCCTTATCAATGCATTTTACTAATCAAAAATGCCGTTTTGATATGTTTACAGTAGGAATTTTACAAAAAATCTTCATGGAATGATTTTTGGCATTAAAAAAAATCAACAATTTTGACCCATGCAATGTATTTTTGGCTATTGTTACAAATTAACCCCAGCGACTTAAGACTGGTTTTGTGGTCCAAGGTCACATTTATCCTTTGCTGAAACGTCCGCATCTTCATGGAGAGTGCGGGTCATGGTTGCTCAGCAACAGCAGATGCCACGATAGTGTAGGCGAGTACGGTTGCTTTGTAACAATATAGAAAGTGTCGCGCCTATCGTTTTCCACGTGTTTTAGATGCAACATGCGAGTGTGGTTTTGTTTTGAAGGAGAAAAAAAAAAGCATATTGCTGGACTTGGCTGAGACCAACGAGAACATTTGGTGTGTCCAATGACCAAGTCTGAGACAAGTCCAAGTGCAAACACCAACTACACCGATACAAGTCCGAGACGATAGAAACATTTCTCAGGTCCAGCCTCGCTACAGCCCTGAGTGCTACAGTGTCGAATTGTTAAATAAAGTTGTTATTACATACAAAAAGTATTCCCGTTGCTTCATAATGTTGCGGTTGAACCACTGATGGCAGATGGAGTAATCTGACAATGTCTTTCATACTTTTCCGGACCTTGACAGTGGTATTCACTTAGCAGTCAATGACAATGACAGTAACAAGCCTACCGGTTTTCAACCAGAATATCTTTTTATATTATATCTTTTCAGCTTTTTAAAAACATAGGGGTAAGTGATTAATGACAAAATTTCCATTTTGGTGTGGAGCAACCCTTTAATGACAGATATTAAATTTTTGGCTGAACTATTCCTTTAAAAATTTTTTAGAGAAACACAAAAGTGAGCTTAAAAGCTATGAAAACATACTCTGATTATGAACTGGCAATAAGGATACAAATATTTTGAAGAAAATGATCTTGATGCTAGCTTTAGCTAAATGATTTCGCTTTATTATTTTGTCCATTAGCAAGGCATTTGACCCCTGGATGCACCAGCAGGAATGTCCATGCAGTTTAAGTCACTTTAGATAAAATATGCATGTTGAATGGGAGTCATTACAATTTTAGGGCACATTGGCCATATGGGCAGATCACTCTAAACGTTTAATGTCTTTGTCACTCAGGTTAAAAAGGAACTGTTGATTTAAAATGCAGACTTGATTGCTTACCTTGTGGTGAAATTATATTGGTGTCACAACAGAAAGGTTCTTGAAGAAAAGAAAGTCTAGGGAACCAGCGATGTCAAATTACCTCAGACTCTGTCTGCAGCCATTACACCATCAAAGCAAAGTAGCACTCCACGACAATAAAGCTGACATGTAAATGCATGATAAGATGTTGAGCAGTGCTTGTTTGTTTTGTGGCAGGAAATGAAAAAGCCCTCAAGTTGTAAAGAAGAAGAGAGCTACAAGTCATTTTTGGACTTGAAATATCTCATTTAATAGAAACATGTTGACTATTAAAGGGTTTATTGGTGACACTTTATTTTTATGGTGTGCTTGTTACACATGTTACATGTACTTAGGATTATACTAACAATAAATAATGCATATTTACATACAATTAAGTGACACTAAGCCAAACCCTAAAATGCAAATTCATTCTTTGCCATTAGGTGCCGCTTTGGAGCGGTACAAAAATAGCTGGTAACGTCTCGGTTACGTATTGTAACCCTCGTTCCCTGAAGAAGGGAACGGAGATGTCACGTCGGTGACCGCCGAATAGGAATCTCGCTTCGAGATGCCAAACTAACTCTGCGTGTATACAAAGACGCCAATGATTATCATTGGCATATGCTGATTAGGATCAGCTGAACCCAATCGCCTCGTGAGTATAAGTAGGTCAGCAGATCAAGCGTTCATTAGTTTTTCGCTGAGGAGCCGAGCCGGTGTTACGGCCCCCTAGCGGCGGTACAGCCCCTA
>JAUCMU010000053.1:4184687-4230833 GCA_032275025.1 Enteromius treurensis
TATATATATATATAAAATACATATAAAAAAATAAAGAAATATATATATATATATATATATATATATATATATAATCAGTAGTCAAAATATGTAACGTTAAGTTACCAGGAAACAAGCTGAGACTCACCAGAAGTGTTGAGGACTCCATGAACGACTCCATTCAACAGGCCTATCTCCGGAACGCTGTCCAGCACAGGAGTTTGGGGGAGTAAGGGGTTAATTTTAGCTACTTTGTGTCCATGTGCTCGATAGGCCTCCACCAGTCTCGCCAGCCCGTGATCTGTTTACATCAGACAGCCAGCGAATACATCAGCTCACTCCATGCATCTCTAATGTTTTTGCAGGTTTAAGAATGCATCTCTAAGAAGTAGGGCGCTATCAAGTCATGTGTTATAGGTCTCTAAAGCATGAACATATTAGACAATATTAGAGGCAGGTTACTGTTAATTTATCAACCTTGGTTAAGCGCAGAGATCCGCGGAAGCCCAGCGTCTGTCTCCGGACTCTCTCTCGGTCTGAAACCATAGACTCCTCGCTGAGTGTGGTATAAACTCGCTAAAAACGACCGTCTGGCACCGAGAGAACGGCGCAAAAGTCGATGTAGGTTAATAAGCTTCATGCCACCTGACATGGCGGAAATAAATAAAATATACTTCGATAAAAGACGATAGCAACTTTGCCTATGTGCCACGCATTCTAGCGCGCAGCCATAATAAACGATAGCGGCGTCCCCGAGACCTGAATGAATCAATGTGAGTCGAATGTCCTCAGTGAATCATTCCAGTCTAAACGACTCGCTCATGATTCATGAATCGTATACAATCCGCGTAAACAAACAAGTGAGAGCGTTTACATTGGCACTTTACGCAAAGTGTAAATGTGAGACACACACACACACACACACACACACACACACACACACACACATATATATATGTTTTCGTGCAAGGGACTTGAAAGCATGTGTAACCCATGCAACTACCCTTACTTAACTTTCTATCTTAAAACACTTATGATTTCAAGCACCTATGATTAGGCCTATAATCAGTTTTTTTTATTGTTATTGCGCAGTATCATACTTCTGTCCATGTGTAGGTTTTTAATGAACTCACTAACTATTTTACAGTGTGACTGTGAGTTTATAATATGTAGGTTTTAAATAACTGTGACTTATGAGGTAGATAATAGAGACTTTAAAATACAGTAAACACCCTTATTGATTAAAAAAAATAAAATAAATATATATATATATATATATATATCTATAAACGCAGCAAGTACAAGCTGTGTCTTCATGACCACGTGATGAGGTAAATGAATAGATGAATTGAACCGGTTGTTTGAAATGAGCTGTTCAAAAGAACCGACTCGAACAATGAGTCGCACTGAGCTTCACTAATGTACATTGGCAGGTGGGAGGAGATGGTGTGCTCATCGCCTATTGGTTGTAATTGAGGCTTTGGTTTGTAAGAGGGTTTGGATAGGTCAACTGGTTTATACTACTTAGAATAGCTGAAGTATTTAGCAAACTTCTAGACAATTTTTTTTCTGTGAACTGAGAGGTGTTTCTAAGTTTAGGATGCTTACAGTATGACAATTGACCTAAGGATAACTGCACAAACTGAAATATTAAAACTTTGCTATTTGAGAGTGTATTACGAAACTGTGTATTATGAAATGTATGGGCCTACCAGAACTTACAGTAGCATGAAGGATTATTAAAAATACTGATTAACCAAAATAGCTGGGACATCTGAGAAAAATGCATTTATTGCTATTTTTAACACATTAATATACAAATAATATTTTGTTTTCTGCAAATTATTATTTTTATTTTCAGGTTTACAGTTTGTATCTCCTAGGAACACTCATCTCAGCGTCAGCAGACTAGTCATAGCAGGTGATATGTTACTGTTGGATAAGCTGGTTAGTTTTACCAAGTCACCTGACAAATTATCTTCTGGAATCATTAAAGAAGATAATAAAGGTACAAAATAAAAAAGAAACTTTTACATACAATTACCTACAATTAATAATTATAGTAATAATAGCACTTACTTACTTAATTAAAACCACATTAGTAATTTTGCATTAGCAATTCATCTTTGGGATGGGTGTTTTATTATTCATTCATTCATTCATCCATTCATTTTTTCAATACAGAATATAAAATCTTTGTACCCTAACATATGCAATAAATTATTATTATTAGTAGTAGTAGTTAATAAAAAAACACATACACAAATATGTACATAAAAATTGAATAAATAATCATGAATAAATTGTCTGGGTTTTGTCTTATTTGTAATACCAATATTGCACGATATTTTATTTTATTTATATATATATAAAGCATTTTAAAACCATCCTTTTTATTCTTTTAAGTCAAAATATAATATTAATATTATTTATTTATGAATTTCTTAGTGACTATAATAGAATTTGAATATTATAATAGTATACACATTGGTTCACCAAAAAAAAAAAAAAAAAAAAAGAAAATTTGATCTTTTTAATATGGTGTTAATGTTTTTATTTTTTATTTTGTTGTTTTTTTGTGGGTGAAAGTGATTATTAAACAGAACAATGGCAATTTTATCAGGAAGATGCTACACTAATTTAAACACTTTAATGTATTTGCTTTATTATTTTTATTTTACATTATTTATTTATTATTATTAACAATTTTCTAAACAGGCTCAGTGTTGTTTGGAATGCAAACATGGTCCTGGATAATTATTAAATAAATGTTAATTTGTTTTTTTATTTATATATTTTAATGTATCTATGTATTCATTTAAAAAAGAAAATTGATATTCGATCAGTAATATTACAAATATACCACTTTGCTTCCACCTATAGGCAGACATAAGCACTGCAGGCTCTCTCTGCTCAGAAATGCCATTAGCATACAGAAAAAATGTCAGTTTTTACATTTATATCTAAACCAAAGGCACTTTTATATTAGTCAATTTAGATCTGTATCAAAATGTAAATTCTATTCTAATTGACTTTCTACAATTGCAGTGGACTGGCGTATCTGGTCCTCAAACAGCTTAAAGCTTATCTAATGGAAAAATAAAAGCTTTTCTCATTAATTTATGAATTCTGAGTTACCCATAATGCACACTGAGATTGCATGACTTCTGTAATATGCATGTATAATTTTCCTCTTACAGATCAGCACACAAATGTCCCTGAAATGCAACAAATCACCACCTCCCTCGTCCAGCCTCCATGCGTATGCGGTCAAACACACCTCCCAGGCAAATGTGCTCTGATTTTAGTCGTACACCTCCTCCTCATCGCCACATTGTCCTTTAAAATGGACCCGGAGCAATTCACAAGCTGG
This sequence comes from Enteromius treurensis, assembly GCA_032275025.1. NCBI lineage: Eukaryota > Metazoa > Chordata > Actinopteri > Cypriniformes > Cyprinidae > Enteromius > Enteromius treurensis. The sequence goes on from JAUCMU010000053.1 coordinate 4,188,040, forward strand.
GCTCTAGCATAAACACAAGGTTACCTGCTGCTCATACAAATAGGACAGTGTGCATGACAAGCTGTCTTAACATTTTTTCCTTTAAACAGTTTCTGCTATTCTTACTAGTAGTGACACCTTTTTAACTAGAAGGAGACTAGTAGGCCTATTTATTGTATTAGTTGTATCACATATTAGGCATATAGGCACTATTCATGGAATTTTTTTTTATTTTATTCTGTGTTGAAATAAGCTTAAGTGAAGTGAAGTGACTTTTGGCCAGGTATGGTGACCCACACTTGGAATTTGTGCTCTGCATTTAATCCAACGTGCACACACACAGCAGTGAGAAGTGAACAACAACACACACACCGTAAACACACACTCAGAGCAGTAATAACCTATTTCACAGTTCATAGTTTACAGGTTTTTTTGTTTTTTTTGCACACTTTTGTCTATATCTCTTAATTCATACTTTTTCATGCAATCTCACAATTTTTACAAATGTCTCAAAATGTGAACATACTGCACGTTTGCACTTTGAAATTGAGACAATAGAGAGTCTTTATATAGGTTTTTTTTCTCTGAGTTTATAGCAATTCTGAGGGGTTAAAATTGGGATATATAACCTCACAATTGCAGGAAAAGGGTTAAAATTAATAAGTCTCATCTTATTTTTTAATGTGGTGGAAATAAGCTTCCATAACTATTCCTGTTTCACTATAACTATTCCATAACTCTTCACTTTTATGTGTTCCAAGTCTTTATTACAAGTTTTCCTTTTTTTAATAGTAAACATTCCACTTTCCATAGTGCATATTATTCTAGTACACGATCACACAAATCACAAAATTGAAGTGCATTAGGAAACATACAACCGACTAGGCAATTAACAGTGTTTGTTTTGGTTAATTGCAGCCATTAGTAAACCAGACCAACTAGTAGCCAGGTTAACTTGTAAATTACATTCGCTTGAATAGTTGTTGAATATAAGATGTTCATTACTTGAAGGACAAAGAATGCATTGTATACTTATGTATTCAGTAAGCAACATAATAGACTAAGCACTTTAAAACGCCTTTCCATGCAGTGCGTCTTCCACTCCGAGAACATGTTGCGTTTTTGTTGGCGTGGAAACACGTTTTAGATTGAGCTCTGCTCCTGTGAATGAAAGACCCTCCCTTGTTGCTGCGACGCCTGTTTCTTCAGACCGTCATCACAAGCGATCCGCTTCAATGGGACTTCAGTCTATTCACAGCACCATCGATTGTTCATACTTTTTAAACAGCCACTAGAAGCTCTGCTGCTGGTTCTGTTCGTTCTCAAAGAAAGCGGACGTGCAGCGGGTTTTTTTTTCCAGGGGAGTCTGTAACACAATAGGCAGGCTGGAGTTATGAAGGCTCGACGGATGACTGGCGCTGTCCGTTCAGCACCACCTTGCGCCCAATGACACCATAAAAACCTTCCTGACGCCCTCAAACCCGAGCCGGGGTCGGGATATTGGGGTACTGGAGGGAAACCGCGTTCTCATCTCAGAAGTCATTCAACGGTTTTGGATTTCTATTGTTGGCATGTACACTTTGAGGCGCACCTGGCACGATCGTAAACACATTTGAATTTTCTGAACATGTGTCCCAGCGGTATGATGACGGTCCACGGGTTGGAGATATGACTAGAGAGGTACGCGATGGGCCAAGGGGACGACAAGGATCGCATCGTGATCAACGTCGGAGGAATCAAGCACCAGACCTACCGCAGCACCCTGCGCACCCTACCCGGCACTCGACTCTCCTGGCTGGCGGAGCCCGACGCGCCTAATAACTTCGATTATGATGCGAACATCGGGGAGTTTTTCTTTGACCGTCACCCCGGCGTTTTCGCCCACATTCTTAACTATTACCGCACGGGAAAGCTGCATTGCCCGGCGGACGTATGTGGACCTTTGTATGAGGAGGAACTGGCGTTTTGGGGGATCGACGAGACGGACGTGGAACCGTGCTGCTGGATGACCTACCGGCAGCATCGAGAGGCGGAGGAGGCTTTGGACAGCTTCGCTGGGGGTGCTCTGGATCTTGGGCATGAAGACCAGGAGCCCGAGGCGGTTGCTGAAGCGGCTGAGGGGGACGAGGGTGTTGAGATGACGCGGAGACTGGCGCAAGGCGACTCACCCGATAACAGGTCCGGGCGCTGGAGCAAGACGTGGGCGCTCTTTGAGGACCCGTACTCCTCAAAATACGCACGGGTGAGTTCATTGAGAAAAAAGGCTATGGTTGACTGGACATCCAGCGTGAAAAGTGCACCAAATACCTTTAAAATCAGTTTACAGACCAGCAAAACAGCTTAGGCATAGTCCAATACCGTGTCAGACCAATTGAGGGTCAAATGAACCTAATGAGCCCATCGGTGACCCTTGATTTTGATTGATTATTTGAGAAATCAGTGATGGACACAACCACGTCAGCTGGGTTATTCCACGGGGTCATTTCTACTTTGTTCAAAATAAAATAAAATAAAATAATTGTACAAAGTAAATTTATTCAAGATTTGAAACGTGCTAAAGAAATATGACGCTGTTTTTTAAATTAAGTTTAAATTTAAATTATTTAAATGTTTACACATACATATATATGTTAACATATTTTGTGTGTGTCTATAATATAAATATACTATAAAATAAATATAATTTATATACATATATATATATGTGTGTGTAATACTCTCAGTATAAAATATGGTACAAAAGAATAAATACAAAATACTAAATACTTTATTTATTTTTTATTTGTAAATAGGCCAAAAACGCATTGTAGAACTGAAAGGAAAAAAAAAAAATCTAATGAATTAAATTAAAATAAATCTTTTTTTTGTGGTTGTGACAAGAAAAATGCCTATTTAAACTTCACTCTTGAGATTTTTTCCCCCCATGGAAAGACCCAGTTGCAGACTTACTGAGAGAGAAAGAAACTCTGGATGACCACATTTCTGAGCCCATCCCACAATTCTGTGTGACCTTGAAATAATACCCACCTTCTTTTTCTTGAAATAAAAAAAGCCACGAGATGGGCCATAGATGATGTCATGCACAGTCGTTCTTGTATATGAAATAACTCCATTTGTGTGCAAGTCTTTACCACAGTGCACCTATAGTTTTGTTGTCTTCTCTGTCTGATGAAGGTTATCAAGCGACTGGGATTTGCTGACTGACTAGGGGTCAGAAATAAAGACTGCTCACATCCTTGCTTGTCCATACAGATCATGTTTTGTTCAGGAGCACGCTGCCTCTAACTGCAGCTCGCCTGTTTTGATGTGTGACAAGCAGTCGTCTCACCCCTCGAGACACGCAGACACACACAACCCCAAGGCACGCAAACACTAATGCTGCACTCGCATAAAGCATTTAAGGGCACTTGTGCTGTAAAAGACTCACTCCCCTTGAGATTGTATGGGCATTTCATTAGCTCAATTCAAATGTCAGCTCTTTGCCCTCACCGCTGTCCCATCATTGCGCTCAGCAGGAACCCTATAAGCTCTTAATCGGAGATGAACGCCATCCCAGCATTTCTACAAGTTTTGGCAGCCAGGTTAAAACAGGTCAGCTCTACTGACTCTAGCCCACCGCTTTGGCACTGACAGAGCAGGAGATGGACGTCCTCCAAGATCTAGGTGAGCAGATTGTAGAAACAAACTTACAGTAGACATACAATGGTGGCCAAAAGTTTAGAAGAGGCCGCATTTGGTTGATCGAAACATATAATATTTTACAATTTTATTGCCATTTCAAACAGGTTTTATATTTGAATAGATTTTAAAATGGAATTTATTCTTGTGATTGAAAATGTTATTTTTAGCATCATTACTCCAGTCTTCAGAGTCACACGATCCGCCAGAAATCATTCTAATATGCTGTTTTGCAGCTCAATTATTATTGGTACTCAATTATTAATAATGGTACTTATCAATGCTGAAAAAGGTTTTCCTGCTTGATATTTTTTTATGGAAACTGTAAAACATTTCAGGATTCTTTGATGAATCGGATATTTACTTTTTAGAACTGGATTAACTTGAAATGAATATTTTTACTGTCACATCTGAATAAAAGAAAACTTTTTTTTGTATTAATTTTTAAATAGCTAATAAAAAAAAAAAAAAAAAAAACAACTTATCCTAACTGTAGAGGTTCTCAGTTTCCGTTATAAGTTTTTAGCATTAATAAAAATAGCTAAAGGACCTTTCTTATTTTTATCAAGCATTTAAAAAATGTTGACATGAATACATGACATGAATCTAAAAAAAAAAGTTACATAATACTTGTGTATAATTTGTATGTGTGTGTGTGTATATATATATATATATATATATATATATATATATATTTAAGAAAAATATGTTATGTTTATATGTAAAATATATTTATTTAATATAAAATATAACAATATAAATATATAAATGTATACATGTAAATGTTTTCAAAATAGATACTTTATGTGTAAACAATTTGGGATGCGATTAATCTTGATGAATCATCTGACAGCAATAATTTTAAAATATATTAAAACAGAAAACAGATTTTCAAAAATGCAATAATATTTCACAGCAACCCTTGGTAAGCATAAGATATAAGATAACAAATTCAATTATTTCAAACTTTTGGCCGCCGATGTTGAGCGTCCGGTAGGTTTTGAATGCAGATGACGCATCTAAACAAGTAAATTGTAGGTGAGACTGGTTTTCTAGAAGGAAATATATTATTCATTTGGCTATGGGCTGCTCTGCCAGGAGCCAGGCTGTCCGACACTGTCTGCTGAAGCAGAGAGCTGCTGGATCTGAGGGAAAGTGGCCCGGCTCCTGGCAGCACCACAGAGAAACATGAACCATGCTGCCTGATAGCAAATCAAGCGGTAATGGGTTTGATGAAGTCCGCTGATGGACATCGACCACAGCCAGGATTTGTGATTCGGATCATCTGGACAACTTGTTTTTGATACACAGTCTGAGCAATCGCTGAGGCGTGATGGGGAAGTTGGGTTTCTGCATCAAATATGCATTTCTGTCAGCGGTGCAGGAATATTTTTACCACGTTGTCTAAAAGCAGCGCCTCTCTGCTTCTCAAGTTGAGGCGGCTGGAAAAAATCCAGAGATTTCAGATGAATGAATTAGGATTTTGAAGTCACGGCTAGACTCTGTGTGAGGAAGTGGCGCGGTCAAACTACACTAGACTTTCTGGGTCGAGTCGATTCAATTGTTTTGAGTTATTTTTAGGTCACCTCCATCAGAGAAGAAGAATATCTTAATTACATTAGAACTTGACAACTCAATTACCTGCTGTGATCACAGATGACACCATTCTTTATCTTGATCTAAACTAAAAGCCAAGAAGCCTGGGAGAGAATTCCTTTTGTAGATGAGCAGAAACTGCTGTTAGAAACTGGCAGGAAGTTTTTCAAAATAAATAAATGCATTTTTTTCTTAGTATTGAAGAAACGCTGTCATAGCTGTTGTCAACTTGGCATTGGTTCTCTTTTAAAATGATGACGGTACAGTACCGTACCTCAGTACAGGATCAGGTAAAAGGGCCATTTTGTCTTAGTTGCATGTTTTTTTGAAATCTAACAGGAAATAGGATCATTTTGAGTGAGGTGTCCTGTTGTTTTCTGATGTTTGCTAGTTTGTACTTTGCTTTGCAAACAACAGATGCCACTCTGTGGTTGATAATGTGTCCTGTCGCTCTCCTACAGTAATGCCTGCGAGGGTGTGAATGTCACAGAACCAATCAAGAACATGTCCAGGTCATTTTTACCTCCAAAATCAAACGTGAGAAAGACAAAATCATATTTTTTAACACAATGAAGTTTACCATTAAAACCTAAACATTACATTATATTGTTATCTGTGACAATGGAACACAAAACCAGCCACAAGTAGCACACGTATATTTGTAGCAATAGTAAAAATTATGTATTCTTTTTAGCCAAAAATCAGTAGGACATTAGCATTAAGATATTTTGTAAATTTCCTGCCGTAAATATATCAAAATGTCATTTTTGATTAGTAATATGCATTGCTAAGAACTTCATTAGGACAAATTTAAAGATGATTTTCTTAAATTATGGTTTCATAAAATTAACTCACAAATGGGGTCACATTTATTGTTATTGTTTTTTTTTTTACACACACGTTTTTATATTGTTTTCAATCATTTAATATATTATTAATGCATTGCACTTCATGAAATTGTAAATAATTACATAAAATACATTTTATTTAATATGATTGATATGATATAATTCATTAAAATATAGTTAAATTAATAATATTTATAATTAAATATTATAAATATTTTTGTCAGATTTTAGGAAAAACCAGCCACAATTATTTTTATGTTTTGTTTTTTGTCTTATTAGCTGTTATGCGATCACAAGCCGATGCCCCTCAATTTGGTGTAAATGAGTCTAAAACTCTTTTCAGATCTAGAAATTCTTTGAAAGAACATATAAATGCCAACCGCACTGTGTCATAATCGGACAGGAAGTGAACACACAAGGCCTATCGGTTCAGACTCTGCCAGACTTGCCCAGACTCGTCCTCACAGTAATTATCAAGCTGCACGTCATTCATTAGTCTGCCTGGTTAGAGAGTGTGTGAGTGTATTTAATGAGAACATCTCATATCTCAGCTGCATCAGCATCGCAGCAACACATCGGTTCACACACAAACACACTAGCACGCAGAATGAATCAGTGCCGGGCCGCCCACCGACTAATACAGTTACCAGCACTTTAACTGAGTTTCAGTATTTCCAGCACTGGCGCTTGCGTGATTTTTCAAGGGCTGAAAAATAAAAACAGGCTCTTTAAGTAAGATTGAATGGCTGCAAATGAAGACACTTTAAAATATATCTGCAGCTACTAGATTCACAGAAAGAGTGCCAGAAAGTTTTTCAAGATTCATTTGGAAACTGAAAGAGATTGTGTTTTGGCTGGTTAGCATGGATGCATTAGCCCCTGCTGGTAGATGCAGTAAATACACCATCTGGACTCAAAAAAGCACTTTCTCCATTGATGACCATTCGAAGTACGTAGATGTGTGGGTGTGGAGGGATAAAAACTTATAATGGACTGTCACTTCAAGTCTTCAGTGTGTGGCGCGAGGGCAGAGGGGGAGAAACGGATCATGTTGTCTCCCCTGAGAACAAGGGGATCAAGCTATTCTAGTGTTTATCTTGATCAATGAGAGAGTGAGGATAAAACGTTCTTGTGGATCAAACGGTTGCCCTCAGGGATTTGCAAGGTCGTGAGAATGTGCTTTAGGCCTCGGTTTGAGGAGAGCAAAAGTGATTCAGCAAATATTTTCTGTAGCGCTTGTTATATTGCATGAATCACACAATGTTTATAAGCTTCTAGGAAGGAGAAAAAGCAAAGGTGATGATGTAATCCATGTCTTACCTTGATGGATTATTAACTGCTTTTTTACTGTTCCGTCTGATGCTGTCGGAAATGGCCACGACAAAGAGCTGTGGTATGAAACATTATGATATGAAAAATTAGTTTATCTTACACTTTGAAGAGCTTTCCAAAACCAAATCGGGCACTGTTAACAGAATCTGCAAAAGGAAATTCAAAGCTTTGCTATTTAAATCTCTCTTGCACATTTATTACATCAAAATACAGGGATTCTTTTGAACGTTGATCAAGGGAGAAACATTCTTTTGGTGCCAAATAGAGTTCCTTCATTTCCATAACTCAACAGCTCTTTCTACCGGTCAAAGCGATCTTAATAAGTGGTGAAAAATGTTATTTATATGCCTTTTTGTGTGCGTGTGCTCGTAGGCTTCTTCAGACAAAACGTTTCTCCTCCCTACAAACACAGGAAACGAGGCACATCTGGGGAATAGTGTCTGTTAGACTAAGCACTGGCTGACCCAGATATAAACTGCCTGTGGAAGAAAAATGTATGTGATAGAAGGAACCGGAGAACTGAGAGGTGTTGCTAGCCGTCAGAACCAGAGGCAGATCAGGGCAGAGAATGCTTTGCAACTTCATGAAAACAACATAAAACATTAAAATTGGTACTTGTTTGTAATTGCTTATGGTTCAGTAATGATACAATGAAATTTGGTCATGAGTTCATTGAGTGGGTTTATAAATCGTTTGTGTGAATTGTTTACAAAAAATAATAATTCTGGAATGGTTGCTTTTTTATAACAGAAAATAAGTCAAAGATAGGTCAGAGTTTAGTGATTTGAAAACGGTGTCTTGTGATTTGAGAATGATATATTATCTTCAATTTACGAGAATACTTTTCGTGCATAAAGAGAAAAAGAAGAGTTTATTGAACAATTCGTGTCCTGCGTCACTCTTGCACCATTTTGGAGAATATCACATATATAAACAACGTACACTGTTCTGTGTTTATTGTTTATGCAATGATCAGAACATAAACAACATATCCGTGTACATGCAGTATGTTGCATACACTGATTACATATCTGATCCTCTCCAATAGGGTGCTATATGGCATTGAATAAAGCCGATGTTTTGTATACTTTGTACACAAAAAGTATTCTTGTAGCTTCGTAAAATAATGGTTGAAATATTGATGCCATATGGATTATTTTAAAGGCTTAGTTCACCCAAAAATGAATAATTCTGTCATTAATTACTTACCCTAATGTCGTTTCAAATCCATAAGACCTTCGTTCATCCTCACAAAGCATAGGTAAAACACTCCATGTGACATCAGTGGATCAACTTCACTTTTGCGATGCTAGGAGAAAACGTTTTTGTGCACAAAGAAAACAAAAATAACTACATTTACTCTATCTATTCTTCTTCCGTGACTTGCATCTTCTGCCATTTTAGAGAGTATCACAACGCACCGCACATGCAAGCTTTAACGTAACTTTAGCTTTATTTGATGATATCAGCCTTGTTTACATCTGGGTGAAAGCACGCCCATGTGCGTAATTGAGGAAAGCGTACGCTTGCGCTCTAAAATGGCAGAAGACGTAGACATGGGAGAAGAATGGATAGAATGAATGATGTTATTTTTGTTTTCTTTGCGCAAAAAAAAGTATTCTCCTTGCATGGCAAAAGTTGAAGTTGAGTCACTGATGTCAGATGTTTAACCAATGTTCTCGACCTTGATCATTTCAGTTGTATTGCCGTCTATGGAGGGAAAGATGGCTCTCAGATTTAATTAAAAATATCTTAATTTGTGTTCCAAAGATGAACGAAGGTCTTACGGGTTTGGAACAACATGAGGGTGAGTAATTAATGACAGATTTAACTTTTTTGGGCGAACTATCGCTTTAAGAAGAGGAGTGTTATTACCCTTCAAAGTGATCTGACACAATTTTTGCCAGGTGAAAGATGGAAGAAATGGGTGAGAAAATACCACACATTTACAATAAAAGGAGCAACTGAGATTTGGTAAGAAGCCACCCAGAAAACCCCAGCATTGTAGTTGTGACAATCTAAACAGGCAAGCGCAAATAAACCAACTTTTTACAAACATCTATTACAGTGATTATTAAATTTCCACAATGCACTGAATTTCCATTAATTCAATGCTCAATGCATTTTCCCATCCGTATTACATATGTACTGATGGATGATATGTCACTGAGATTCACAGCCTTAATTTAATATTTAATTTGAGCAGAACAATCAATTCATACATAATAGACGGAGCAGTCACCAGAAGATCCCATGATAGGGAAAACATGGCCAACTTGCACTTATGTAATTCCACCACTAGCCAGTATTCCGTCATCCTGTGGTGGGGCTCCCCTACTGAAATCCACTTCCATCTGTCCATGCTTGTTGTTCTATCTTGCAGTAAGCTGCCGTGTAAGTGATGCAAGCCTCCTCCATCCTCTTTCATAGCACTCGAGGGCCCATCTCACCAAATCTCCATGTGGTAACCTTGCCAGAGGCTGACCAGGAGTCCCTGGAGAAGGGAACTATGGTTAAATTTATCCCAAAGTGGTGGAGTTATATCGGTGCCTTTCTGTCATTCTATGCTCTCCTTGAGAGCGCACAGTGACCTTGAGTTTCAGCTGTTACGCACCCCATTTGTTGACGCAGCACTTTTCAGAATTACGCCCAAGAGGGAACTGAAGACGTGATATTATCCAAGTGTACTTCCTCCGAATTGTGCTGAAAAGGGTGTTTATGAGCAATTAGTGTATTCATGATGTTGTAATTGGATTTATTTTTGTCTGCTCTGATGTTGGGAAAACCTATTTATAGCTGAACTCTGCGTTAAAGCTGTTTTGCAAGGAATTCAAAGAACAAGCATTAAAGGAATTCTGTCGTCTTGTTGGAAAAGTACCATAAAAGTTCTTATACAGTATATCAAGATGCTCAAAAGTCATCAGTGTAGATCGAAGATGTCTGTGTTGTGTTACGTATGTTATACAAGTTTGGAAGACATATTGAAAGAATTGTCATTTTTGGATGAAGGTCTTACATAACATCTCTCTCTCTTTTTCCCACAGTGGGTAGCATTTGCATCTTTGTTCTTCATTTTGGTGTCCATTACCACATTCTGTTTGGAGACTCATGAGGCCTTCAATCCCATCATCAACCGCACAGAGACTTACAAGGTGGGCAATGAAACACGGGAGCGTGTCTTTTCCGAGACGGAGACTATGGTGCAGCTAACCTACGTTGAAGGTGTCTGCGTTGTTTGGTTCACTTTTGAGTTTCTAATCCGAGTGACTACCTGTCCGAACAAATTAAAATTTGTCAGAAATGCCCTCAACATCATTGACTTTGTGGCCATCCTCCCCTTCTACCTGGAGGTAGGGCTCAGCGGACTCTCCTCCAAAGCAGCAAAAGACGTATTGGGTTTCCTCCGTGTGGTGCGATTCGTTCGAATTCTCCGTATATTCAAGCTGACGCGGCACTTTGTGGGTTTGCGGGTACTAGGGCACACGCTCCGTGCCAGTGCCAATGAATTTATCCTCCTCATTATTTTCCTTGCACTCGGAGTCTTAATCTTTGCCACTATGATCTACTATGCTGAACGTTTCGGAAGAAACCTCAACGACCCCGACGCCAGTAGTGGCACACACTTCAAGAACATCCCCATTGGCTTCTGGTGGGCTGTGGTAACGATGACAACTCTCGGCTATGGCGATATGTACCCTCAGACGACATCCGGCATGCTGGTGGGCGCACTGTGCGCTCTGGCAGGAGTGCTGACGATTGCCATGCCTGTACCTGTAATCGTGAACAACTTCGGCATGTACTACTCCCTAGCCATGGCGAAACAAAAACTACCAAAGAAAAAAAATAAGCATATCCCTCGAGCACCTCAACTCGGGTCTCCCAACTACTGCAAGTCAGTGATTAACTCCCCGCGACCCAGCACCCACAGTGACACATTCCCCCTGGCACAGGAAGAGGTTTCCGAGGTCAGATACCAAGGTAGGAGAATATATTTTAGAATCTGTAAATTTCCGTCAAAGTGAATTGACAGTAAAATGATAACCTTAAAGTAACACGTTACTACTTTATTTTTACTATATAGGTTAATTTTCCAACTCCCCCACAGTTAAGCAGTTAAGTTTTACCGTTTTCAAATCCATTCAGCTGATCTCTGGTTCTGGTGGTAGCGTTTTTAGCTGCAGCTTAGTATAGATCATTAAACCTAATTAAACTATTGGCTTCTCACTCAGTTTCTACATTTTCCCTGTTTAAAACATGACTCCTCTGTAGTTACATCATGTACTAAGACCGACGGAATGGTTAGGCTGAATGGATTCGAAAATGGTAAAACTCAACTGTTTAACTCTAGGGGAGTTGGAAAATGAACCTATTTTCAAAAACAGTGGAGTGTTCCTTTAAAGGAGTCAAATTATAAAATTGTTTCCTCAGAGGTTCACTCATTTGATCTGACTGTAGAAGTTTAGTTCTATGCCTTCAAGACTTACAAACAATCTCTTTAGCATGTCCTTAGTACTGTACCACAATTGGAAGAGTGAGCACACTGATGAGTAATACTGTATTTTCATTAGGATTTCAAAAGATCGACTTTTTATACAGTAGTTTGTGTCTTTCAGTTCTGAAACTAGAGTATATTACATGTTATGATACGCATAAAACAGCTTTGTCATGGTTTGACTCTTAATGTGACTCGTTATTCTGTTAGTTTAGAATGTCGATCTGCTGAGCTCTGGAAGTTTAGTGGTCTTGTTTGTGAAAATTAAAAAAGTGCTAATAGTTTTGATAATGCAGTAATCTTTTAATTTCTTTGTGAATTTGCTCTAATGGAAGCTTACCATACTCTAAGTTTTCACAGCCGTATAAATTACAGATAGTCCAAACTAGCAATTAAGGGTAACTACACACACCCACATTGAATTTATGCTATGTCAGAGAATGCTGAGAAACTATTGTTTTGAAAAGGCATGGTATGTTTTAATGATGTAGGGGGGAAAGGGTTTGTGAAACCAACAATATGTTGTTTAAGCAATAGTTGAGAGACTGTGGATTTTAACATTTCAGATAGATCATTTGTCCAGTTTAACCCTACAAATTAGTTAAAAGTTGAATTTTCTACATGCAGGGTTATCATTCCTGATCCTGGAGACCCAGTGTTTTACAGAGCTAAAGTCCAATACAATAAAAGTCAACTAACCTGCCTTTAATGTTTAAGTAATCCTGAAAGAGATTTGTAGCAAAAGGTTGGAGCTAAACTCGACTAGGCAGTGGGTCTCTTGGAGCAGGTTTAAGTAACCCTGATCTAGGCCATGATTTATGGTTTTACAGGACAACATAATTTTCCACTGTTAGAAGTTGGTAGAGCCAGGAGAATTTGAATTAGAAGTACCGTCACGCACTGTGGGAAAAGCATCTCTGTGTCTTGCAGAAGTGTCATTTATATATCAGCTGGTTTGAACTTTGAGAGTGGTTTGGCTTTCAGGATATGTTGATAGCCTGAAATAAATCTTGCATGTCACCTTGCATCAATCTGTAATGAGTCATCTCTCTTTGCCTGTGACTGGAGATTTTAAAGTGAACGGGGAGCCATCCAAAGCTGCCCTGGCCAATGAGGACTGTCCTCACATCGACCAGGCGGTGTCGCCCGAGGAAGTCTTCAGCCCTGTGGACCGCGAGAGACCCTGCTTCCTGCTCACCTCCGGAGCAGAACGAGCCAATCACACTAGGGGGAGAGTCAGGAAGGGTACGTAACCAGCCAATCACTGCTAGCCATCAGAGCACTGCCAGTGCTGTGTCTGAAAGTGGAGCAGCTGCCAATCAAAGATGCTCTTTCGGTGCAAAATGACCGACTGTCGCTCAGCCTTCTTTCTTGCAGTCTGATAGCTCCTCGGATCTGCCGTTACTCTAAGGTTGACAGGAAAAGCTGCGTTAAAAACGTCATATCCAAGTGAGCCGACAACGGGCTTCTTTTCATTTATAGCTCAGTCTGAACAAGATCTTTTAGGAGAACATTCCGCGGCAGTTTTTCCTAATGTAGTCATGCGAATGCAGTACGCTTTACAGTACGCATTTCAGGCGGATTCAGTGGGCCGTAACGCAAGGGTCCAATTTTAAATGAAAAAGTAACAATGTTTACAAAAAAAAAAAATTTTTATTTTGGACGGTAAATGAAATAAGTACGTTTCAGTATAATGTCTAGCAGTGTGCTTGTTTGCATGCAGATTCACAATGGCGGGTGGTCCTGGTGATGGTGAATCTCACAAGAGATGCAGCATGGGATATGGGGCATGTGGTCACATGACAAGAACTCAGCCAGTCAGAAGCTCCCAGTCAACAGGTGCCATTAGCCATGATACCCTACTCAAAAGACCAGAATTCCTAGCATGAATTCCCAGGCTTGATAGGTGCTGGTCCAACTGATTTGCTGGTAGAACTAGTTAAATAGTTTCTTGGGATACTACAACCAGTATGCATAACACAACCAACTATGCTGGTCATTTCAGCAGGGTGGCCAAGGTAAGACTAGGCTAGTGAATCAAAGCTCCTTAACTCTTGCAATAAGGCTAACACCTTGAGGACAAGAAAGTTAAGCTAAGCATTAGATTCAAGTAATATATTTCTGTAGTTAGCCCCATATTTAACAGAAGTAGCATTATCGGTGAGTTAAACAGCTAGAGTACTAATAAACCGGGTGTACATGTACGGTTGTTTCTTTTTGGGCTGATGTGTCTGGCTGAGTTCTTTGATGTCTCTCTGAAACTGTGTTGTGCTGTACAGCACTGTGAAACCACCACATGCATGCGGTAGACAGTTTGAAGCATAGAGCGCATGGAGGATGATGCAGTTGACCTGGCAATCAGTCATTGTCAACTGGCTAACCATGCACATAACCAGTACATGACAAGGCAACACTAACCAAATCTAATCTGCGCATAAACACCGCATAGAGTACACACACACACACACACACAGCTCAGGTTAACTGTCCATGAATAGCATATTTATTCACAAGCAAACCTTGGCAGAGAGTCTTTGTCTAGAGTTGAAGGCGTTTTACTGAAAGCCCTTTTTCTCTTCAAATGAAGGTTATGAAAAGCCATGGAGCCATAGCAGCATGTCTGGAGGCGTGGCCTCAGTGTCGGCCCTGCCCTGCAGCCCGCCCTGTCTCATGCAGCAGGTCCACTCTCCCATCCCATCCATCCTGTAGCATGGACAACAAAACTAACCAATCAGAGGCCCTCGCTCCGCAGTGCTGCGCTGAGACGCCTGCTCACACTGTGTACCATCCATCTCTCATTAAACTCTTTTTCATTTGAACTCTTCTTCACTTCTTCTTGCTTTCTCTCTTCATCCCCTTTTTATTTCTTTCCTAATCCTCTGCCCTTCTCCCTTTTCCTTCAGCTTCCTCTTGTTCTTTCCTTCTCCCCCCTACTTCCATATCCTCTGCCATTTCTTTCCTCTTCCTCTTCCTTGTTCTCTCTCCTTCTCTGCCTCTTTTCCTATCTCCTCCTTTATCTTCCTCTGCTACTTTCCTTGTCCTTCCTCATCTTTCCACTCCTTCTTATTTTTCTTGCAACGTCCACTCTTTGCATTCTTCTTCCTCCCCCTTTCCTCTTCCTGTGACCTTCCTCCTCTCATACTTCCCTATTTTCTCCTCATCTTCCTTCTCATCTACTCTTGTCGTCTTCTATTTCTCTTCTCCACAGTCTCTCATCTTCCTATGCAGTGTTCTCAACTAAACCCCGCCCCTTCCCACCTCTCTATGCTGTCTCATTTCTTTCCCCACTTTCGATTTTCTACACTTTCATGCTTCTCCTTCTCTCTCTCCTTTATAACTTCTTTTTTTCCCCCCAAACCCTGAGTGTTTTAAGCTGTGGTTTTCAGTAGGTGCTATCGGACACCATTGAAAAGGAAAAAAAAAGATGAGACAATGGCTATATCATATATGATATAAGATAAAGTTAGCTTGAAGTGACACTAAACAATCATGATTCTAGTGATGCACACGTCACCAACATAGAAACTTGACTGAAGAAACCTCATTTGCATTTGCATGCTTTGCATGGGAAACTATCTGAGAAAACAATGTAAGTTTAATGTAAGAAAAATTGTGTTTTTTCATCCAAAGCTTCTTTAAATATATCTGATGCAGAGTATGGTATCATTTACGATGACATACAATATATGTAGCAATTGTTTTTTTTTTATTTTTGCAGACATTTTTGCCTTTCCCCAAACGATGATCTCTATGATGTTTTTTTTAAACATCCTCTATCTTTTAGTAGCAGCAAATGAGTCGACCATTCGACTTTAACAAATTAAGATGCAAATAGTGAAAAAAGCACTTTAAAGTTTTCTCAAACAGAGCAGGCAAAATTCAATAGTATAATAATTTCAATTCAAATACCAGCTGTTATATAAACAAGGTTTTATTTTGATGAAAAACCCATATTTTTCATAAATTCTGTTTCAAATGTGATTTATCTGGAATACATACAGTACGTGCATATCACATTTTTAAACGTGTAACACTGTAGCAAATCACTGAAAATATACAATATAGATGTATCGTGCAGTTGAAAGAAAAAAAAGAAACGTCTTTAAAAAAAAAGGAAACAATTAATGTACTTTTGGGATTATTTGGGGAGAGGTAAATGCATGCACTTTTATGCAAAAATACATATGCGAATGACAAAACTGTAAATATGAACCGTGCATGAAATAAATTTTGTATCCAATCTGTATATAGACTCTGGTTTTCTTTGACAGAACATGCATACATGACTCCCCCTGGTTGCTTGGCAATAAGCTGTGCCTGCATTGTGATGTCTCTTTGATCTTTCAGCCTAACTGAGCTGTTTTTCCTGGCAGCTATTTTTGGACTTTACAGTCGGTATTTAAAGTTGCAATTATGCACCAGTGTTACTAGCTCATAATTCAATCCTGGTAAAAGGATGCACAATCACACTTGGATCTGAAAAGGTCGGAAAGGTCAAAGAGAGAACGTGTAAAGCGGAGGGGATTGAAACAGGAGAGCCGAGGCAGGACTAGCGGTGATCGTGCCCTGTTTCGCATGCCACAAGTCATTAACCGAGCATGTCACACCGTGCGTACAAACACAATCACAGCATGACCTGACGAGTTAATCGTGTTAACAATAACCTGCAGACTTGCACCGGATCTGAATGAACGCAGCATGGGAGAGTGCATGGTAAACCCTGAGTCTACCATGAGCCTGTAAAGAAGGTCGTAGTCACTTGCTTGACACACATCACCGTGTTTGCTTGCACGGTTCGAGGGACGACAATCCCGCCAACCTTCTTCATCATCCGCCCACACCCCTCCCCCATGTTTCTGTGCCGTTTGTTTGGTGTATTAATATGATTTTCCTTGTTGTTTGTTGTTGTTGTTTTCTCTTCGTGTTTTTTTAGAGACCCAGCGCGCCAACCGAAGCAGACAACCGACCGAGTCAGTGTGTGTAATGAACCATGGTGTACCAACCACTATGTGTGTCAACCATAAAGCCACATCCCCCACCTGATAGTACCGTATTTAGCGCGCGAGTGTGTGTGTGTGTGTGAGCGTTTACCGTGCGTTTGATGTAGATTAGCACTTCTCTTCCGAGTTGTGACCAAGAATTAATTCAGCGTAGATGTAGCACAGTAACCAAGAGAAGCTGAAGTTGTATGTAGCGCTGTTTCGTTCGTGGTTTATTGTGCTATCGTGCTGTGCGAAGTGCCTGTTGTTTTTCCGTTCGTGAGTGTCAGTGTTGTACATGGTGCTTGTGTGTGCTAGTGTTGTGAAAACATGACCTTTCTTTTATCTCCTTGAAGTGTTTGTTTTAGGTTGTTTCAATGTTGTAAAAATGTTACTCCAATCACGAATCACATTTCAGTGGGAAAAAAGAACAAAATCCATGAGTTTTGTGATCATGTTTGAGTAGGGAGAAGAAAAAGAGCAATTGTTTTCCCGTATTTTGTACTATTGTAGTTACCATGTAGAAAATGCCTTTTGCACTGTTTGCACCGTTCACTTTTTACATTTCTTTCTGTAGAACAAATAGCAATTTGATATATTTTGTAGCTCACATGTTTGGCTGGTAACTTTAGAGATGCACCGCGTACTAATCAGGCTCCGCCCACAATTAAATCTCAATCTTAAATATTTCTATTTGACATTTAACATCCGTCGATTGGCTGTGAACATATGTAGTCGCTGAAAATTTGATACTATCGCGTATTGCGCATGTTATTTTCTGACGGACAAATGTTACATTTACTTTTGAAAGTCAAGTGATTTTGATGCATAAAGTTGTTTTTATTGGCTCTTATATTATTAAGAAAACATGCAAATGAGCATCCTGTTGTAAATAATAGTGAAAAATCACTTTTTAAACCTGCTCTTTTGGATGTGATTCTGCATAAAAAGACGCTGTCACTATAAATTCGATGTGTCGTGCCTGGTTGGAACGCGGTGTTTGATTCGAAGGTGAAAAACAAAGGCTTGTTAGCACATTATTGGGACCAAACTCAGCATTTTCGTATAAATGGCAATACCATCATTGAGTTTGAGGAGGACAATGTTTGATAAATGCTTCGTTTGCATTTAAAATTCAGCCTGAACATACAAGTTACTTTGAAAGCCTCGTATTACGGCGGTTTTCGTTGACACCATCACAAGAGACAATCCTGCACAGAACAACAACACAACTCTATCGAGAACATACAGGGTTTATGATGGACTAAACAAAAGGAACCGATACTGTGTCTCAAGTTTGTTTCGACATTTATTTTTCATTGTTGTGAAAAATGTCAAGTAAACCCAATTCTTTGGGACCGAACTAGCGCACTGCCAGTTGTATCACAGGAAATGTCGACGTTGGGTCGTTTCCTTAGCATATGCTGGACTGTTCAAAGACCCAACCACAGCAGAGCACAAACAACAGAGTATTATAAGACCTCCAAAGGTTCACAGTCTTTATGACTGCAAAGTTTTTGGACACAGTAAACATCGAACTTTCTGGCAAAAGGTGCCGTCTCAAACGTTTGTGCTGTTTTGTGAGACGTCCCTTGTGTTTTTCAGCACATTGCAGAGCATAGTATGGATACAGTAGTTAAATGAAATCAGGTGGTGTTTTTATTGATGGTTTGAGTTGACATATTGTTAAGGCAATTTTGTGTCTTTTTCTGAAGAGAGAATTTAAAAAAGCAATGAAAACTTAATAATGACAATAAAAAGCACTAAAACACAGATGTTGTGTGTTTTGTGGGTTTTTAAGCTTTGATATAAGGCAACGCAGATACAAAAACCGTAGTAGATGCATGAACAGACATACTTGAATGAATTGTAAAGCATTTCATTAGCGTTCTCAGCGAGTGAAAACTTTTTTTCCCTTATTCGTCAAGCGTTAGGTATGTGTGAATGTATGTAGTGAAACATCTGGTAGCAGGCTACTTATAAATACATCTCTGTATTGTGCACGTGCATGTCATTTTTTGACAGACAAAATATTACATTCAGTTGTCTCAAATTCATTGTCTTTTTTAAAATGAAAAGGTTTTGATGCACAAATTAGTTTTTATTGTCTCTAATAACAAGAATACTTCATTTGAAACTGAAAATACAGATGCTGTTGTCAATACTAGTGAAAAATCTATTTTAAGACCTCCCCCCGCCCATTCTTTAGTAGATTATCACTCTGGGATGAAATGATTGCCCCCATCACAGGGCATTCTGGGAGATTGAGTGCTTTCAGACAGGTAGTTTCAAAGAAACAGTAAATCTGTTTCAGTTAATGGCTCCACCGTGACAGTTATTTAGTGTGTTTTCTGTCCATGTGAGGTCAAAGGTCAGAAGAAATTATCCTTGATCGTCCATCACAACAAAGGAAGCGTGAATGGCCATTTCAGCAGTGAATTGTTTAACCCATCTGATCGAATTTGTCTGTTCTCATTCAATTCCAGTGTTTTTGAACTGTTGCGAAGGCACAAGTACAGTTCGTACAAGCCCAGATTCAAAAATTGTTGTTTATAACAACATAGACCTAGTCTTCTTCAAAAACATTTATTTTGGGCACTTCCTGATGTCATAAGCATAACGCGTGCATCTGTGGGTAGTATTCTAAGACATCTCTAAGACTTTGATCTTACACCAGTCCTTTAAAAGCTTAAATGAGCCTTTCTGAATAATTCATTAAAACAGTGACGTAAGCAAACCGTCTTTGTCACTGTCTTAGAGCCATACGCTCAAACCTGTTCATCTAGCTGAATCCTCGTTGCTCTTCAAACTGCACAGTGCCATTGAATGTCCTGATCCACAGCCAATCAGAAGAGCCGTAGCATCTCTTAGACGGGGGATTGGACTCGGTTGTGTGATGTCACAGAGGGAACCATCTCCACACATTCCGTGTTCATTCCAGCCCCAGGAGACTATCTGACCCCCTGCAGAGAAACGGCCAAATATGTTCCATGACAAACGTAACCACTTGAGTCACAACAAAAGACAGGTGTTTAAAGGTTCTATATTTACAAATAAACAAAAATGTGATAAAATTATACATTTTATAAAAATGTTTTTTCTAAAAATAAAAAGACCTCATCATTTAGACAACAGGCAGGCAAGTAGGCAGTACCTTTTTATCATAAAACACATGGAAATGTATTTTTACGAAGTAAAAAAAAAAACAAAACAAAAAAAAACATTAATTATTAAATAAATAAGACAAAAGACATTTTATATTTTACAAATCAACCAATTTTAAAATTACACATTTTATAGAAATGTTTTTATAAAAAGAAAGCCTTTTTATTTTAGACAACAGACAAAGAGGCAGACAGATAGATATCCATTATTTTATAATTTATTTACCAAGTATTTAAGCTATTTCTTAATTTAAAATAATTTAGAAGTTTTCTTAAAAATGAACAAATTAAAATATTTACACCAAAATATTTACATAAAAAAAATATTTACCTTCATAGATAAAGATAAAAAGGTTTATAATTTAAAGTAATTTATTTAAATTATAGTCATTTTATTATCATTAAATATTTAATATAAACATTTATTTTTACAGAGTAAAAACATTAATTATACATTTTTACACGAGATAAAGTAATTTATTATATATATATATTTTTTTTTTTTTTACAAATAATCAAATTATTCTAAATAAATTACATATACATTTTATAAAAATATAAATATATTTTTATAAATAAGACCTTGATAATTTAGATAGATAAACATAGTTTATTTAAAAATAAATTTTCATGCATTTTGTTTATTATTAAATCAGTTATAAAATGGAGAAACATTATTTCCAAATATATAAAATGTCAAATTACAAATATGTACAAAACAAAAAGAAAGTCAGTCAACCAAACTTTTGCTTACGCTTGCAATCCCAAAGTCACGGGTTCAATTCTCAGCGAACATACATAATGGAATGGCCATTTCTGCTAAGAGCATCTAAAAAAATCAATAATGAAAACAAGTGACATTAAAAAATGACTGTTGTGAATGTGGCTGCTTGCACACATCACACTGGTGAATCAGTCTGGCAGAGATGTCCTGGACTCCAACACCTCGACACATGTCCAGCTAGTGGGTGTGGTCAAGCCTGCATCGCCATGGAAGCACGCGCCACGGCAACATGGTTACATAACAGGTCCCGTCGCCACGACAACCAGGAGCGAGCATGCTTTCTCAAGGGTAACTGGTTTTGTCGCCTACATTCCCCTATTCACTCTGCTCACTTTAACACATGCGTCCTTACCAATCCACTTCTACTACTACGATTATGCAAAATCATTAATTACATGCAAAAAAATGTTTTGGACTATTGTGAACGAAAATGACATTGTAAACATAAAAAGGACAAAAACGTCTTGTTTGGAATCATTGTCCTTGTGGATAACGTGATACTCAAAAACATGAGCTGTAGTGTTCAGTCCATGATGCATAGCAAAACTGTTCCCATGGCAACACACTTGCAGACCATAGAAACATATACAGCATACTAATCCAGACAAGAGAATATTGAACAAAGACATCGCTAAAGCTTTAAAGAGATGGATGGAACATGGTCACCACTGTTTAATCTCAGCTGAAGATGGAAGTGTCATGTGTGCTTCGAGAGCGCTGTGTGATTCCCGAGGCACGCTGGGATGTTATTCCTCTGCTCTGTTGTGCCATAAGACGTCATGATTCTGTCCCATCACACAAAGGAGCAAAAGACTCCCTAAGAAACCAATATTTCTTTAATAATCACAAATATGCCTTTTTAAGGTAATTAGGCTCTTTTCAACTTTACACAATTGTTTGAACACGATTTAAAAAGACATAAACAATGAAAAACGCACTAAATTTCAAGTCTAAATATTGCTGTCAGTTGCATTATTGGTCTGGAGAGTCATAGTGTTGATTTGGAGTCAGGGAAACAGAAATGTCTTTATTTATTTATTTAAAGTGCCCCTATTATGCCATTTTAATGGTTGCTAATATTGTTTTAAGAGTCTCTTAAAACAGGTTTACATGTATGCAAGGTCAAAAAACATTTAATTTGACCCCATTTCTAAATGATTCGTAAACGACTAAACCCCTCCTTTCCATGAGCCCTCACTGCTGTGATTGGTCAGATGGCGCAGTCCTTTATGATTAGTCTACCTCTACAGAGTGTGTCAGAAAACGAAACAGCCGTTGCCATAACTGAATGACAACTCTGGAGATCTGTCAATACATAGAAAAGATGGCCTCGATTTTATCAATTCGAGCCGGAGTCTGACAATGAAACAGTTGAAGCGACACAGTGTCTTCTTGACATGATGTAATCAAATTTCATACAGCAGCATATTGGAAAAGACATAATAAAGGCACTTTAATGTCCTCTAAGAGCAATTGGATTTACAGCGAGGCCAGCATAAATGTGGTTAATATGTCACCTCAAATGCAAATAAACAAAAAAAGAATTGAGAAATTCTTATTTTAATTCTGAATAAAATAATATAGAAATCACACAATGGACACAAATATAATTTGTCAATTAACAATAATTAAACAAATACCGCTTCATTTAAGGAAAATCTACTATTAGAAAAGTGCATATACATACTTTATATAAAATCTCTCTCTCTCTTTATATAGATAAAATGTACTATTAGAAAAGTGTGTGTTTATATACACTCATAACAAAAAGATTCATTGGATGAACTCAATTTAATTAAAGGCAGGATTTCCATCCAATAAATATGTTTAGCCCCAACTCATAAAAAAAGAAATGAATGCAATGAAATTTAATTGAGTTCTGTCAACTCAATTTGATCAAATATAGTTTAAATGAAATTGATAGTTTTTTTGCTCTTTGAAAATGAAAATATTGAGTTGAAACAAAACAAAACTGTTTCAAGTCAGTTTAACACAATGCAGTTTTTTAAATAGGGAACCAAACATAATTGTGTTAAGTGAAAATATGTTTTTAAAATAAACTGAACAGTGTTGGAGAATCATTATTTCTTTGAGTGTATATATATATATATATATATATATGTGTGTGTGTGTTAAAAAATAAATAAATATATAGATAAAATTTCCTATGAGAAATATATATATAATATATATATATATATATATAATTTGTCCTTAAACCTTAACCCAAAATGTGTTCTTGTATTAGGACAACTTCAATAATAATAACAACTGTTGACTAGTGTGTGTGTGTGTGTGTGCATGTATGAGATATATGCTATATATTATATTTGTATACTGCTATAACTAGTGTTATTTTAAATTATATATGCATAATTGTATTTGTTAAATGGTAAGGGTCAGTGATTGGTTACAGTTAGTTATCATTATGCAAAATATAGTTTCTTTTCTTTTTTTCTTTTGATGGTGGGATGAAATATGACAGAATAACAGGCAGTTTTAAA
The DNA here is from genome assembly GCA_032275025.1 of Enteromius treurensis. NCBI lineage: Eukaryota > Metazoa > Chordata > Actinopteri > Cypriniformes > Cyprinidae > Enteromius > Enteromius treurensis. Next base: position 4,211,396 of record JAUCMU010000053.1, read on the forward strand.
GCTCAAAAATTAGTAAATTAATCAAGGATATAACCATTTTTTCAGTTGCTGGGGAATTAAAAGATTGAAAGTAATAGAAATTGCTTCTACATCAATAACTTTATATTCTTTGGCAGTGATGGCTCATTTCCCTCACACAAAGACACAATGACTAATTCCCAGCACCCTTCTATGATAGCAGTTAAGATCACAGCACAGAGTCAGCGGTTTAATTACTCCAGCAACAGATACTCATCTGTCCTAAAGCTGAAGACGCCAAGCTGAAACTGTCCTATTACTGAAATCCAGGCGTTTAACTCTCAACAGTACAGAAGGCAGAGCTGGGCTCAGCGTTAATTCTGGCCACCAGGCTTAGTGAAATCTCAAAACGCTGGCTTACTTTAATCCTGTCTTTTTCCCTCCCAGGCTCAATGTCAGAGCAGTCACATCCCATAATAAGCTACTTTACACCTAAAGATACTGTAGAATTATTGCCATGGCAACAGTATATGGGATGAAACCTCGGTACAAGAGAGAATCTACTGGGTGTTAGGAAACATGGAAAGAACATGCCGGGGTCATATTTCACCCCCAAATTAAAAGGAAAATAAAAACCATTAATGTTCATCTTCATGACAATTAAGCACTTAAGCAGTAAATCCAATACTATTTTGTGAAATATGAATAATTGACTGATTAAAAACCATTAATCATTACTGTTATATTATATATATATTTCCATGACAATTTAGCACCTAAACAATAAATGCAATAATATTTTGCGATATATGAATGCTTAATTGATTGCCAAAATAATATATACATATTTATATATAATTTTTTTTTTGTATTGTATATAATTTAGCAAATTGATGATAACACACACATTAAAAATAAAAAACAAAAAGAATAAATTTCATGCTACATAAATAATTTTTTAATCACATTTACTATAAAACTTGTCATTAAGGATGACGACAAAAAAAACCCCACAAAAAACAACAACAAAAAAACCCCAGTAAAACATACACTGGTAAAGAAAATTTGGGGGACAATATGCTTGACTGTCGTGAAAATAAGACTTTTTTTGTATACTAAATAAATACACATACATTTTTGGTAAACTATGTGAGATTCATCTGATGATGCTCACAGAACTCCCCCCCAAACCCCCACCCCCGTCTTTTTTTTGATTGACATTTGGATTTGTGATGGGCAGCAGTGATTGACTCCCAGTATTTACTTCAAAGAGTGCATGACGAAGGCCTTGACAGCTTTTTTTCCAACTACTGTTATGGGAAATTAAATACATAAAGACCACAGGTGTTGCCATGGAGACTAGATACCAAAAAGATTCATAACATGATCATAGAGTGATATGTGATCTATTATGTAACAAATAAATAATATTTTTTAATATAAAAAAATATTTTATATATTTATTTAAAAATGTAATTTTAAATACAGAGCTGGGTAACAAATAAAATTTTAAATTATTTTTTTAAATTAACATTGTTATGATTTAATTATTTTCATTAAACTCAAAAAAGCCCTTCAGTTCCTTCATCAACCCAGTGTGGGAAACCATGACGTAATATAATGTTTAAAACACTTCATGTTGTTGATAAAAGCAAATTGATTATATTTTCTTATACATCTTGCATTTTTACTTCAATATGGTGCAAAATGTTCTTAAATCAATCTGAAAAACATTATTTTGAGCAAAAGTAATCTAAAAACAGTCTGATTATATTACCTTAAATGTGCAGTGTGATGGATTACATTGCTTACTACAATTGTTGTCATCACAAAATAAAATAAAATTAAAAAAGATAAATAAAATAAATTAAAAATCTAAATTTAAGGCCACCATATATAATTTTTTAGGCCACCATATATATCATTGTACTCACCCACAACAGCCATGTTGTGTTCAGAACCACAAGCAATCTGCAAAAAAACAGAGACATTTGAGAGAAAACACCTATTATGTGCTGTGCTGACATTCAAAACGCAATAATCCCTGACAGACCTCAGTCTGACCCTCACACACATACACGCTCTCTCTCTCTACACGCCTGTAACAGGAGAAGGGATGCCTGAATCGAACATTAACTGCTGGGAAGCGGGTACGAGGACTGACTGAGTGGTGGGGAGGGGTGATTTACACATCCAGCCGTACAAAGAAGCTTCCTGCACTCAAAAATAGCACAAACACACAAGCGGCCCTGATGCCGGAGTCATATGTCCGTTTCCATGACGACCTGTGAGGATGTGAGTGGGTGACCGGGCGTCTCTGCTTGGTTTATTAATGTTTGGTGATCAGAGCTCGTTATGCGGAGGAAATGGGCTGCTAGTGGACAAAAACACCATCGCTAATGCTCTCTGCCTGAGCTGGAAGGATGCCGTCCACACGGACATGCTCGAATTAGTCCAAATTATACCATTGCATTATGGGAAAAGGCAGCCTGAAACTTCTCTTGTTTCAAGACCAAATATTTATCAACCGAAAACTAAAGATGTCTGTCTTTCCATTTACTGTGGAAGAGACTGCAGTCACGTGACTCAGAGGTTTGAGGTCAAAACTGAATGCAGACTTGTAATGTTTATATACTCGTCTTGTCCAATCAGCTGCTAGCATGAGGATACAGTACAATTGGTGGTAATTTTGTTAATGCATTAAATCATTTATTAATTTGTAATGATTCATTTTTAATAATTTTTAAGTAATTTATTCATTTAAAATACTCCACAAAGATATGTAATATTTTTATAATGTAATATTTTTATTTATGTATTTTTTTATTATTAATTTTACAGGGCATTTCTTAAATTGTTCATTAAAATTATATTATTACTTTATATATGATAACTGCATTTAAAAAAAGTGAAGAAAAAAATTTAAATAATATTATTTATTTAAATTATGTATTATTATATATATTTTCAATTATTCAGAAAGCTTTATTTATTTAGATTAATTTACAAAATGGCCATATGTAAATACACACAGAAAAGATAAATTTATGCATGATATATATTTATATAAAGACTTATTTATTCATTTTAAATCATTTGTCTATTTAAAATGTTGATTAAATATTTTTATGCAAATGTATTGTATTTATTTGAAATATAAAATAATTTACAGATTATTTCTTAAATTGATCATACAGTAATATCAAATCTGAAATGATCACACATTTCTTTGCCATAATTGTCACAATTGTTTAACAGCATTGTTTTATTTTTTTCATCTTGTAATTTTTATTTCATAATTTCACCTTATTTAAATACTTTAATGTATGAATTTTGAATATTCCAAAAATTATTTTCCATTCATTTGTTTGTTTGTTTATTTATTATATTTCTTAAATTACTACTAATAATTTGAATATTGTTTTAAGCAGACATACATGTACATACAGTAAGAAACAAATATATGTGTGAGTAGATCATATAGACAGAAATATTTACAAGCTGCTGATGTAATGGTCATTCAAATGTATAATGAATAAAATTTAATGCAATCAAACAGAATTGTTGACCGTTAATGATTTAGTGTTGATCGGTAAACGATGACAGTAAAAGTACAACCTTTTCTGCAGATACAGTACAAAAGCAGGAGTCTCCTGTCAGACTTCACTGAATGATCTGTCCTCATGTAGTCTGTTTCTATCTCCATCACCAAGAAAACAACCCCAACTCCTCGTCACATTCACCCATGCGTCCCAAGCTGACCCCACGCCACACAAACACAGCCCACAGCCAGTCAAAACAACACTGGACAGAGGACAGTGGACAGAACGCTAAGGACTGCTGTCAGATCAGTGACCAGTCTTGCTTAGCTAGGCTTTTGACAATCAGCAAGTCTACTCCACTTCTTCTGTATAAACAATGCGTTTGTATATTTTTTATGTAAAAGTATATTTTTTATGTAAAAGAAAGTACTTAAAAAACAGCTAAAATTATAATAAAAAAAAAATTTGTATTATTTATTTATTTATTTATTTATTATAAACTAAAATAAATTTAAACTAAATACAAACAAGCATAAATAAAACGAAATACAAAGCAATATAATTAATATAATATAATAATAGCATACTATAAACAAATACATACTACTAAATTTATATTATTATGGATTATTAATTTTATATAATATTAAAATATCAGATTTCAGAATTATTTAGAAATATAAAGAATATATTTTTGATAGTAAGTCAAGTAAATGCATTTGATGTTTGTAATATGTAAATACATATGTGTGAATTATTTATTACAGATAATGTTCATATAATTATTTATAATATACAAACAAATAAAAATATTCATGTTTATATATGTAATCTAGATATAAAAATAAATTCCTGACAAATCCAAGTCAGTGCTGACAGCTGTTTATTAAGATGTCCCAGCACCAAACATGCCTCAGGTACAGCACTGCACTGTGGGAGCTCAGACACAGACAGCTAGACTCCAGCGCTCGGGTAGAAGTGTGAAACAGGCTGTCGGCCGCACTTCCATGTGTGAACAAACCCATTTTAAAAAACCATAGCGCCCATTACTGTGAGTTCAGCTCTGGATCCTGGAAGGAACGCAGTCGTTTCAGCCCACAGTATTGGGTTTCATCTCACAGTCTGGAGCCAGGGAAGACACCAGCTTCCCAATGATTGGCCAATATTTCTTTGGGGAAGGGTACTGCACGGGTTTTAACAATGGCTTTGGAGTCTAAACAACAGTTAGGATTGTCACAGACTGTCAGGGGTGTTAAATAAACTTACCAGTACAATTTATGGTTTTAAAAGCTTAGTGAGACTGATGCTTTCAAGATTAGAAAAGGTGTAAAACTATATAATATAAATCATTATTAATTGAAAGTGATAATATCTACCCTAGCTCTCCTTCAACAGTTCATTAGTGAAGCAGCACTTTTCAATCCTTCATTAAATCTCATTTGTTCACAAAGCAAACTTTAGCTTTATATTACAATAATATTTTATATTTAAATAATAATATTTAAATAATATTTAATATATGTTATATTATATTACAATAATATTTTATATTTCAATAATAATATTTAAATAATATTTAATAATGAGTTAAATTTCCAGCCATTTGTGCTATTGTACTATTTTTCTACAGTATTATAATTTTTTTAAACAGCTCATAATTCTAATGAATATTTTTAAATAAAAAAAATTATTTCAGTTAAATTTTTTTTAGCACTTTTGTAACAATTATATGTGCTTTTGCTATTTTAAATGAGTTTCTGTATTTAAAAAAAAATGGTATTTTGTATTAAAAAATATTCTAGTAAAAATTATGATGATGAGGCTGAAATTATGAGATAAAGTCAAAATTATGACATGAAATTAAACATGTAATCTTAATCAAAATGATCTCATAATTATGAATTACTGGATCACTTGCTATTTTGGCTTTTCATCTTAAAATTTCTTTTAATTTAAGTTTTTCATAATTACAACATTTAAATCTCATATTTTCACATTTTTAATCACATATACTTAGACTTTTTATGTAATTACAATAATATACCACTTGCCATTTTGTCTTTTATCTTAAAATTTAGACTTTTAAACAACACTTGAGTTTTTATGTCAAAATGACCACATTTTAATCTCCCGTAATTACATAATTTAGTATTTTATCTCATAATTCTGACTTTTTATGTCATTACTATGACTTATCAATCTTATAATTATGATTATAAGTGTATACTTATGTGGTGTAAATGGACTTAACTATTATTTAGCAAATATTTATTAATTAGTTAATCTTCATTGTTCAGTTAGTAATTAAATTAGTAGCAGGCAACACAAGTTTTTATTTACATTACTTCCTATTTTAATTCAGCTTTATTACACTTTTTTTTTACTTAAGTTGACAATAAAAACACTGCATTTCTCACACAAAGCTATAGTACGACTCAAAATCTCCTTTTCTGTTCCACAGAAGAATGAAAGTCACATGGGTTTGAAACGACATAAGGGTGAATCAATGATAAAAGAACTATTCCTTTAGGCCTCAGGCAAAGTCTCTCCGTCAAGCACAATTCAGTTCTAAAACTTTATATCCCATTTGTCACCGAAGGCTAAACGTGTCCCCGGACGCTGCTACACTTTCTCCCTCCCTTTTGAGGTGTTATAAAGGCTACCTTCCACTGTACGTCCTTGTTTTCTCTCAACAACATACGCCATGCGGACGGGTCGCCATTGGCAGGACATTGTAGCATAAGCAACTTTTGAGGATTAAATATGACATGAGGTCCATCGACCAGGCGGGGAACGGTGAAAGCACAAAACAAAGTCACGCAAGGAGATATCTGACTAACAGAAATATGTTTCGCAAGCCATGACAATGTCTGGACAACCTTTCCCTCTCTGCACCAACTTGAAGTAAAAGAAAAAATGCAAAAAGACATAAATGGCAAACATCTCTTCTCTCTCGCTCACAATATCTGAAGGCTGTCCTTTATGTTTAAGTTCAGAGACGCACCAAACACGTAAAACTGAAATTGAGTATAAAACACTGTGTCGTTGAGTCATCCTCTTCAATACGTGTGCCCAGAGATGCTGCATTCTCGAAGGTAAGAGATGACCTTCAATTTAAATCAGCGCTGTGTCTCTGGGCAGGATGAGAAAAGCATTGTGGGAATGTACAGAGTGTCTTCGCCCCCTGCTGGAAGACTATACATACTGCACACGAACATTACACCATTGAGTAACTTTGTCATCTTAGCAATAAAAACATTTATGAATAGTTATGTCCTAAATTCTGATTGGAAAAGCTGCATTTAAAGCCCTTATAATGATGAATGTGACCATACTTTAGCTAAACTGTACATAAATGTATGCCATAAGCATAAAAATACAGCTGATGAAGAGCCATTTATGTTTGGAAGCCTTTTTCCAAAACAAAAATGTATGTCATAATTTGGATGTTTTATCTCTAAGTTAGTACGTCATAATGTATGCTATTTACAACTATATATGTATAATAAATATAACTTTTCTTTTTTTTAATTTACTTATAATTTACAATTTTAAAATGTAGATTCTTTTCTCATAACTGTCAAAATTTTGACATTTTTATGGTACATTTTTGATCTCATAATTTTATTTTTAATCATACAATTTCTATTTGTACCTCATAAATATGATTTTCTTCCCCTCATTATTGTGACATTTAATCTCATAATCTCAATTTTTACATCTCATAATTGAAATTTTTATCTTGCAATTAGGATTTTTTAAAAATCTAAATTTTAATACTTTTTATACCTTAATTTTGATTTTTTTAATCTTTTTAATCTCACAATTTCATAATTTTTGGACTGTCATAATTTTGACATTTTTATATCATAATTATGACTTTGTATGTGATAATTTAGTATTTTTAAACTCATCATTTAGATTTTTAAATTTCATAATTTTTACTTTTTATCTCTATATTTCAACTGTAATAATTTTTACTTCGTCTACACTCATTTTAATCTCGTATTTAACATTTTCCATAGCTTGATTTTTTTATTATGTAGCTGAAATCCGCTTCCATATTTATGTGATAATTATTTTTATTTATATTAAATATTAGTGTTTTAGATAACACATACCTGTGTTGCTCCAAATAAAGCTTTAACCTCAACGGGGCAGCTTATACTTTGGCCAGAGCTTGTTGAAACGTCACACTCTTTCTCTGTACTCTGATAGGTCTTTCCTAGCTGTCCATAATTTGCTCTGCCCCATGTAAAGACCCGCCCACTCTCTGTGAATAGATAATATACTGTTAACCGTATCAGTAGAAAAAAGCTTTAAGAAAGATTTGTGAGAAAAAGTGTCCAGTAAGACTCACCAGTCTTTGCGACAAGATGTGTCCAGCCGCTGTGAACGTCAGTCACCCTCTCGCCCTGCAGCAGAGAATGATCCAGAGCCTCAGGAAGTGGAAGGAAGGGGCTCTCGCTGACCAGCTGAGCATGTTTATTGCTTCCCCAGAGGAACACGTCACCTTTGACTGTAGATAAATGAGATTTTGTCTCTTTCCCTACCAATCAGAAATCAGTGTAATTTGAAAGTTCTCTCACCTGTCAAACAAATGCAGTGGGTGGAGCCCGCAACTACCTTCTGTGGGGTCACGTGATCAAACCCTGCAGATGACAAAATCAGCACATGTGCTAGAAATAATTATAAACGAAACATAATTTAACAGATGTTAATTAGGTTCACTAATAAAAAGTGCTAATTTTTATAAGACGTCATGTATCCCAATGTGAGGGTGATTCAGCTTTAAGCACAAGTCTGTGTGTGTCTGTGTGTGAATGTTACCCGGGACAAGGCAAGGCTCCTTAGAGGATAGATGTGCAGGAACAGGATGGGGACTTAACATTCTCTTAGCGTGACTCGACAGGCCAGTTCCCCATTGATAAACACAACCTGATGCTTTAGACACGCACATGTACACACACATATACAAAAAAAACACACAATTAGGATTAAATATTTAATTATACTATTACAATACACTTATCATATCTTTATAATATTGGAATTTTCTTTACAATTGTACATTTAATAATTAAAAACAAATTAAAAGAGCAAATAAAATAGTTTATAATAGCCTATAAAATAGATGTAATATTTAAAATAAATATAAATGTGTCTAAGGATAATGACAATACGATAAAAATGATGACCTCTAAATTCTAAAATAATATTAAAATTATTTTATAATGATGTATAACATAGATTTTTTTTATTTAAAATAAATATACACATATTAAGAAATAATTATTACAATACATACAGAAATATAAACATTTTCATATTTGATATTTTAATCATATGCTGTACCTGTAATTAAATACTATTCAAATATTTAATTGAAACATTAAAATAAATATATTATTAATATAGATATATCTAATATTTAATTAGAATATTTAATACAAACTATGTTTGATGTGTTTTATATATTTGAACAAATAATAATTTAAAACTTGATTTATTATATCATTAGAATATTAATAAAAATGACTAAATATGAATATATTATAATATAATAGCATTTAAATATTAAATAATTTTATATTTATAGATTATTTATAGATTACAAAATAATCTATTAAAAGAAATATACATATATATGTACAGACAAAAAATAAAAAACAAATGATTAAATACTGTTATATTGAAATTATAATTATTAAAATGTAAAAAACTATATTATCTCAATATTTCATATTAATAATTTGAAAAAAATATAATGCTAATTATAAAACGTAACCAAAAAACAAACAACATATAGTCCATTTAACATTTATGTGACATATTTATATGTAGTACCTGTACTTGCCAATGCATGTCTGAGCCCTGCAGCCACACTAGTTACCGGCTCCTTCAGGGTCTGCAAGCAGAACAAATCATGATACTATTACAAACCTCACACTTACAAACTTACACAGAGTCTCATTATATTCTCAGCTCTCACCTTCACATGTAAAGGTTCTGCTGAGTGTGTTATTCCTGGCGAGACGCCCAGCTGTCCAAATGCATTGGAGCCACACACCAAGACCTGACCGTCACCTGAAAGACACAGATCAGATATCAGTTATTCAGCACTCAATTAAACCAGAGGAAGTCTCCACAGGCAGATCTAAGAGCACTTGATCTAATCAAACTCTAAACAAAACCACTCAAAAATAACTGATGTCTGCAACACCCAAGACCTTTTATTTTTCTACCCAGGCTCTCAATAATATGAACCTGTTTCTGAATAAAAAAATAACAAGGTTATTGTGACTTTTTATCTCACAATTCAGCCTTTTTTTCTTTGGATTGTGAGATATAGAAACAATTGCAAGAAGTAAAGTCATAATAAAAGAGATAAAATTCAGCGTTTTTTCCTTGCAATTCTCTCTTTTTTTCCCCCTCAGTATAGTGAGATATAAACCAGCAATTGTGAATTATAGAGTCCAGCTTTGAGGAGAAAAAAAAGATTCAGCTGGAATTGCGAATTTATAGCTCAATTCTGAGACAAAAAATCTGATTGGCCAGTTCGTGTCTCACAACTGAGGAAAAAAAGTCAATTTACCTTATAATCTAAGTCTGTAAACATACAATAATCTGCCACACAGAGTCACTCACCAGTCAGAATAACAGAGAAATCCCAACCACAGGACACCTGCTGAACTCTTGTGCCCCCAGGTAAAGGGCAGGGCTGAAAGGTTATGACCTCTGAAGTGTGACTCAGCCCTAATTGACCTTTGTGGTTCTGTCCACATATCAGCAGCTCACCCGATTCTGGGGGAGAAATGTTGTTGTAATATTTCAACTTGACCGCTAGAGAGCGACATTGTTCCATTAAAAAGGTCAGAAACAGTTTAAAAATTACATCACAAATCCTTTCAGAGTGTTTACATTAATATCTATTATTTTCATAATGTTATAGGCCATTAAACCCGTGATGACAGCCGAATGTCCGCCTCCTCCGGTTATAGAGCGGGCCTGCTTCGCCTTCACGCCGCAGTCTGCACTCCGCGGCTCGGCTTGATCTTCCCGGTGTCCCTGTCCGAGCTGCCCGTAACTGTTGGCTCCCTGTGACGCGAAATCACCATTTATTGCTTAGTAAGCGTTGTTTCGTGTAATTATTTCAGATTGCAGAAACTTACCCACGTGTACAGTAAAGTTACACATTTTGACAGCTGAGTTCCTTCCATCAGATTTAGGCGCAGATTGATGACATCGTCATCATGTAAACGTCACTGGGTTGCTCGATATAAGAAATGTTATTGGGTAGAATGGCGAAAAAATCAAAAAGTGGGCGGGGCCTCCATATTTATTTATTTTTTTGGTCTGTGTTGTCACAAATTCAATGAAAATATTAAATAATAATATTAAAACCTATTTAAATATCAGTAAAACAAATTATAAACAAATAATAATTATAATTTATAACATGTATCGTATGTACCATTTTAAAATGGAATTTTAATTTTAAAAAAAAGTATAATTTGAAATTGATATTATCTTTTACAAAATACAAATCACAAATAAGTAGGCTTATCCGGAAGGGCAATAGTACAAGGAAATTAAGTACAAAAAACTAACACTTTGACTGAGTCACGTGCTTTCTGTTTCTTTTCTCAGCGCTGTCCAGGACAAACCAATCACAAGTGTCCAAAACCGAGCGTCCGTATTGAAGCTGCTTTCCATTTATTTATCAGGTAAATATACTTAAATACATAGAGCTATAGGATTAAAAAAGGTTTTACTTTCATACACATATTTGTCCTATGTAACAATTTATGTGTTGGGATCTGAATAAAACAAGCGCCCATCTGGGGCACAAAAAAGAAAAGAAGAAGCGGTATGGCATTCACAGTAGAAAAACAAATATGTTTTATTTTAAGCATATGAACTCTTTAATAATAATGTCTAGCAATGCATTTCTCTACAACCTAAACTTGAACTGCGTACTTGGTTCAGTGTATCTAAAGCACTTACAGAGACGCTAAGCATTCGTTAACTTGTAAAAATATTATTCCATTTCCAATGCAATATTTACATGCATTTTAACAAACACAGGTTTTCCATTTTAAATAAAGAAACAATAACACACAGCATACGCTGTATATACTAAATGTTTCATAGACTCAAAAAGATACTGTTTATATAGGCTACTAAAATATCTATCGACAGTATCTCTGAATAAATAAACATAAGGTGCCAGTTTGAAATGACAATGACATAAATGCAAACTGAAACCACCAATATATTAGCAGACAACAATTTTGCACAAGACTAACGGTCTTTTAAATTTAACCAAAGCCATTGAGGTCACCTTGCATAAATACCACCTTATCAAGTAGGAATCGCACTTAAAATACAAGAGCTTCCCTTGCAAGCATTTAGCACAGCTTTTGTTGATCCATGTATTCAATCAAACAAGAGCCAAACTAATTATAAACAGACACAAGGATTTGACTTCGCTTGGTGGGTACATACTGTACAGCATCATATTCATGCTGTACATGATGTGGAAAGTGAAATACTGTGACAAAACACATGAAGTAATGGACGATCTGCTTAGTTTTCAGACTCCTAACTGTTTGTTTAGCCTGCTTAGTGCATCTCCAATGATGTCCAGCTCATGTCTTAGTTCTTCTACCACGTTGTTGATGCTGGTCGTGTCCTTCAGTACATCGACGCTCTGTGTGTATGGGTTGTAACGCACTGAGAATGGCCTCTTGATGGTCTTTGCAAACTCCCTAAAAAATAAATCAAATTTTAATTGCAAAGTACCTGGGCTTTTAGCAGTTTTACTGTTTGTAAGAATACCGTTTTATTTTCTATTAAGCTACCTCATTTTGACTTTTGCTTCCTCGAAGGTGTCCGAAACGAAGTAGACATCCTGAAAGGTGGTGATGATGCACTCCTGCTTGCTTGTCACGTTGGGGTCAAAGGGCAAGATCCTAGCGTTTCCTGAGAGTGCATGCTGGAAGACAAGGAATAGATCATCTGTATTTATAAGGTGACAAACAGGCATTATGCATCATGTAGAGAAAGCTTTTGTGGTTGTTTACCTTCAGTTCACTGATGGAGGACAGCAGACCGGCTCCATAAGCTCTCAGCCTCCCTTCTTGCTTACAGAGGCCAAACTCCACCGTGAAGAAATAACACTGAAACATAGAATGGAATCGTTAATAAATATGTATTTTTAGTATATTCACACTCAAATCCCAAGGCCTGTGATTACTTACAGTGGCGAGTTTCTGTACAGAGTCATCCGACGCTCCCAGTGATGCCAGACCGATCTCCTGACTGAACTGAGCAAAGCTGGGCTCGGCCAATAGAGGGACATGTCCAAGCAGCTCGTGACATGTGTCTCTTAAACAGAAATATAAATGTTTAATATAAAAAATGTGAAGATTGTAAAGAACAAGTGTGTGTGTGTGTATATATATATATATATGCATACATACATAAAATGTAAACACACATTTAATATAAATCTGAAAAATGTGTATGTATATATATATATAAATCTCTCTCTCTGTAACTCTCTCTAATATTTGGTTGTTTGTACTCACGGCTCGGGTGTGTAGAGAGGGTCTGAGCTGTGCCGCACATACTGAGTGCAGTGAAACACACGGAAGGCCAGACCTGCCAGGAAGTCTCGTGGAGAGAGATAACCAGCCACAGGCCTGATGGTGAAGCCGGTGCGCTCTGAAACAGTTCATAAAGCCACGTTACAGAGAAAAGAGTTTATAAATCCTGATCAAACCAACATCTGATGAACCGATGTCCCTTTCTCTCACCTTTGAGGAAGCGCGAGACGTCCTCCAGCTGAGGGATGTTGTCCTCGCGGACGTCACAGTGTTTGATGAGCATGGGCAGGTTCTTGAGATACTCGCGGCAGGCGTGTGTGGGGTAGAGTTTATTCAGCTCCCTGAACACCACCCCCCATGTTTTCACCTCCTCCTCCGTGAACTCTATACGGGGAACGGGGTCTCCACTGATGGAAGGGACAGCTTTCAATTAGACTTATATTACATTAAAAATAAAGGAGCTTTATGATGCCATAGAAGAACTTTTTTTGTCTAAATGGTTCCATAAAGTACTTTTAACATCTGAAGAATTCATACAAGGTTTTTCAGATTCTTAAAAGGTAAGAAAGAACCTTTGAATGAATGATTCTTTGTGATACCAAAAATAAAGTGTAGTCATTAAAGAGTAGTCATTTTAAATACAAATGAATCTACATTTGTGCACTTGCCTTTAATACTATATAGAAGCATACCAGGCACTTGTGCAGTTTTTCTGTTTAAAAATAAATAAATAAAAGTAAATAAATAAAATATTAATAAATTTCAAAGAGTGTGTTGTAGGTACTGTACACTATTAAGTGGCATGCGTATAATATATACCAGAAAACATAAATATTTAAAAAAAAGCAATACATTTTTTTAAAGTTTATTTAATTTTAAAAAGTCTAATAATTTATTATATCATGACTAATATACTGTTTAGGGTCAGTTAAATGTTTTAAATGTCTTTTATGCTCACCAAGGCTGCATTTATTTGATTTAGAAGTAAAATAAGAACATATTGTAAAATATTATTTCAATTTAAAATATTGGAATTTTTTTTTTTTCTGTGATGAAGCTGAATTTTCAGCATCGTTACTCACATAGATCCTTTAGAAATCATTCTGATATGCATATTTGCTTCTCAAGAAGCATTTCTAATTATTATAAATGTTAAAAAAGTCATGCTGCTTAATATAATCGCAGAAACCATGATACAATTTTTTTATGGAACTAAAAATGGTTATTCTATATGGCATCAAAGCTTTGCAGCACCTTTATTTGTACGAGTGTAATTGTGCATTACTCTCATGTTAAAGTATATTTAAAAACTCACTGTTTGTAGCTCATAGCCAAGTCTGCAAAATACTTCCTCCTTTTGCGATAGACGTTGTCCTTGAATCCCTGTCGTAACAGAATCATAACAGTGAGCAATGTGATGACATCACACCGATGCGCTAATGGAGATTAAACGTTGACACTTACTGGATGATCCGCATCCAGATCAGATCCGTACATCAGCACACGGTTTGCACATTTATCCAGATCTGAAATCTTCTTCGGGAACCATGGCACGTTCTCCATCTCTGAAGAAAAAACCAACAGTCAAATATTGAGTAAATACTGAGGCCGTCACCTCTGTCTGAATTATCATTCATTCACGTACCGCTTTCTTCAGGCAGGCGGTTGTCAGGAGCGTCCATCTCCAGCACATTCACGTGTTTCCTCAGCAGCTGAATGATCTCGTGAAGCTGCTCGCGGTTGCTGTCGCAGTCCACGAAGATCTCGAACTCTGAGTTGCGCCTTTTGGATTTTCTAGACTCGATGTGCACCAGGTTGACGTGGTTTTCCTGTTTAGTTATAGATGATGCTTAATGCTATACTTTTTAAATCAAAGGAGGAATTATTTAAACAAGAAAGTCTTGCAACCCTTCACCTGGAAAAGTTTTAGCGCCTTTACAAGTCCACCGACTTCATTCTTCAAGGAGAACACTACAGCAGCCCGGCCTCTCTCCGTAGACGCCGTTTTGTTGTCTTTATTCTCCTCGATCTTTGTGAAAGCAGATTTGTTCATCTGCAAAACACATGCACAAGACATAAATAAACATTAGATTGATTTGACGACCTGTTTTTATGGGTTAGGTCAAATAGAATTTGGTAATTTGTAAAGCTGAAAATTATTTAGGATTTTCCCCCCTTTATTTATTTTTTTACATGACTTATGTGTAGCATCCATACCTTCAGCCCACTTTAAATCTAACACTTATTTATGTGCTTATGGCTTGTCCATCAGATCATGTGGATTAAAGAGTGTGTTAAACAACACTTAATTACTTAAGGTCACACACAACAATTTCTTTTTTTTTTTTCAGTTTTATTCAAATGTTTTTTAACTTTTCTGTTAAGAGTACAGAAACTTTAGGATCAAATTATAAAAGAACAAAAATCACATAAATATTTAAATAATACGTTGCTGGTTCCTGCGTCAGTCTAGCACCACGGACAGTGACAGTCATCATGACCTGCTTAACATAAGCACCAGCAGAGCGACGCTCCGGGAGCCCTGTCCCAAGGTTGCAGACATGGGATTAAGTCCAAGAAATCACACCCATAGTTATGATTAGTGATATAAGAAGTATATAATGTATATGAAGTACTTCCATACATACATATGCATTTAATAAACATTGAAGTATATTTCTTACAATTATTGTATTTTTAATTTATACATATTTAATTACATTCATTGCTTTTGTATTTGTGAAAATATCTATTGATCGTGACAGAATTACTATCACAAATTAAAAAATGCTGATTTTTTTGTTTTATATTAAATAAATAATTAGCATAAAATTTTATAATAAATAATATTTAATATCTGTGTGTAATATTGTAGGAAAATATAAAAATTTTATATTTAACCATATAAGAATTAATCATTCAATTTAATTAAAGTACATCCATCCATTCACATTCACACAAAAATATTTACATAGATGTTATTTTTTAATTATTCAGCTTTACATATTTATTTACATTTATTCTGAAAATCTACTGATTATAATAGAATGACCATCACCCCTTCATTGGCAGCGCCGTTTAAACAAAAATGCCAAAACGATGTCTGGAAAATCTTAAATAAAAAATTTGCATCAAATAGCATAATTATTTAATTAATAATATTTAATATTTGTACATAATATCACAGAAATAATATTTGCTTTTATAATTTAATTTAATTTAATTTAATTTAATTTATCTACTGATTATGAGAGAATGACCATTAGCTCCTTCACACTTTATAAATAAATAAATAATTTTTAAAATGTCATACTTTAAACATGCATTGCTTTTAATTTAATACTAAGCCATATAATAACTATTCATCACTTATTCAATTTACTTTAATTTATAAACTACACAACAAAGAGCTTTAATTGCCCCTCAGACAAAGCTTGTCGTCTACTGACCATGCTTCTTTTATGGCGCATGTGGGATAGTAATCGTCCCTGTCCTTGTCTTCCCGACAGCAGGATTCCCGACAGCATTAGTGCATTGACCGTGGCAGGGTTCAGAGTCCTGCGATTCACCGTCTCGGTTTAACAAAGACGGGCCAGTGTCTGTCGTCTTAAAACAATCTCATTTGTACAGCGAGGAAGCCTATTATTAGCGCCCTCTTGTTTTAATCTTACACTGGGATTAGGCTGCAATTAATCACTCCACGCACATCTCTGTTAAGTGTACTTAATTTGATGCATCTTTAGATTTGGTGCGAGAAGGATTGGAACATCTTATTACTAACGGTGTCAAGCATGCATGTGTTACGCGGAAAACTGAATGGGGAGCTTTAGCAGTGCACCATGGGATTTGTTAACTTTGCTTTACAGAAACCTTTGCTTCCTGGAAATCTACATTTGCCATTATAAACCATATATAACATCATTTTTGTGCATGGGAAAACGTAACTTTAATTTTCACCTAAGTAGCAATTATAAAATATAATATAATTATTAAATGTATGCAAATCAACGTAATTAGTAAAAACTAAATGTTTGCCATTTAGAAATAATTATATAATATATAAAATGATAATATATTTATAATAGAAATAATGGAGAAAAAGCACTTACTTCATTGTTAAGTTGCTTCTCTTCCAAAGTCAGACCAAGGTTCATGGAGTCAAAAGATCTTCCTCTGCGCGGTCCCTCGCTTTTAGTCGAGTACATGCTGATGTTTCTTATTATTTCAATGAGTTTGTTAGTTTTTTAACTGGATGTGCCGCAATTGTTGTAATACAATGAGACTGTGCGCTTTGCTATTTATGAGGTTCTGAAAAGGAGTAGGAGGAGGGGTAGAGAGTTAATCTTCCTCCTGACAGCAAATGGAAAATGAGCAGCTTCTCACGTCATGGGGATATTCATTTGAGAGACATACCTTTTCATATTCTCTTTGACATTCTGCACACATAAAGATCTGTGTGCGCGAGGAGAGCCACTGGCAGAACAAAAACGCCCACTTCACGCCCCAAAACGTCTTTCCTGAAATATCTCTTATCTGTCTGCTAATGAAAAAAACGAATATTAAAAGTCATTTATTGGTGCACAGTTTTATATACATCAAAAGATGTTCTGTTTTATTTGCATAACTTCATAAAGCATAAAGTGGTTAACATGCATTTTCAGAGGCTTGTTTACTAACTCTTTGAAAGAACACTAGAAAAATGAACTTATAAAATAAAAAATAAACATGCTTTTTGATGCCATAGAAGAACCTTGTTGTCTAAATGGTTTCATAAAAAATCTTTAACTTCTGAAGAAACTTTCTGTTTCAAAAAAGGCTCTTCATGCCAGGCATGTTTTAATATAAACAAATAAGTATATAAATACATTTCAGAGATCTCACAGAGCTGAATGTCTTTGGTATATAATATTTGATATTGTTCATCAAAACTAAAACAAAAAAAACATACAATCTGCATGCATTTTATTTCATTTATTGCAGCATGACTTTTTAGGGTTGGTAAAATGTTTTAAAATGTTTTTGAAAGAAGTCTTTTATGGTCACTGAGGCTGCATTTGAGCGAAAGCAGCATGTGAGCCATTCATGGTTATATGGGTCAGACTTAACATGGAGAGAGTCTTGTTTTAAAGAAGATTCACTCTGATTCCTCGAATGAGTCTTTGTCCTGCCTCAGTGCTATGTGAGCGTCGTCTCACGTTTAGGGGTCATGGTTAAATTACAGTAAAAGCCCTCAAGAGGATGATCTCTCTGTCCGGGCACCCTTGAAATGTTAGATTGAGGCCAGCAGATTTCATTAAGTTAGATGGGTGGATCATACTCTACTCTACTTAATACCAGTTTGTCTGTGTGAGGGATTGCGCACCTCTTTAGGACTCAGAGGGACTTTGAGATCTGAATTTCCCATCCTTCCTTTTGGGGTTTGGTGGCGACACACAAGTCTGAATCAGGTGGACTGAAGGAGGAGGTTGTTGTGGCAGGATCACGTGCATTACACAAGCCCGAGATAGAAGAGGTGCTGAGCAATTTCTCAAATTAAAGAGGCGTGGAAAACTGAATACTGACATTTTTTATTATGTATGTATTCTTTTTTTTAGTATGAATAAATTCAGTATTATCAAATAAAGATTGTTAGAGCTTTGGTTTCTTCAACAGAATCTGATTTTATTCTTTACAACTAAAGTTATGAAAAGATGTATTACAAATATAATTAAAAACATGTTAAAATAAATTAGAAAAGAGTAAAAAAGATAAAAGCAATAATATAAATGACTTAAAAAAATAAATATATATAAAATAAATATACACAGTACACACACACATATATGTAAACAAAAGCACTAATCAGCACTAATATATATGTAAATGTTTAAAATAAATTAATTTCATTAAAAATCAAAATTGACTAATCAACAGATTACAAAAAGATTTCTAAATATAAATATTTTAAATTACAAAAATAAATAGTTGTAAAGTACATGTTAAAACACAACATGTCAAATAGTAAAAATAACAAATATTAAAAATGTAAAAAAAGACACCCAACTTTTGTTTTTGATGTTATGTGTTCATGTGTAAATATACAATTATATAAAAATTAGCAGGTGCCGCACGGTGTTTACCAACATTATACAGCACAAGACAAAACGTTCATGGAAGTCTAGTGTGACCAAAGACTAAAAATACTTCTGGCATAGATCCCCATCTAGTTCCCAAAGCCGTGATGTCCCACACGTGTCAGAGTTTGGGGGGATGTGGGCAGTGTGTAAACTGAGGAAAACCCACCTGGCGGAAGGCAAACAAACTCCTATCAACAGCACAGTGTGTGTG
>JAUCMU010000053.1:4247712-4259657 GCA_032275025.1 Enteromius treurensis
TTAGATCTTTAAGTCCATCTCATGAAAAATCGGAGCAGAAACAAAGGTGTTGCGTTTATATTTTTGTTGAGTGTACTTAACAAAATAAAACAAAACAAAACAAAAAACTCTTTCATTCTAATCATAGTCATAATCTGTAAATATGCACTTCTCTCTATTGGCGCATCTAATTTGATGGCAACTTCATCCTTGCGACACGACTCCGAAAACTCTATTTTATTAGTTAATAAGTCAAATATCTACTTACTATTTCCCCCTGACATATTTATGGTAAATACTTTTGCATGTGCTTTGCGACATGCTTAAGTCTATTGTGTGCATTTGCAAGCAGAACTCTTGAGCTGCGCTGATGGCACACATACATGCTGCTGCTTGTGGTAAATAGACGCAGTCAACCCACTCTTGACAGACGTAGGATCAATCACTGATTGATGGATGTCTAAAATACAAAAACACCTAAAACAGGCCCTAAATCTGAACTATGACGTGAAAATTGGCCCGAAAAAAGTCAGGCTGACATGGTCCATTTACATACGTTCCCCCTCACCAAAGTCCCTTTGCTTTAAATTACCTTCTAGCCTTTTATTCCCTCACCTGTGGAACTTGCCCAGGATACAGTTATTTGCATAGAAGTGGGCTATCTAATGAGTATTTCATAAATATTTTTAGGCATGAAATATTATTAAGATCATAAAAATATCAGAGCTAAATGTTTTTACAAAGCAGTAATGGTAGCTAGGTCAGTAGCGTGAGAGGGTGATAGTGTCTGCATAGAAACACCAAAAAATGAAACTTAGCATTTACATAGGCTTCATTAAAAACAAGCTTAATATCGTTTTATAAAAATTCATAAAAAAAAAAAAAAAAAGTCAACCCTTTTTTTTGGGTAACATTTTGTGTGTATGGTATTTGAAAATGCAATAATCATTCTTTTTGGATGCAAAAGTACACAGATTATTTATCTAATTCTGAACGAAAAAATGGAAAATAAAAGAAAATCTTGTTTTCTCATTTTTCTATCTATCAGTATTTAATCAAAAGAATGAATGAATGATACACAGATTATATAATTCACACGTTTTTTTTGTTTAGTCATTCTCTAAGATCAATGGAATTTTATTTTGTGGGGGTTCTTACAATTTTGTATTTTATTTACAGTTTGTTTAACAGCTGCCATAAGGCTGTTCCCTATCAGGACTATTATAAGGCATGTGTATATGATGTATCCATTATGGGAAATATGTCTGTTGCCTGTGAAAGTGTGGAAGCCTATGCACAGCTATGTGGCCAGAAATCTATCTGTGTGGACTGGAGAGACTCACCTGAACTCAAAGGGCTATGTGGTACACTCACAAATGCACACAAACAATTGTAGTAACATTGGCATGTAATGTGTGTATACATATTCACTGTTAATTCATGATATTATATACTGTATCTGAAAGTCCCATGGATCTTGTCATTGTTTGCTGTCACAGGGTTCAAGTGCCCCAGTCACAAAATCTACAAGGCATGTGGACCTAAAGTGGAAAAATCCTGCAGTACATCGTAATAAATCTCATCAGTTTATATCCATAAAATAAATAACCATCTTTAATAAGAATTTTTAAAATGATAATACAGAAGGATCTAAAATGTGGTGCATTTTAGTAGTCATTATATTAACAAATGTCTAAATCTATTGTATTTTTTTTTTTTAAACTAGGTACAATAATATGTATGCCGAGAAAGAATGTCACAGCAGTGATTGTAACCAAGCGGTAGTGGAAGGATGCTACTGTCCTGATGACCAATACCGGGTTAATATGACATCAAATTTGTGTACAGCTTACTGCGGTTAGAAGCTTTTCCTCATTTACTTTCTCTGTTCTTTAATTTAAAGCGTCTTGATGTCTTATAATTAATGTTTGTTGTTGCTCCCTCTTTGTAGATTGCATTGGCCCTGATAATTTACCTAGAAAGGTATGTAACTTAATGTGTGTCTTAGACAACAATAATACAGCAGTAACTTAGTTTAAAAAGCATCTTTGCTGTCACTAGAGTTTCCAGGGCTCTGTTTATTGCTTCTGACCCCCTCAACTGAAATTGTTGTGTAGGGCCCCAATTCCCTCTTTTCTTTCCTACTTTGACCAAAACTGCAGATGGTCTTAATGATGACAATTTAGTCAGATAAATCACACATTTTCACAATATAAACTAAAATTACCAAAACTAACAATCATATTTTTTTTTTCTGCAGCCTGGGGACACATGGTCAGCTGACTGTAACATATATAATTGCACTACTTCTGGCATTCCTTTGAAAGAGCCTGTAAAGTGTCCAACTCAAATGCCCTGTGCTCATGGATACAAAAGAATTGTTAAAAACTGCTGTCCAACTTGTGGTGAGTTACCAAGAAAGGATCAAGAACCAAAGAAATCTGACATAGTTTTCTTTTGATTTAAGTTTTTAAAATATGTTTGATAGACTTAACGGAATAGTTCACAAAAAATTAAAATTTTGTTGGTCATCATTTACACACCCAAAAAATACAATGGAAGTCAATGGTGACCCAAAACAGCCTGGTTACAAACTTTCTTCTAAATATCTTCCTTTCTGTTCAGCAGAACAAAGAAATTCATACAGGTTTAGAGCTACTCACGGTGGAATAAATGATTTTTTGGGTGAACTATTCCTTTAAAATGCAGTGACTATACAGTACAAGTTAATAGTATTGAATAACACTGCATGGGCAAGAACAAATAGTTCTTCAGAACACATAAGCTCTTATTTAAATATATCTAGTTCTAACCTGCTAGTATGGTCAGAGTCATCAAAAGAGAATGAAACCCCGTTACATTAGGTGGCCTTAACCATGTACTTCAAGCTTACATCAAACTTACATCAAAGAATAAGTACAGTGAACTTATTGTATTATAAAACACTTCTGCTACTACTGAGGGGATCAACCTGTCCTCCAACCAATACCCCTGTATAGGTTGTTTGACCAAATAAAATACATCCTTAAAATATGACTATCTGCAAAAAAACATTTTCATATTAATGTTTTGTACTCTTTTATTTGCGTCATGATTTGGGTTTTGTGCAGCTCACTTACCCGATGATATGTAATCATATGATCATT
The DNA here is from genome assembly GCA_032275025.1 of Enteromius treurensis. Classification (NCBI taxonomy): domain Eukaryota; kingdom Metazoa; phylum Chordata; class Actinopteri; order Cypriniformes; family Cyprinidae; genus Enteromius; species Enteromius treurensis. The sequence continues at coordinate 4,250,838 of JAUCMU010000053.1, forward strand.
CTATTATGGATTTGATCAAAGAGAACGCTCATGCTCATAAAATGTGTATGCACTATAAATCATGATTTTGCACAATTTGTGTAAGGGATGGGGGTAGGAGTGGGTTAGGTGCACTCATTCTTATGAATTACCTGGTAAAATATCCACAGATTGCTGTGAGAACTGTGTAAAAAGTCCCCACATTGCAGAATTTTGATTGATAATGACATACATAATTTCCCGATGACACACACAAAACACCACTGTGATTATTTTAACACAAGAAAGAGGGCGTTTTACTTTAACACATAAAAATAGATTGTAATAAGGTCCTTGCACAAACGACAGGATAGAGTTGTTTTTTGTTAGAGGACAGGTTCGGTGGGTTACAGGTAAAGGTAGGGACAAGTTTGGGTAGGTTTAAAGGTGGGTTAATTTGTAAAAGATGGGTTAACGGTGTAATTACATAAAGAAATTACTAATGTAATTACATGCAGCTGTTTTTAAAACACAAGTATCTGTTATGTGAAGTGCATTTTATCAAAAGATGAATTTAAATGTAAGTGCATTATGGCCACCTAATTCAAAGTGGGACTAATATTTCTTTCACTCTGACCTAATAGCAGTCATAAACACATAACGAAGTTACAAAACATGCAATGATATTAATATAAATATTCTTCACCCATTCAGTTTGTGATCTTGAGCAGTGTCTTATGAAGAATTGTGAAGTGGGATTTGAGTTAGAATTCAATAAAACTGAAGACCGTTGCTGTCCTTGTGGTGAGTCTCAAACTGTCTTATTGATTTCTACTCAAAGATTGTTGTTTGTCAAAAACCTTTAGTATTATTCAAGAAAGCAATTTTTACAAATAAATTAAATGAATACTTTTTTCCTCTACAAAACTGCAACTTATATGTATGTTTTTTCATTACATACAGTAGCAGTGTTAGATGTTAGAAAACAAAAGCATAAAGGGTCCAGTTGGGTCAATGCAGTTAAATCTGAATTAGGTTTTTGTTGTGGTTTGTTTTAAGATAATTACACAGCTCCACAAATGTGTCACAATGTAGTCAATGTGACTACACCGTCATGATTGTCAGCTGATGTGCCCATGAACTCTAGTAGAGGGCCTCCCTGGACTGTCATGTGTTCCCCTGTCTTGTTCTAAGGACTTTTATGTTGAAGTGTTTCTACAAAGCTTCAGTCCCCATCCATACATCACAGCTCTGAAAAGTGCATTCACCAGCATTTCTCCTTTTGTATGATAACTGAATTTTAATTTATGTGTGAAGTTTCTGTATAAACAATTTGCTTTTTTTTTTTAGTACCTAAAGATGTCTGTGTGTACAACAAAACAACAGAGGTCAAGGTGAGCTTCTATAGGTTAATCAGGTTTTTATATTTGTTATAATTTTCTTTACTTCATCAAACAGTGATTTTTGCTCTGTTCTTCAGTAGAGTCTCTCTGTGTTTTTCTTAGGTTGGAGAAGTCCTTCATTACAAATGTGAAACTATTACTTGCCTTCGAAGCAACGGCTCCCTTGTGATTGTGGAGAGCCCTGAGAAGTGCACTTACTCGAGTCAATTTGACTGTACACTTGTAAGTTAAATCACTAATTTAAACTCCACACGACACACCTGTTTTTTTATGTAGTTTGTTCTACAAGTGCTTTTATACATAATCTTAAACCATATTACTTTAGAGAGCACAGATTTCCTTGCTAAATTGCGAGGTTTTGATTATATACTATTTGAAATGAACCAGGAATCTCTGTTGTTTTATATTTTAGCTTTGTGAGACACATCAGTTTATTTACTGACTGGTTGTTCATATTTCTATGCTCGCCTCTTTGTTACCATCACATGTTCTTTTTCAGCACTTTAAAAAGTAGAAATTTAAAAGATTGTAACTTAATAATGCAGTAATTAATAATGCTTAATTATTTGTGCACTCAAAGGGCTCTGAATATGAGAAACAAAAAGAAGACTGCTGTGGAACATGTAGCCTGAAGAACTGTACCTACATGAGCGACAACACCACATATACCATGCGGGTACATTTGTGAACGTTTCTTTATTCTTTTAGTTCATCAGACAGTGAATCTGTCCTGTTCTTCAGTCCTCATAGAGTCTGTCTGTCTCTGGTCAGGTTGGAGAAGTCCACAGTTACAAATGTGAAAATGTTACCTGTCGTGAAATTGATGGCTCCCTTGTGACTGAGAAGAGCTCTGAGAAGTGCCCTTACACCAGTTCACTTGACTGTAATCCTGTAAGTACAATCTTTAGCATAAACTTTTGTATTCAAAAAGTCTTCTTAAGAAAAAAGATTTGTAGTTTTTTTTTTAACATTAAGAAGTTATTTGCAATGATTTTTAACAACTTTCTATTTAAGAATTTGAATTCTTCTTAAAGGTCCCACATTGTAGAATTTTATTTTAGGTGTCAATGTCCTTAAGAATATATATTTGCAGCATAAGCAACAACCTTCTCAATATGTTTTTACAGCTCCCCTGTTAGGAGCTCTTTCAAAAACTGGTTGATTTTGGCCTGTCTAATTACTATTTGTGAACCTCTCTTCTGATTGGCCTGTTTCATAAAACGAACAAAAAAAAAAAAGTGTCAAAAGATTGCTCACTTATCAGAAAAGGTTCAGTAAAGTATTGTCTTTTGTTGTTATGGGTACATTCTAAAGTTTGATTGCATCTCACCACTGTGTCCTTTATTAAATAATGTATGTGTGCATGTATTTAAAACAACAAACTGACTATTTATATATTATCTTGTGTTATTGTATATGCAGTGTTGTGATTAGCTGGACTAGTGACTAGTTGTAGCTGGAATAATAACATAGTTATAAAAATAGTTCCCTGCTGAAACTGAAATCTTGATCATGACTACACACTGTGCGTTTGTCTTTACTATACACCTATTAGATGTAATCCACCTCATAGTAACAATTATGTAAAATTGTTCATTCTTGGAGTGAGCTACAGGTCAGCCAATCTGGTTTAGTCTGTTAAAGGTAACCTTTTCGACATGTTTCCTTGTTGTTGCTCAGTTATGTCATGGATGTTGGGTGGTGCTCGAGTAAGATTGAAGGTGGTGACTGATTAGATTGGACACAGCGGCTTGGGAAAAATCACAGCTACTTTATGCAGGCGGTGTGTGCAGTTTACTGTGGATCGACCGTTTTGAAACTCATGTGGTAGTTACAAAGCCGTTAGACCTCTCTTATCATGAAAAAATCCAGGAGTTTTCAGATTTGACAATATGGGACCTTTAAGGTTTGTCTTGAGAATTGTCTTAAGAAAAAAATGCAAAATATTCCTAATTTTACTCTTATATTATAAATAAGAAGACAATATGAGTTAGGAAGACTTTAATGTTTTGTGAATCTGGCCCTGGTTCTTTTGAATAAGTCTTGTCAAATGGAGTGAATTTTTAAACTATAAACTTTTTACCCCTCAAGTGCTATGAATATGTGAAAAAAGAAGAAGAATGCTGTGGAACATGTAAACAGTCATGCTGCATTTACGATGCACCAGACAACACCAGACATACTCTCCAGGTACATGGCCGTACTTTCTCAATGCTTTCTGCATTCTTATCAGATATGTATCTGTTGAAAACAAGTGCTGTTCTTCAATGTTCTTACAGCCTCTCTGCCTTTCTGTTTAGGTTCAAGAGGCATACAAGTTTAAATGTACGACCGGTACCTGCAATAAAGTTAATGGCTCGCTTACGATTGTGCAGAACATTAAAAATTGCCCTTCCTTTAATCCAACCGACTGTGTGCCTGTAAGTTTGTGTATTACTATTGCTGCCAATAAGTTTGGATGTGCAGCTTGTATGACAGGTTTTCTTATTTTCTCTAGATTAAGGTCAATGCACTAAAATCCTAAACACAGCCAAAAAAACCCCACACTCCTAATTACGCCAAGCAAAAGTTAAAGTTGGGGTGGTTTATTATATAAAAAATTCTGCCATCATTTATTCACTCTAATGTTGTTCCAAACAGTGAATATATATATATACTGTATATGCGTAGTTGACCTGCAAGCTTTTTCCCAAGTCCCTAAAATATTGTTGATAGCCATGGCCAACATTTACTTTCATTAAACAAAAAAGGCCAGCTTGGAAAGTAATCTACTATAAATAAAATGTCTGTATTACAAGAAAGTAATACAGGGTGAGTAAACGATGGCATGAATATTCTTTTAATTCTCTAGAAGGCCATGTTAACTGTTTGAACTTAAGATTCAAAGATTGTGTTTTTTTTCTCAAGTAAATAAAATATGTACTTTTTAGTATAAAAATATATGATATGTTTTGGAAAAGTGGATGTTTTAAAAGATTTGACCAGACTTTAAGAAGTGTGTAAATAATGTTTTCTATTACTGTCTTTACAGGGAACATTAAAATATGACCAGGATGGATGTTGCGAGATCTGTAAGAATTTTTTTTGTTTTTACACTGAATATCCTCACACAACTTATTTGTTTTAAAGGCTTTGTCGGCCTTATTTAGATAATTTAACATACAATATATAATATAATATATATTATATATTGTTATATATATTATATAATAACATATAATATGATATAAAACAATTAAAAATAACATGTTACACACTATGTAAAATACAGTGTTGTTAATTAGAGTCTCAGACTAACATATGTCTATTATCTCTCAGGTGACTTCAATCCCTGTATTCCCTACAAGAACATCACCCATCTAGATCTGAACGAATGCACTTCCATCACTGATGCAGAAGTTAAATCCTGCACTGGCCAATGTGACTGTGTAAATCGATGTGAGTAACAACGACTTAATTCATTTAATATTTTGTAAGACTTCCTTTCTGAAGACTCAGCAATAAATATATCACTATAATAAGATTTAAACTCTTTTAGCTCAATTAGCTAAATGTTAATAAAAACATCTGTAGTATGCCAAAATGAATAACGCTAGCAATTAGCTATCTTGTAGTTGATTACTGATCAAATTATATTTCCCATAAATTAATTATCTATGTGTGTGTACACTAGAAATCTGGAAATATTTAATATGGAAATTGTGTATGTATATGAAATATCAATATGTCACTGCTAATTAAATAAAATTTATACATTTTTCTGTTATGGTTTGAATATTAACTTAACAGACTTAAGTTTTTTGTAGCTAGCCCTAGTGGATACTGTATATTAGAATAAACTAATATAAGCATATTAGCTGTACCATAATTTTTTTTTTTTCCCTTGGAAACCTGTGCAGGTGTTCGATGTCCATAAAAGATTTGATGTTCCTGCTGCCAGGAGGAGAAATTTACCCTTTGCTTGGTGACGCTGAACTACTAACTATCTTTCATAACTACAAATACACAGAGAGCTGCTCATGCACTCCAATTAAGTTTAATGATAATAAGAATATATCCTAGTTGACTACTGATTTGAATACTACTCAATCTGACATACTTCTGTACAATTGCGAAATATATAAAAAATTTTCTGTATGGTTTGATTTATGGGTATGGTTATCTCTTGTCTGTTTTGTTATATCGCAAAGCGTTTTGTCTTTATATCTTTTTTTAGGCTATTTGTTACACTCTTTGGTAATGCATGAGGTAACCATGTACTTTTCTTTCCAATTAATCAAATGAAAACTATAATAAAGCATAATAAACAGCATCAATTAAGGTCTCCTGGATTTTATTTTAGAGAAGTGCACTGAAATAAACCCAAGCACCAACACTTCAAAACCAACTGTCAAACAGTGATGTAACGTTCAAAGTTCAATGTGTCATATATAATCATATCCTCTGCAGTACCTACATCTCACCATAAGAGGTCTTTGTCGTCCACCCACTGAAAGTGATTTATACAAGGGTCCTGGAGAGCCAATGTCCTGCAGAGTTTAGATCCAACCTTGAATTAACCTCACCTGCCTGTAGTCCTAGTAATCCTGAAGACTAGATTAGCTTGTTCAGGTGGGTTTGATTAGAGTTGGAGCTGAACTACAGGACATCAGCACTCAAGGACTGACGTTGCCTACACCTGCACTATTAGAAGAGAGGGACTCGCGCACCTGTCAAATGGCATTTTTCGAATGGTTTTATGCATTTTTTACCCACACTAGTTCTTAATTTAACTTATTACTGAGTACTTATCTCTGATTCAGATATTTGAGAATAATAATTACAATGGTTGTGCAGGACTAGGCTTCGTCATAGACTGCTACTGTAGTAGGTACAGTATTATTTACTGTGAAGACAACTTGAAAGGATTACCAGGACTTCTGGAAGAACCAGTGTAGTGTAATATTCAGTTCCTGTGAAAATCTTTTACCGTAGCTGTTTAAGTTTACCTGAATATCCATGACATTTCCCCTGTTGGTATATGGCTAGCATAATATAATTAGTTTTACTTTACTACTTTTTTTTTTCATTCAGATTTTTTAACTTATTCCTTGGAATTACTGTTGACCTGTCTTGAACTCATTATGATCAACGAGGAAAAGTAGTGCAGTCTACACTGTACATAACATTCATGTCAAACAAGGCAATGTCAATAGAAACTTGACGCAGTACAACCAATGTTGGTTTATCTAATCAATTTATATTTGTTCTCTCCCTTTGCCAACAATGTTGCCCGGTTTCATAAAGGCATTTTCTGAAGAACAGCTGTTTCTTAGACTGTCAACACTAAGGTTTGTCACAAAAAGGTGGAGCCTTTGGATCGCATCTCACTTAGCACGGACATTAAAAACCTGATATAACTTTTGCTCTACTGAAGGAAGTTGTTTGAGGGCTTGGACAGATCTCAATATCACAAAATTATTATAGTTGCTGTCGACTGAACAATGATTTACAAAAAGGAGGGCCTGAACTTACTTACTTATCTAAAGGCCTGCCAGCCCTCTGATTATTCACCATTGAAAGTAAGTAAGTTGCATAAGTAATGAAGAGCCCTGTCAATAAACTATTTTTCTTTTAAAGGCACAATATGTAAAATTTTGTAATAAAATATGCAAAAACCACTTGCACAGTGTTATGTATTTAACAAAGCTGTGTAGGCTACTTCGGTTATCTCAAAAGTTCTCTAGTATCTGTAAATTTAAAGAAATTCCAGATTTAAATAATGAACCGTGCCTGTTCGCCTATCAGTGATGCAATATCCGTGCTATCCTCATCAACTTTATGGCAACACCCGTGAACAAATGCTGAAGTGGTAATTATTTATTTTGCAAGTGCATTTTAGGTATCATGGATCACCATTACACTTTGCAAAATCCCCAAAAACGTAGGCGTACTTCAACTAAGGCAAGAAGGTATTGGAACAAACAACAAAATAAAAGTAGAATAAATATCGGTTTGGTGCTTCCAAAATGGAGAGAAGTTTGTGAAAACCTCGGACTGGACAAGGACTCCCCTCACACGTGTTATCATATAAGTAAAAGGCTAATGTTGAATCAAATTTCAAGGTCTTTGCAGACACAATGACATAAAATGCTGTTGTTAAATGTACATGTAAGCTAATAAAACAGGAATACATTACAGCCGCATTGGAATAACTTCCAGACCTGTCAATTTTTTCAGACAGTGCCACCTGCTGTTTGGATGAACATTTGTTAAGTAGCTTGTGTACCATAGTAATGTCATAATTTCCAACTTTATAAAATTATAATAAAATAGTTTTAAATAGGAAACTCTTAGCATCAATGTGCCAACGCAATACTTTTATTTAAATTTTTATCATCATAATTAAAAGATATATTGGTTAAAAACAATGGCATTATTGCATATATGTAGGGCTGTGATCAGTCAATGTAAACAATCAAAACTGTTTTATTTAAATGATATTATTTACACATTTATGAGCACGGAACCCAAACCCTGCTCCTAAACCTACCATCTGTCGATAAAACACAAGATATGGCAGGCAGATACAACTACCATCATAATTTATTTGAAAGTCATTAATATTTCAAGTCTTTTGAGGCAAAACGATTGATTTGAGAGAGGAATAGATGCGGTCTTCCGCATACTTCCTGTGCTCTGTGATTTCAAAAAATGGCGCTTCCAGAATCCTTATGTCAACGTTGGATGTGAAATGCCATTGGCTCTTGTGTGCGTTGTGATCGATTGCATCATTCTACGGGATGGGAGTATGTTTTCTGAATGAGATTTGAGCGCGTTAACAAAGTGGGATAATTTTTAGTGATTAAAACCTTGTGTTTGACTCACTTCTTCACATAAAGGCTTCGTATGGCTTTAGAAGACTTGGAATGTGACACGACTTGTTTGTAATGTATTTATACTGCTTTTTTATGATTAGATTGTGTGTGTTTATATTGTTCAGAGGTGGGTAGGTTTAGGGTAGGGGTTTGGTGCTCCAATAAAAGTAAAAAAATGATATAATAAATGTATATATGCATGCAAACCATTACATTAAGCAAAACAACTGAAAGCAATGGAGGACCCTTCACATTAAAAAGTGACTAAAAAGGGGTACCTTGAGCTTGAAAAAAACCCCGCGAAAGGGTCTTGACCAAGCGTCAAAATGTGACAAGTTGGAGTGAGATTGTGTTGCAACAGTCATCGAGCTTCGCCACTGTTATTGATTTGAAAATGTGTCCCCTAGTGGCGAAAATTACATATTGTGCCTTTAAAATGTAATTTATTAAAACATTCTGTAAATACTCATTATATTATCATTCACTATAATCATTATATCAATGTTCCTTAATTTAGCATGTTAATGTCAGGTGCGGACAGAAGCAGTCGCTGGAAACCAGGGTGCAAAAAATGTAATGTCTTTATTTTGAAAAGTCACAGA
>JAUCMU010000053.1:4259757-4297936 GCA_032275025.1 Enteromius treurensis
TACCCTCTTGTTCTCAAGTTCGGCAGCCAAGCACTTCAGCACTTGGTTGTGGCGCCAGGTATACCTTCCTTGAGTTAAGCTGGTTTTACAACCCACCAGGATGTGTTTGAGGGTTGCTGGGAAAGCACAGAGGGGACAGGCTGGGTCTTCTCCATACCAGAGATGTAAGTTGGTTGGAGAGGGCAGAACATCGTATGTGGCTCTAATGATGAAACTTAATCTATTAGCCTCCATGCCCCACATCTCCATCCCTCCATGCCCCACATCTCCATCCATGTTATTTTTCTCCTCTCGACGCCCTCCCATTTCATCCAGCTACCTTGCTGGGTTTGGGAGACAGCCTTGGCACGCCTGGCTGCTTCCTCCTGACGGCGTACCTCCTCCACCACCATGTGCCGCCGTTCGGTTGAAGTAGCCTTTTGCCATGTGGGTGTTGCTGCTTCCAATCCGAGGCCCCCTTTGCCATGTTGGACATGCCATGTGTAAGTGGTTATCCTGTTCAAGTGTAAGCAAAGTCTGTAGAATTTAGTAAAAAATGTGATAACATGCAGTTTTGGAAAATGTTATCAAATGTCCAGATCAAAATGACAACACAATAAAACACAAGTTATTCAAAATATTCAAAGTGCTAAAATTTCTAGTAATGGTGATGGACAAGACAATCTGATTTTCTTTTTCTCATACATTAATGATCACATGAAATCTGCACCACTGATCATGATTGCCATTTTTTTATACAGTATGTTAAGATTCTAAATAAAAATCTTCTCAGATGTTTGACAGTTTGGAAATGATCAGTTATAATGGTTCTCTAGGCAGTGACACAAGCGTGGCGTCTCAAGAGAGAGTGTGAGTGAGAGTAAACAGATGAGCGGGCCAGAGCAGGCAGCCGTTCTTGATGCTCATCAGACAGGTTGTTGGTTCAGTTGCCCCTCAGTCTCACGCAAACAAATCCAGATGGACAACTTTGCCAAGAGAGAGAAACAAGAGAAGTGAGAAAGAAAGAACAACAACAGGCGCAGGATTAAAAAGACACAGCAAAGAAAATCATTTCCTCAATAAAATATATTATATTCTAGAAAGAAGAACAGGCAGTGTTTGAATGCTGACACTCCAGATCGTGAAAATCAATGTTCATAAATTAAATATATTCTTAAAAGAATTTTGCTGTGTTTGCATGGTTTTATGCCTTTGCTTGCACTGTTCATCCACTCTGCATTGTGCGTAATATATTTTTTTATTCACTGTATGTTTTATATTGTATCAGAATTCTTTTTCTACAGATTACTAGATATAGTACCCTAGTACCAAGGGTTGATTTATTCGATCAAAAATACAGTTAAAACATTAATGCAGTAATATTATTATTTTAAGATCTCATTTATTCCTGTGATAGTGTCACGTGATCCTTCAGAAATAATTCCGTTACACTTTATTTTGACTAGGCTAGAATAGACATTTTACTGAATATAAGTAACTTTGTAACTACATGTCAACTAATTCTCATTCATTTTCAACCACATGTCTACTAACTTTCAGAGAAGACTGTTAGGGTAGGCTCAGGGTTGAGATTACACATGCTTGTAAAGTTTCTCATAGTATGTTGTATGTAATATAATACTTTAATGAGTGCAAGTTGACAAAGTAATGGCAAAGTTATTTCCTGTTAGTAGAAGTGGATTATCGAAATTTAATGTTAGAAATCATTCTAATATACTGATTTGGTGCTCAATTGTGCTGCTTTAAAGAGTTTCCTGAAGCTGTGATGGTATTTGGTCACTCAAGCTGACATGTTTATCTCTTATCACTTAGCAATTATTATATTATTTTTATTAGCTATGTAATGATATGCCATCTTCATCAACTGTGTATTATCACAAGCAAAAATAAGCAGACAAAAATAAACACCCAACCAATTACAGATATAAATCATTTCGCTCTCAACGGATCTCTTTACATCCTTCCTGTTCTTATCACCCTCGCTGGGTCTCTCTCAGTGAGGGTGCACAACCGGAGGAGATCGGCGCGCCAGTCCTTGTCTCTGTAATCTGTGAGCGCGAGCTGTGTTTACTCCCCTCATCAGCTTTGATGCATATAACCCCAATTATCTGCAGCCTGAGAGCCTCACCTGTGCCTAATTGGGAAAATGTTTGTCAGAATAAGCTGCCTAAAGCTGAGTGATAGCCTGATCAGCATCTGCGCTGACGGGATTCCCACTTTTAAAGATCTCTTTAACCCGCCTAGGCTTTATATTTCACTTGTTTACTTATATTTCTTCCTTTTTTCCTCCTCAGTGTATCTTTCATATCTCAATTTAGAAATGTGTTTTCACTCATACTGTCTCGCTCTCCACACTTTCTATTTACAGGTTTCTCAGCTGTTTTGTCCACTGTCACTGGATTTGCCTGCGTCATTTTACTCTTCCTCTCATAAACCTCTCTTTAACTGTACTTTATTCGGCCCATTAGGATGAGAGAGGAGAGGCACTGGCACTCTTGTACGAAGAACCGGTTCCTCCTTAGAGGAACATTAGAACTGACACCTCATTTAAGGTAGTGAATGACTGTATGTTTCAAAGAGCCTGCAATATCTCTCGCCCTCTGGGCTTTTTTCATAAGTTATATCCATCTTAAAAGCATAGACCGGCTCTTCCATTTGAAATCAATTATGTGCATTTCATTTTTAATAAATGATTTAAATACATTGAACTCTTTCGGAGCATTTAAATTGGTTATATACTCAGTTTTTCCTGCCGAATCTTTCTCAGGTTGTGGCAATGTGGGTGACATCTTTCTCATTGGCTTATAGGCGAGTGATTTGTCACCCACGATAGCCTATTAGAATTGTCTCCGCTGGTATTTAAGGCTGGAGTTATTTTACCTGGTGTGCGTCATGACCAGTTTTACGGAAAGTTACTTTTAAAAGTAATGCATTACAATATTGCGTTACTTAGTTACTTTTTTATGGAAAGTAATGCGTTACGTTACTTTTGTGTTAAATATGGGCAGAGCTTGAGTGTTTGTTTTTATTATAAGAAGTTCTTTATCTAGCAAATGTAAAAGCACACCAAAAAGTGTCACGAATATACCTCAGGCTGAAGAAAAAGCAAATTCACATCTGTAAAGTAGAATACAGGAAAAGAAAGTTCAATACTTGTCAGCAATAAAAACAACAACAAACAAAAGGCACAATAATTCATTTTTGTCATTTTTGCTTGTAAATATGGTTGAACTGGATCATCAAAGGCTTCTTCTGCAGCTATTTTTAGTTCATGATTTGCTTGGAAGCCATTACTTTGAATTGTGAATAACTACTAACCTGTTTGATTGAACCCACATGTCTGCCTTGTTGACCAGATGTGACAGAAGACCAGACCATACAACAGCTATGGAGGTGGCCGTGCGCTTTCTCCATCTATACCAGAGTGATCTCCCATTCCCCAGTCTGGGAGATGTCCGGGCCTAAGCCGAAGCCAGCCCACCGTCCACAGAACCATCAACAAACCCATTGCCCGCGCCGCAAGAGCGCCCGCCAGAGCACCCGCCAGAGGCCGTGCAACAAGAGTGTCTGTCGGATCCTGCTTCTCCTGAGTGTTGTCCAGTGCCAGCTCCACATAAGCGTATACCCATCCCTGAGAATCAAGTCTGCCAGTCACAGCCAAGAGTGCCATTCCCTAGCCCTGAGAATCCAGTTCTCGAATCACGGCCAGGAAAGCCGTTTCAGTTCCCCGTGGATTCTGTTCCGCAGTCACGGCCAGGAGTGCCGTTCGCTAGCCCTGAGAATCCAGTCTGCCCATTACGGCCTGGAGTGCCATTCCTTAACCCTGAGAATCCTCTTCCCACTTTCACTCGCACTCACGTAACTCACGGCCCCCCATCACTCAGCAGTGAGCTGTCGGTCCCTGCCACTCTAAAGCCTTTCTCACAGTTTGAGGAAAAATGGAGAATGCTACCAGGTATTTAAAAGTGGGTGTTCAGCACAATAGTAAACATTTACATACTTGCACGCAGACCACCCAAGTTCAATGGCGTGGTGACGTTGGAAGTCAAAGCAGCAAACGCTCTGGTTTTAAGACCTTAAATCCACAATCTCCTCGCCAAAGGAGCTGTGGAGACTGTGCCTCCAGAGGAACGCGAGACAAGTTCTTACAGCTGTTATTTCCTAGTTCCCAAAAAGTATAGCGGTCTCCGCCCCATCCTATATTTGCCTCATTTGAATCTCGCTCTAGCAAAACACTCATTCAAAATGATAACTCTGAAATGAATTCTATCGCTCGTTCAGCCCGGAGACTTTTTATCGCAGTAATTATGGCACCCTCAGTGAGCGAGCTCTGCAGCCACCAAGAATTTCTCATCATCCACCTCCAGCATTTGGGGTTTACAATCAATCAACAAAAAAGCCAGCTGCAATCCACGCAAAATATAGGAGATATTTCTGGGTGTGAGCCTGGATACTATCTCTATGCGAGCTCACCTACCGGAGTGCTCAAGAGCCATCATGAACTCCATAGCGGCGTTTAAAGAGGGAGATTTACACTCCCTAAAGTACTTTCAGAGAACTATGGGAATGATGGCAGCTGCCTCAATGGTGTGCCGCTTGGGACTGCTGCAAATGCGACCGTTCAACTGTGCTAAAAACACATATCCCGGTGTTACCCTGGCATGTGGGCTCGATGCATACATCAGTAACGTGCAGATGTTTAGAGACTCTGGCCTCTTGGATGGACACAGCTCTCTATGCGCGAGGTGTCCCACTCAGATTTGTGAGAGAAGGTGAGCCTGTGGATGGGGAAACCTCCCCTCCGCCGCTGCTTTGCCCGTACATGCTCTGCGCATTTATGTCGAACGCACCAAGAACTTCAGACTCTCAGAACAGCTTTTTGTGTCTTACGTCGGCCACACTAAAGGTCTACTGGTTTCGAAACAGAGACTATCTTATTGTATTGTGGATGCGATAAACCTTGCTTATGACACGCAAAATACAGACTGCCCTTCGGGGTACACGCCCACGACACAAGGAGCACCGCTTCCTCCTGGGCGTGGGCGAGGGGTATTTCTATGGAGAAAATCCACCAGATTTTATAATTTGAACGTTTTCTTTTAGTGAAACAGGACAGCTAAGCGAGGTAAGATCTATTTACCACTACTACTACTTGCTGGTTAGGGTTGTAAAAAAGCAAAAGGTAGCCCGGCCCCCTAACTCATGGTGCCGGTTTCCACTAGGTCTGATAGCCTTAAGTCAAAGTATGACAGCGCCGGTACTGCCCGTGCTTTCATCTCTGCTTTCTCATCATGGGTACTGCTGTCAAACCCATATTACTATATCCTATGTAGCATTGAGTTGGGCGCTCACTGCATTAATGAAATGTATCATCTATCACCGGTTCTATATAGCCCTTGAATCACCTTGCTTGCCCAAAACAAGCTTTCAGTATGTGCAAATATTGTGTGACTGTTTCGATATCATCAATGCACTGTGCAACTCGGTGTGTTCTGTTAGTTAGCTTTGACTACCACCATTTCTATCACTCCAGTGAACATCATTATCACTGGGCACAGGGTTTTTCAACCAGGTCCACTGACATGCAAATACAGACACCCTTTTCACTGGGTTCTAATTGTCCCTAGCAACTAGATCAAATGTTATTCCGCCTAAGGAAAATGTTCCACTTCAAACTGCATTTTCTTCGCTTTTAGCCGATTGCGATGCAATGGCGTTAAGCCAATCATGCTTCGGGATTCTAAGGAAAAACTTGTGAGCGTGAATGCCGCTCTTTGTTGTTTTTTTTTTGTTTTTTTTTGGTTCTTTTATATATTGGTTTTCGTTTTGGTTTAATTTGGCTGTATTTCTATTGCATTATTGAATGTAACCTGTTTTTTTGTTTTGATCTACTCTAGGCACTGTTGGGCTGGGAGGCTGGTTAGCTTCGAGTACTGGTGGTGGTATAACCATGTGGAGTGCAGTGCTGCTTGGATTCACGTTTCACTTTGTGTGATTGTGTGTGTGACGCACAAGTGCACCATTATGACCTTCACTTAATTTAGCCTGCCCCTGCTGCTGGAAAGCCTGTGCCTAATTTCTGTTTTTCTTTTGTGAGTATTCTTAAATTGCTTCTTTATTTGGCGTAGTATACAGGGCCCCCTGTGTGAAATATATTGTGCTTGATTGTGACTTGATACTTGACATTGAGTGCCATTGAGTATTTAAAAAAATTAAAATAAAGTTTTGCACATTGTCCACATGTCTCTTTATGTTACTTTGCCTATGAACATGTGTCTAGAGACCTGCGGGACCCAACGCACCGAGCGCGGCGCGAGATTTGATAGGTGAATGCGGGTGCGGGCGGTAAGGTCCTCATGTATGTGTGGGTTGCGGGAGAATATAATTTACGGGACTCCCGCAAAATGGAATTATCTTTAAAAAAATTAACAAAAAAAAATTCTGTTATTTATCTACTGCACAAAAGCAACAAGAACGACAAAATAAAATAAAAACAATTCACAGGCGCAAGTTCGGAAGCTCATTCTCGCGTGGTTCATGACTATAGACCCACACCGAGGCACAATGTCTAAAGAACATGACACAGATGGAAGCTACAGTAAGTTGTACTTGTTTTTTCTACATTGCTGAAGGAAAAAAAAAGGCTAACGCACGTTCTGAAGCAGTATTAGGCCAAATGCTTTTCTGTTTGAACACTTCAGAAATCAACATTTACTATAATTTTGTCTCATTGCAAAATCATTAGCCTATTTCTAACTGTATTTCTATGTTCTGAAATGCTCCTCGGTCGTGTCCATGTTTATAATTCCATTTAAATAAACTCAAATAAAATGTAACATGTTTATTATTTATTTCACTTGCTTCCCTTTTGAATATTAATAGAGTATAGTGGGAATAAGCGGTGAAATAAAAAATTCTTATATGTTTACCTGCTGGCTTTTGTGGGCAGGAGCGGGACAAAACTTGAATACTGCGGGCAGGAGCGGGACATAATCTTGCGGGAGTGGGCGGGAGGTCTCTACCTGTGTCCCTTATTTGGGTTATTTCCCCGTTTCATTTTGGGGTGGCGTAGTCTGTTTTGTTTGGGTGTGTTCTAAAATGGTTTACTACATTTCAACTCTCTCAGCATTGCCACATCAGACAGCAGCTCTTTTTGAAAACACCACTGTAAAATGCTTTCCATCGGCTGACTTTGCCTCAGCCTTGAGGCAAGTAAGGTGAACTTGGTTGTTTAAGTTCAGATATCACCAAGATGCAGATTTAGGGATAAAAGAAAAGGTTAGTCCAATTAAAGGTTCACACTGCGAAATGCTGTATTGTTCTTTATAATTACCTTGGTTTGAGAAGATTGTCTTTGTTATTTCCCAATTATCGCTGAAAACAAGCTAGTGCAAAACTTGCTGTTCTCATTACGATTTCAATTCCAACACCCTTTAATTTATTTTCTCCCAAATCTGGGGACAAATAAACAAAGTGCGGGCTCCACCAACGGCCTCCAGCTCATTTGTAACAGTATCACCAGCCTAATCACGAGTCCCGTCTCTACTTCCCCCACACAAATCTGCTAAATGAAAATGTCAACCTTTACAATGCCGTCGATGATGGATCACAGGAAATGGAGGCTTTGCGGCAAACTTGAGCTTCAAGGGCCAATCTTATCTAGTGAACACAAGTGTTTTATTAGATAACTTCATCAACCCTAAAACCGTAATGTAAACTACGAGCTTGTTCTTCACCTGCATCAATGTAACTCCTTTAGTCGGTTACCCGTGCAGTGCTGACCCATAACTGTATCAAATGGTGATTACATTGCACTTGCATGCTGATCCAGGGAACATTTGCAGCACTACTGTCTATGCTAAGTATTGACAAATGTGAGATTAGAAAAGAATGAGACACCCCAAGGTGTTTAAATATGGTTTATGATAAAGACTGCGTGGCCTCTATATGGTTCAGACAAAGATAACTGAAAATAAATGTCGGAACAATTTATTTTACAGAGTATTTATTTATTTGTCAGGGCAAGAAGAAAGAAAAGCTTAAAGCTCAAAAATGAAAGTCTGCATGACGGTATCAAAAAAGCAACTTGTAAGCAGTTATGTAAACAACAGCTTGTATTGCGCAGAAAAACTTCACAAACATATGACCCATCAAACCGAAATAAAACACTTTTAATGAGCAAGTCTTCTGTCTGTTTGTGTTAAGGAGATCTGCTTTTAATGGGAAATTACTTCTGTTTGTTGTTTGTGTGGATGTGGATGTGTGCTGAATGTACAGCATATTATCTTCAGATGCGGGGTGTACATTTTGATCGAGGTCTCACAGCACATGGTTGGAAGCGGTGAGCTTAAGTATGTACAGTTCTCGTACTTTCCCCTCTGACCCTTCACAAATGTCTATGCCTCGTGAGATAACTGACAGTAATAACTGACTACAACCATCCACCACAGGGGAGGACGGCAAAGAGCAGACCAGTGTCCTTCAAAAACAAACGAGAATTGCCTTTTTAGTTTATATATTGCCATGTTGGTCTCCAGTGGTCAGAACGTCAGGAAATACAGTGCAAACTGCTGTTCTAAGGGAAAAAATAAATGGTATAAAATACAAAAAAATGAATAAATGTTTACATGAATACAATTTACATGCAAATACATAGAAAACAGGTATGTCAAGGCAAGCTAATTTAGTCTGAAAAATTCAGGGAGCATCATAAATCAGGGAGCATGCTGCACGTAAATTCCGTAATAATTAACACATTTGTATTCGCAAATATTTTGGCATAATCAGAGAATCAAGAGGTTTTGTTTTTTTCTGAATATTCAGCCCAAGCATGATTGAGAATGTGAAATCTCCTATATTTAACAGTTCAATAAACATTAAACTAACTAAAAGTGAAATGTTACTTGATGCACTTTTATAATTCAAAATAATGTCTTAAATAATAAAAAAAATCATCATTTTTTTTGTCCTGAATGAATGCTTTTAAATTAATAATAAAGTGAATGACTCAATGACTCAATAAATATTGACTACATCCAAAATCACATATTTCTGAATTTACAATATTAATAAAACAGTGGACAAAAACGACTTGCTACTTTCCATGAGATTGTACATATTCAATGAACATTTTACTATCCAAAGAGACTACAAGAGAATAACAGTAAAGCAACACAACTGATGTAAAGTTACCAGACAATGACGACATTTTGGGCCAGATTTACTAAACAGGGCAAACTAGCGTTAGAGTAATAATCCATGAAAGCACTGATGGGAGAAGAAAATCCTGTATGTGTATTACTGACAATGTGCATATTGAAGAATACAGCTGCAGTTAATTCATTTCCATAGGAACCAGCATAATCTATCAAACACAGCGCAAATTACTGCCTGCTTTAAAATATTTGGGACATTAAATTATGGCACAAATACCAGTAATATGACAAGGGCAACATTCATTTTAAAATAAAAAATAAAAATAACTGTGTCCACGCCTTTTCAGTGCTAATTTTTTCGTAAATCCTAGTAAACCCTGACAGTAATATTTTAAGGCCAAAAGAAGGTTTGCGCTGGTGCAAGCTTTTAGCAAATCTGGCCCTAAATGAATACAATAATCCATAAATGAGTATTAGAGATATTGAAGGTAATGCTACTACTATAATAAGGATAATAATATTTCACAGATGTAACACCACAATTGTGGCACACAAGGAAAAAAACTAAATCAACATTACACACACACACACAAGTGTGTGCATAATGTTTATTCAATGATTTCCTCATGTCCCACAATTGTATGTCATCTGTGAATTATCCTTATTTGTAGGTTTTTCTCATATCTTGATATACGAATTTGATGTGATGAATAAAGCTGCATACCCTGCAATTAACTGGACTAACATTTAATTGATAAAATGCTAAAGATAAAACATGTAGACAAGAAAGTAAATATTTCAAGTGTATAATAAATTATGAGGAATCACATGAGCGAGCAGCCGCTTGGAGACTCAAGTGAACAAAGGGCAGGGGAATTTATAGAATCCTCTAAAGACCAGGAGGTGTCGGCCGCCTCCGGCTACAAGCAACACCTCATGTAATTATCTGTAGAATCACCAATTAAAAGACGGGACTGTCAAAGAGGAAATTTCTGGCTGCAGCCTGGCTTCCGTCTGCCCTCCCCTGCTCATGTTGTCTTTTTTGGTTGTGGTGTTGTTGGCTTTTTTTCCGGCTCTTTTTTGCATCCACAGTAGAGTATTGCAGAATGGTGCTATTTATTTCCACAACAGCTTACTGATTCGCCTTAATTAACATGTTGTTTCGTTCGAGGGGAGGGATGATGGTGTCAGCTTCTCTTTTCCTCCCTCCTGCTCACCCTCCCTGACAGCCATCTGAGCTGATGGAACCAGAAAAGGCTAGAAAGGAAGAGAAGAGAACAATATACGAGACTCCAAACAGAAATGGAGGTTGCCTGCCGGATGCCTCGCGCTGATGGACTCGAGGCACAGTGAGTCAGAGTTTACCTGCCTTAAAGTGACAGTTTATTAGGACTACATATGTTGGCATTTACCTTACAGTTTCTCTCGAGGGTGGCAGGCAGGGTCACATGGCCAAGTTTGACCAAAATATGGGGCAATGTGAGTGCGATGGCATGACGCTAGAGGACTTGCTGACTGACAGGAGAATATTTCCATTGGTTGTGTGGGAGTTTGGTGTGAAAGACAGCACTGACTTCAGAGCAGTCCTAAGCAGTGCCATCTCAGACCATCTTGCATCCTCTCAGCCTTAACAGCTTCCTTTGCGCCTGCTGTCTTTAACACCCAACAAATGGCTATAATCAAACAAGTGGGTTTGGAAATAAATAACCAGTGTGTAATGTTACAGCTGATTAACACAAGCGGGTGGGACGGGGCGGGATCTCGCACGGGGTGCAGGCGGTGCGGTGGCATCCAGCCAGTTTTAATTGGAGCGGAGTGACATTTTCAGCGTTAGGTGTTGCTGGCTTTATGTCACCACTCGTGCAGAGAGATGCCAGGTCCAGTCATCCAAGTTCTAGGTAAAAAAAAAACAACCTTTTTTCATCTCTCTTGATCTGGTCTTTCGCTCGTTCCGGCATCTCAATTAAGTATGACCTGCGCAGCCTTCAAAAGAGCCATCCAAATAGTAATCAATAACCAGAATCAATCGCCTCTCTCGCTCCCTTGTTACTTCTCTCGCTTCGCCTTGTGCGCGGCTGCTCCTCCCTCAGGCGTTTGAAGCACCTATCAACTTCACACAAATGTCACAAACGCTATTAATTGACTAAAATTGATATTCAAAGCATCTGAGGCTCTCCTCTTCAATCATTTTCTGATTTAAAGAGCAGTATCTAAAGATGAGAGGTTTAGAGAGAGAGAAAAAGGACAACGCACTTATTACTGATGTGGATTGCAGACACATTTAAGAAGATGACTCTACAGTGCTAGCTGCTGAGATCTATTCCCAGCTCTGAACAGATGCAAACCAGAGGGAATCTATGCAGTTCCATAATCGACATAATAACCAAGGCAACAGAAAGATATAGTGTATGGGCAAAACAATCATAACATATGGGCACCACCCTTATGTGCTTGTTGATATGCTTAAAGCCTTCTGGGAAGGTTTAAGATACTGGACACACAAGAGAATCAGCAGCTATGTCTCATTCCTAGCTGTGGACATCTCATTTAAATATTGAGAAAATGCTCTAAAACGGCAGCTTTGTCAGACTAACTTTGCTCGCGAAATGAATGTAGCTTCAAAGGAAGTATGGGCTACATATTAGTGTGATTTTTGGTCAAGACTCTTTTGTGTCACTTTTTGTAGCTCAAGGTACCCTTCAACGTGAAGGGCCCTCTGTTGTTTTCAGTTGGTTGGCTTAATGTAATGGTTTGCATGCATATATTGTCAGGTGCGGACAGAAGCAGTCACTGGAAACCAGGGTGAAATAATGTATAGTCTTTATTCTGGTAAAGTCACAGACCGTAATTGGCTGCCGCTTAATGCGTGCAGGAAAAGTTCGGAAAAAATAACAAAAAACAATGCAGGAGAAATCCGCCGCTCACTGCGTGTCAGAATAAAGGATGAGCCAAAATAAATAACAGTCTCTTGGAACAAAAAACCTGCCGCCCTAAGCTTGCAGGGAAAACGAACAAGAATAGAAGTTAGCAAAAGAACACGTACGAACCGGGCAGACGGACAGGACAGGATAAGACGGGGCAGACAGCTTCACAAAAAATGGCAACGAACGGATAGAGCACAGTCTCAGACACCGAGGGTAGATACATTAATAGTCCGACAAAGAGAACAAAGGCACACAGGGAGAAATAGAGACGCTGATCAGCGCTGTCTAAAAACAGGTGTGTGGAGAGTAGTGCAGAGCGCACTGATTGCAACTAGCAGCAGCTGAAAAATTAAAGAAGAGACAGAAAAAAAAACACCAGAGAGAAAACCAAATCAAACCCGGCTCATGACAGGTAAGGTATTCACATATGTGAATCCATCCAGCTAG
The DNA here is from genome assembly GCA_032275025.1 of Enteromius treurensis. Lineage (NCBI taxonomy): Eukaryota > Metazoa > Chordata > Actinopteri > Cypriniformes > Cyprinidae > Enteromius > Enteromius treurensis. The sequence continues at coordinate 4,272,284 of JAUCMU010000053.1, forward strand.
CAAACTGAAATGCATATTTATAATTATTTTATGTTTATAAAATATAGGCCTAATACTGTGTGATTTACTATACAATCTCCTTATATTTCCCTATGCCTTGATTAAAATATATTTAAATAAAATATTGCCTACAAGTAGAACTTAGAGAGTAGTTGTGTGAGTAGAAGTGTGTTGTATTGCAATATGAGATATTTTGCAATATTTCCTTCTTAACCATTTTTTTTCACAACAGCAATGCCAGTAATTAAAGAGCCTGTAATGAAAAAAAAAAAAAGTAAAATATCAATGTTTTTATGTTGTAATAAAAAAATAAAAAATAATATGAGCAGCCTAGACATGCTCCTTTAAATTCTCAAAATAAGTAAGCTTCAGTAATACATGTTTCATTTTTTAGGTTATTTTTACTGAAACTAAACAATAATCAGAAAGTTTTTTTTTATTTATTTATTTAATATAGTAGAACTTTTTGATGACTAATGTTTCATGCCCGGAACTAATCTTTTTTTCTTTTTCTTCGAAAGGACCACAGTGTAAGCCATGCTTGAAAAAATATCTGAAGAAGCAGCCATAAAGGGTTATGCATGACATCACATTTCACACAAGTCTAAAATCTTTAGTAAGAAAAGGATCAGGATATGAACACTGGCAGATGGTGAATGGTAAGTTTGTTTTAATTTAAAGCACAGGTGGCATTCAGGCGCTTGAGACACACCTGTGTACCTGCAAAGATGCTGAACGTCAACTTATCTGCATCACAGACAGGATGTTCAAACCTCACACGCAATCATACATGTGGTCACTCGCTGCAAGCTTAATGGACAATGTGATTCATTTGACACATTTATGATCATATTGATATCTCTTACTAGGGACACTTAAGACTCTAGTTATTTACCCAAGACCATTAATAATAATCTTGTTTTCCATATGAGCTGCTAAATGGTTTATTAATCATGTATTGTATATTTATTTTGCAGGTTTTAGCAGTGAATGTTATTTTTACTAATCCTCATCATACATGTACACATAAGTTGTAAATTATTCACACCCTGCTGTAAATATAATATTCATTACATACATTCTATTAAACGTCTCATCAAACATTGTTTAGAGAGGCAGAGGAACGGCTGGCCTCACACACACACACACACACACACACACACACACACACACACGTGTGCACACACACATGCCATCATTGGACTTTTGCAATAGCCGGGTGGATTTTTTTTCTCTGTCACATACACAGAAAGCTGGCAGACCCTCCCTGCAGGGTGGGGAGTGAAAGGTGAATGAGAAACGATATAAAAGCGGGTATGAAAAGACATTCAACACTACTGGACCTTCTACCTGTAGACCTATCCCATCTCCCACCATGGAGTGGAGAACATCTACAGTCTGCATACTGCTTCTGGCGCTTACCTGCATTCAGGTTGATTCAAAGACGGGTAAGAGTTAACTTTTAGTCCAAAAATTCCTACTTGAAAAGTTTAGATTGTTTTAGATTGTTATCATAGTATTTATCTAAACCCTGATTGTATGATTTTATTTAATTTTATTAATATATATTTAAAATTATTTTTAATTTATTTATTTAATCACATCTGTCTAAATCCTTTTCTTTTTAATATAATTATTTACAACTAAATAACAACCAGAAATTACTAAAGTGTTACAATTCGGAGTAAGAAACCTTTTTATTTTATTTATTAGTTGAGTTAATAAGTGTTTTTAATTCTTTAAATTTATTTAATTAAATATAGTATTTAAGTGTAGACATAGGTTATTAAGGTAAAAAAAAAACTAATTCACATTTTTTTATCAATACTGTATGTTTCTTGAGAATTTTATTTTATTTTTTCAACTAAATAACAAACAGAAAATATCTTAAATTGGCACAATTTGATGTCAACTCAATAGGACACCTTTTTAATTATTATCACCTTTATTGTATATGTTTATTTTTTGCATTATTACTTGCATTAGAATTTGGATATTTACATCCTTTATTAAGTATAAAACATCATTTAAAATTTTTTTTTTTTTTTTTAAAGCATTATGTTTCTTTAGGATTGTAACCTTGACCGTGGCAATGCTAACGCAAAGATGAAGATGATTTATCTTGTCAGATAGCTTGATGTGGTTTAAAAGAACATCTGGAAAGAAAGTAAAAACAGGAACCGACCAGCTCATCGTTTCATCACCTGCACCTGATACTATCAGTGCCATTGATGACTTGCCTTAGATGTTACTAAATATTTTCTGTTGTGTCAAAAAGTGACAAAGTTCATTTACTTCCCTCTGTGATGACTTGAAGTTCAGCTTGATCAACTTTCCATAAATTTGCAGGTTGACAAATTATTTGAGAATGCCTGAATTTGAATCAAGTTTGGAAGGGAAAATATTTTTATAAATATTCAAATTCAAAATTAAATGCGTTCTTATAACTGCTATAAGCATAGATTCAACATTCGAAAAGCCACCTAAAGAATTTAGCATTTAATTTATTTAATTAGTTTTCTCCCATTTTGTTGCAGTCTATCCCAGCAACCATGTCAACAACATCTGTAGCATGTGGGGAAACTTCCACTTCAAGACGTTCGATGGAGACGTGTATCAGTTCCCAGGCACATGCGAGTATAACCTGGTGTCTGACTGCCAAAGCCTCATTCGCCAGTTCTCGGTTCACGTGAAGAGAACAGAACATAGCACTGGCCCAAAGATCAGCAGAATCGCTGTTACTATCAATGACATTGGCATTGAGTTCACCGAGAAACAGGTCGCAGTCAATGGAGAAAAGTAAGATCCTGGGGAAACAGCTGTAAAAAGCTTTCAAATGTATTCCAGTTGGTCACTCTTTGATTTGAATCTGTTGTCTTGTTCAGAGTAACGCTGCCCGTGCATGTCGCAGGAATCCTTGTGGAAGAGAACACAATTTACATCAGACTTCATTCCAAAATGGGCATCACTGTCATGTGGAACAAAGAGGATGCCGTTATGGTGAGTTTATAGGCTAGAGCGGCTCATCATGAGCTCTTGTGTAAGTTCCTCTTTAACCAGGGCTCCTTTCGAGAGCCAAAAGATGTGACTCTTGTCTCTCTCATGCCACACGAGTATTTCCAAAAAAAACAACAACCTAGGATGTTTGTGTTTTTCAGAAGTTTCTGTTTTTAACATTTTGTTGAAGCTTTGAACAAATTTGCCAATCATATGCATACCTGTTGTTTCTCAAACAATCTGATTGGCCATTTCATTCAAACATGAGTCAGAATTCACTGGATTTTGTTCTGCATGCTCGCAAATCCTCTCACAGTTACATGGTATAAATGGTTTTTATAATAAAAGAACTTTGTGAGATTGCAATGAACAGAAGAAAGACAAGTGACCCCTTTTATACACTCTCAGAAAAAAAGGTACAAATGCTGTCACTGGGGTGTTACCTATTTAAAAGGTTTATGTTTTGGTACCTTAAATTTATTTCTGTCTTAAGTACATTTTTCATCTCATTTTTTATTACTCATTTAAAATGAGACAAATCTGCTATTATTTTAATCTCCAATCTTTTATTTATCAGTTGACATAATTTTTTTAATGCATCAGTAGCTAGCAGTAGACACTAACAGTTTATTTTAATTAACTAGATATTTATTTTAATACATTTTAATGAGAAATACCAAGAAACAGGTAAATAAATAATGACAGTCAATGTTTAATGTTCATAAAGTATTATTTCAAGACATGTATGTTTATGTGGGCCGTCCCAAACATGGTTGCAATGTGTTCATAGTCAAACTCCAAAATCAGATTATTTGTAATTCTTTAAAAATGCCATTATTTTATTTGATATAAATATTTGGTTCATTTTATTGACAAAATATTTAAGTTTGTCTTACATATATTTTTCATTAGATCAGATAAAATTTTTTAAGCTGTCATTTGGTCATATTACAACGAATCTGCGTAATAGAATCTCAAATGCTTTTTGTACTAGAAAATAATCTAATCTTTAATCAGTTTTTAATTGGGCAATGCGGCTTCTCTGGTGATTGGGCAAGTGCTCAAACAGGCGGGTCTTTATAGCAAATGGCCACATTTAAACAATGAAATACTCAACTGGAGGTGGCTGTGACGTTATATTTGACATTTGTAGTCTTTTTGAGGAGTTGAAGGAGCAGAATTTATTTATTGCTCAACGTTTCAAGGAAGTGAACAGACAGTAGCATATTGTGCAAGAAGCAACAACCTGTGAAGCAAAATGCTATGGCTATTGTCTGTTACACACTCAAGTGTATTTTCATCCTTATGAACATAGTTGTTTAAAATAGTGAATTTTAACTCTTTTTCTTGTTCCGGTGGTTGGCACTGGCCTTTTCCCTAACACTGTTTTGCTTGCACTAATCACATAACATTACTACATACTGACATAAAGTTCAAATGGTTCTTTGTTAGGTGGAACTAGACCCCAAATATTCCAATCGGACTTGTGGACTTTGTGGCGATTTCAATGGAGTTCCAGTTTATAGTGAGTTCATTGATTCTGGTAAGTCACTTTTACAGCCTGATTTCTTCTTTTTCTGTATAGTGCTTATTTGACCAACTGTGAACAGCATAAATGATCATTCCTCATGGATTTGTAATTGTCTAATCTCCAAGAGCTTTAAAAATATCCCAAATCAAGTGTCCGTCTTCTTACAGGACGGAGGGTTGGCTATGCTGAGTTCGGCAATAACCACAGAGTCCCCAACCCAACACATAGCTGCGAAGATCCTTATGAAAACGACGATGAGCAAAATGTGCTGGACAAGTGTGAAAAATTTGTAAGTTACAGAAGAAAGTTGATCTGTCTGTTAGTAAGAACAGCTACTATTTTACTATTACTTAATATGGACCTTCAAGATGTTCCATGTCCTTTCCACAACAGCGGGCGGATTGTGCAGACCTTTTGCAGGATGAAAAGTGGTCGTCTTGTAGCTGGGTGTTGAACGTAGAGCCATATATCAAGGCCTGTACGGAAGATATTTGCTCGAGCCAACCTGAAGATGATGACACCAGCATCTCTGCGCTCTGTGCCACTTTGTCTGAATATTCACGTCAGTGCTCTCACGCCGGGGGAAATCCACCGTCCTGGAGAACAGCAAACTTCTGTGGTAAGAAGTACTGTACTAATTCTGGTTGAAATGATAGGATGTTATTATTCCTTAATAATAGAAGTTGTAAAGACTCTGTGTGTCTTGTATTCCTATACAGCCATCAAGTGCCCCTACAATATGGTACATTCTGAAAGCGGCTCCCCCTGCATGGACACATGTTCACACAAAGACACAAACACACTGTGTGAGGAACACAACATTGACGGCTGCTTCTGCCCACCAGGTCAGTCCCACTATTTGTACAACCTAAACAAAGGTTTGTGTATCTATTTTTGCAAAAACCTGAAACGAGTAAGCAGCACAACTGTATTTGGCGATATTAATAACATTTCTGAAACAAACAACTGCTGAAAATTCAGCAATTCAAATCTAGTATTCAAATACTGTAATAATGTTTGTATCAACACTAAGTTGATATTGTTGCATTGTATCTTTTTTATAGGAACTGTGTTTGATGACATCTCAAACACGGGCTGCATCCAAGTAGAAAAGTGTCAGTGTAAGCATGACCGCGTCTACAACACAGGAGAGATCCTACGCAAAGATGAGGAAGAATGGTTAGAAAACACATTTAACTTAATATCCATATGTATGGCACATTAATTTATCCTAATGCATTTTTTGACACTTCATGTATTTTACTACTCATATAAAAGTAAAATATGTATATTTTTATATGAATATACAAAATGCTAAATTATGATGACTTTGGATGAAAAGTAAATATTTTATAAAAATACCAAAACATCAGATACAGAATTGTGACATGTTGGCACCTGAAGCTCATTGCTTTGTATATTGTGTAATCAGTATATGTAAGGAGGGAAGCTGGATCTGTACAAGTATTCCCGGCCCTGGCCTGTGCTCAGTAGAGGAAGGATCTCACTTCACCACCTTTGATGGGAAAGAATTCACTTTCCATGGAGACTGCAACTATGTGCTCTCAAAAGTAAGTCATGTTGGGATTTCTTTGGTTTGCATCCATGATTTAGGAATATGTAAAATTCTTATATATGTTAACGTCTGCATTTGTTTTTGTAGGACTGTGAGGAGTCCAGGTTCATCATACTGGGTCTGATTGTTCCTTGTTTTACTCATCAAACTGACACCTGTTTAAAGTCTGTAGTGGTGCTATTTGACAACGACTTGAAAAATGTGAGCACACTTCTCTACTTCCACAAACTTGTTGTATAGTTGGCTTTGGTGAATACTGAGATGTGCATATTACAGTGCTGTTGTCAGTGAAATGTTCCAGATGTTTTCTATTGGAATATATTTGAACGTAATATATTCCTGTTATTGCAATGTGTGAATTTTCAATCTTCAGTGTCATTCGATCCTTCAGAAATCATTTAGTGCTGCAGAAACATGTCTTATCATTAATGTTGAAAACAGTTGTGCTGCCTTTCTGGAACATTTTCTGGAAAACATGACACATTTTCAAGATTCCTTGAGGAATAAAATTATTCAGTTATTTTTCTTCAGTGTAATGTGTCCTTAGTTAATAGTAATAGCATTTTTTTGTGGAAAATCAAACTTTGAGACTGCTGTTTCTTCTTCAGCCTCTGATTATTAAAGCTGACGGGACGGTGCAACACAACGCAGAAATTTCACTTCCATACACGACAGGTGAGAGAGAAGAAGATTTGTATTTCTTTGCTGTGTTTTAGAGCCTATGTGCTAAAAAATATTTGTGAAGTGTTTGTCAAAATCTTTTACTCTTTTCTTTCAGCTGACTTCACGGTGTTCATGCCGTCATCGTTTCACATCCTGCTTCAGACCACCTTTGGGCTGCAGGTGCAGGTACAGCTGGTGCCTCTTATGCAGATCTACATCACCGTGGACCAAAGCTTCCAGGGCAAGACTTGTGGTGAGACCTCAGTCTTAAAAAGCATGGAAAAACCTCTGAATTATAAAGTGAATCCATCATGAAAACAGATGTTGTGCAATTTGTTTGTTTATGCAGGTATCTGTGGAAATTTTAACAAAGTGTTGTCAGATGACCTGAAGACCCCTCAGGGAGTGGTTGAGGGTACGCCGATTTCCTTCGTAAATGCCTGGAAGGCCCAGTCCAACTGCCTCGACCGTACTGAGAGACTGGACGACCCCTGTTCCTACAGCAGTGACAGCGGTGAGAGACCTTATTCTTCCAAAGTAAATGTGGTGAAGTGAGACTGGTTAGTTTATAATTCTGTGTTTGTGCTGTTTCATACATATACCAAAGGGTTTATAAGAGCACTAGTGTGTGTTCACTTATAAACAGATGTCAGTATTCTTAAATATATATATGCAGGTCTACATCACCGTGGACCAAAGCTTCCAGGGCAAGAAGTATATATATATATATATATATATATATATATATATATACTGTTGCATCAGCCAGTATTTCCACATAACATAATGTGGTGCCAATGTGGTCATTTATGCATTTTGTTGTTAAGTACGATTTTTGATTAAATTCCCATCTTTTATGATGCTTTTAGAGCACTTTGCCGAGCACTGGTGTTCCAAGATGAAGGAGAAGGAGAGCCTCTTTGCCAAATGTCACACCACGGTCAATCCAGACAGCTACTACAAAGTATGATCTGAAACAGTAGCAGATTATATACACATCATTGTATTATAGTGTTTATTATTTTAAATGAGCTTTTATGTTTATGCTTACTTTTTTATATTTCTATTTAGCTTTAAATCTTGGACACGTTTAATTGCATTAATCCCAGCTTCCACAACATGTAATGACACAACGTGTATATGTTTTTCAGAGATGCAAATACTCCAGCTGTACCTGTGAGAAGAGTGAGGACTGTCTGTGTGCGGTGTTCTCCTCGTACGTCCAGGCCTGCGCAGCTAAAGGAATAATCCTCCAAGGCTGGAGAGACATTGTGTGCGGTAAGATGGCTGAAAATGATTGATGTTGTAGATGAGTGGATGAGGGGAACATTTCAGTCAACAAAACATCAAAAGTCTATTTAAAAAGTTTAATGACATCTATGAGTATATATGTTCCAGGTAATATTTTGATCATTTAATTATAATTCAGTAGTAATGAAAAGTTGATATTTCATATCTTTATAATATAATGCTTACCATTTTTAACACACTAGCTAAGTACTGTATATAAAACTATATAGCTGACTTTATAGTTTAGAAAGGGCATTCTTTACAAGTGTGATGGGTGTTTCAAAAGAGTAATTCATCTACTCTAGAAGATTTAAAGACCACTTTTGTCATTTTGCTGCATGCATCTTTAAGACACAATTCTTCTCAATCTGATCCCCACAGTGAAGTATACAGAGAATTGCCCAGCCTCGCAGAACTACTCCTATGAGGTGCAGAGCTGTCAGCGTACCTGTCTGTCTCTCGCATCTGAGCGCCAAAGCTGCAGCCTTGACTTTGTGCCCGTTGATGGATGCGCATGTCCAGAGGGACTCTACCAGGATGAGAATGGACTGTGTGTGCCTATAGAAAAATGCCCATGTTACCACAACGGACAGAAAATTCATCCCGGAAAGTCTGTCACCATTAGGGATGAACACTGGTAAGTGAATAGTAATGTACTGTTGGTATTACTGAAGTAGTGCACAAAAAATATGAATTTAATATGAATTTAATATACAATTTGATCTTATTTCTCTGTCCAGTGTTTGCATGAATGGAAATCTTCAGTGTCGTTCCTGGAGAACCCGACTTTTGGGTATGAAAGTTACTTTCATCTACTGCATGGATTAAATAAATTTGCTTTTGGATTATATGGACTACCATCACTAGTCCTGGGCAATCATGGCATCTCTAAACAAGGCATTATAAGGTTATCTAGGCAAATTTGATGTTAAAATAACCAGAAAATATCACAGTTGTTATTTTTAATTGCTCGATGTCTGTTGTAGAGAGTCTTTGAATATGGTTTATGATAAAACAAGTACATGAATGATGCAGCATCTGTGTCTGATATCTTTCACAGGATGTTCCTCTCCCAAAGTTTTCTTCAACTGCAGTACAGCAGCACCAGATGAACATGGATTGGAGTGTGCAAAGACTTGTTTGCAACAGGAGGTTGACTGTGTGAGTCTGTAGATTCTAACAATTCTTCTCTCCTTTTTTCACTTGATGGTGTTATTAGTGTGAATAACACCATTTTGCTTGTACATAATGTTTTCTTTCTTTCTTTTCCAGTTCTCACTGGACTGTCAGTCTGGCTGCCAGTGTCCTTTTGGTCTATTGGATGATGGCAGAGGACATTGTGTTAAACCAGACAACTGCCCATGTAAACATGATGGACAGTATTATGCACCAGGAGCTGAGATATCCATAGACTGCAATACATGGTCTGTAAAGCCAGTGTTATTTTACTATGATTAATATAGAATTGTAATTTATAAATATATGTTAGATTTATATTATTTACTTTTTTAGTTCAGTTAATGTTTTTAAATTCTTTTAATTGATTTTTTGTTGACAGTAATAGCCCAGTGTAAAACAACAGCCTTTACCATTGCCATATTAAAGTTACATTACTGTATAATACTGTAGAACTATTCAAGATTTGAGTCTCCCTCTATATTTACAGCACTTGCCGACGGGGAAAATGGAAATGCACACATCATAAGTGTCCTGGCATATGCACCATTTATGGCAGTGGGCATTATATAACTTTTGATCAGCAAAGATTCGGCTTTAGGGGAGATTGCAGTTATATTGCTACTCAGGTGTGTGCTTTTTGTCAGGCGTTATTTAAATAATTTACAAATAAAGCCCTTCCTTCAAGAGGCGACACAGCATGTTTTCTTGTTTTGCAGAACAAGTGTGGAAATAAAACCGGCATATTTCATGTGATCACTGAGAATATGCCTTGTGGAACAACAGGAACCACATGTTCAAAGTCTGTCAAGATATTTTTGGGGGTAAGGCCACAGGCATAGCATGCTATGCAGTTTTAGGTTTAGCAAAATATTCAATATTAAGTGATGCATTCAGAGAAAATCAGAGCTGTTCAGCATGTTCATTTCTGTGTAGTTTAAGACAATAATGGGGTACAATTGTTTTTAATTATTTTAAAGGCCAATGGAGGATTTCCACCCTTCATTCTCTTCAACATATGAAATTCATTATAAATTCACTGTCTGTCACTGGATTCTATAGTTGTTTTACAATGTTTTTTTTTTTACCTCTCTCTCACACAGGGGACGTTGCTGGAGCTTTCTGAGGGAAATGTAAAAGTCAATGATACTGGAAGTGGTCCAGAGATCAAGTACACTAACAGAATCATTGGAATGTACACTGTCATTGAGGCTGACATTGGCCTGACAGTTTTGTGGGACCGCAAAACCACTGTCCGCATCATTCTGCAACCTTGGCACATGGTAAGTTGAAGCCACAATTCTAAATTTTCAATTTGTAGTCCCTGAACTTTATTTATTTGTATCACAACATCTATGCTTTATTTTTTTCTGACAGGGAGACGTTTGTGGTCTGTGTGGAAATTTCAATGGAAATGGAAAAGATGACTTTACCACTCAAGGAAATTTGCCGACCTCAGATATCCTGGAGTTTGTGGACAGCTGGAAAGTGTTCAGCAATTGTATGGATGCAAAACCAGACTTCAACCCATGCATTGCAACCCCCAATCGAGAGACATGGGCAAAAATACAATGTGGCATCATCAAGGACCCCAAGGGTCCATTCATATCCTGCCATGGCAAGGTACAATTGCAAAGATTTCTGAGTCAATAAATGGATTGCTCTATAATGTGGCATTAGAGTCCTACATATTTTTAATGGATGAAAATGCTTGCTCCTGCAGGTGGATCCAAGCCCATATTATGAGAACTGTGTAAAGGACTCATGTGCATGTGACACAGGTGGAGATTGTGAGTGCTTCTGTACAGCTGTTGCAGTTTATGCTCAAGCCTGCAATGAGGCAAATGTTTGTGTGAACTGGAGAACCCCTGAGATCTGCCGTAAGCATTTTAAATTCTCAACTTAATCTGTCATCTTTACATTTTTATGCAGAATATGAATGTTCACCTATTGTGTTTTCTCAAAAAAAGATCAAAATAAATTGATTGCTTGATCATTAATTGAAGTAAATCTTTCTTTTAAGGATGTGCTGCAATTGGTTTTTATTTAGTTCAGCTGTACACATTCATACTTCTATCTATGTTTCTCTTTCAGCCGTGTACTGTGACTACTACAATAATGGAACAGAAGATTGCACATGGCATTACAATCCCTGTCTTACACCTTGCTATAAAACCTGTCTCAACCTTAATGGTACCTGCAGTAATAAAAGTGTACCCCACCTGGAAGGTGAGTTAGTGCTAGTATATAGTTTTTAAGAGTATACACACTCCATATTTCTGACATCCTAACCCGACTAACTTTGAGTGATAAAATTCTAGAATTTATTGCATATGTTATCCAAAGATATTCTTTAATTAAAGTACATTTTATTTTTAGCAATTTTCAAGTTGAACCTTTTTTAAAATTAGTAATCATTTAGAATTAACATTACTTGAGTAAAATTGTTTTGCATCACTATAAACCATAAAGATACATAATTTCCTGATTTTATACTGTAAATGTGACCATTTACACTAAGCGCCCAGTTTGTACCTTTCTAAAATTTTAATTACATTTACAAAATTAGCCTGCGATTAGGGCTGTCACTAAAGAATTGATTTAGTAAATCGAGTAATAATCTGTTGAATATTCTGGTTGAGTAATCTGATCATTTTATGTTGTTGTTGTAAGAAAAATAGTCCCAAGCTAACAATATACTTTAAAATGACTTAAAATACACATACAATTGCAATGAGGCAATAATAATTGGTTTAAATACAATTTTAAGAACAAGTAATCATGTAGTTTTATTAAAAAAAACAGTTAAAAGACATACCCCCAGTTTCACAGAAAAGCCTAGTCCCAGACTTAGACTAAAATAAAGTGTGAGCTGTTTCAATTAAAAAATAAAAACTTGCCAATGTCATTTCTTGAACACGAATGTGGAAACTTTTTATTTAAACTGTTTTAAACTTTTATTTAAAAAAAAAAAGTAGTTAGCATACTTAGAAAGCCCATGATGTAATTCTCAAGCGCTGGCATAATGATTTACCTTATAAATCTGATATAATGCTGCACATTGTTCCCTGATGAATAATAATAATAATAATGAAAAATAATTTTCAACCCTCTTTTTGAATTTGAAGGCTTATCAGTAAACAAAATATATTTTACTCTTTCATTTGACCTGTTGTCAGCAGACCCAAATGCATACAGTATGTCAGAAACTGAATTGAATTTGTGTGGGATTTGCTTTTGACATAACACTTGCATAGTGTACACAGGATTTAAATTTAAACTAACCCTTTAATTTGTGTTCAAAAATATCTTAATTTATGTTTAAAGATGAATGAAGGCCTTATGGGTTTGTTGAATGACACAAGGGTGAGGGTGAACTGTGAACCGTTTAACATCACTTAATGTATTGAGTCACTAGCCTGCTGTGTACAGATCTATTTAATATCTCTTACATGGCAAATTTGGCTTTCTATGGATTATGGCAGTTTGGCAATAGGCAATATATAACAAGCAGTGTTTCAGTGAAATTAGGTTCTTATTTCTCTATTTGTCTATTTGTCTCATATTTTCTCTTGCCAGTAATTCACAAAACATTGTGTGATCATGGCCACTGATCTATAATAGAGAATTGAGATTGCTTATGACATCATGAAAGTGAAATAGATTTTGCTCAGTCTCGACATTAAAAATATTATATATCATAATTATTCAAAAAATAATATATAAAAATATATATCATAATTTATTCAGAGAGAAAACTGACTACATACAGTAAAAACATGAAGATTTATTTAAAGATGATGCATGGTAAACTTTTAATTTCAGATTACACCTTAATGTCTGATTATGCCCATAAAGAAATAGGCTATATTTTGTGCTGGATCAGTTACCCATGGCAGTGTGCAGCAGATACACCCACCTAAACTATTTAAATATATTGCTTATTCTGCCCAAAAAGACCATACACATTGCAGACAACATGTGAAATAAAAATGAATTTACATACATGTAACATACAAATTAATCCTGTGTGTCTGATTCACTTCAAATCGAGTGATTTTAGGTCAGCGTTTTTTCTGTGACTTAGTGGAGCTCTTTGCCGGTAGGGAATAGTAAGATGGCGGATAGAACACTTCCGGTGGCTTTACTGCCTGTCGGCAGTTTAGAATGCAATGAGCGATCCAGTCATATATATAGATCAATGATCATGTCTAACCAGTTATGAACTCATGATTTGTGCATCTATATTTATTAATTTATAATTATTATATTTATTTTATGCAGGATGTTATCCAAAATGTCCAGAGGATAAGCCTTTTTTTGATGAGGAAAGCCAGATCTGTTTGGAGGAATGTCCAGTGATAACAACAACAACACCAGAACCTACCACATCATCTACTCCTACACCAACAACTACTTTGACGTCTACTACAACAACAGAAACTACCACATCATCTACCCCTACACCAACAACTACAACAAAGCCTACTACAACAACAACAGAAAGTACCACATCCTCTACCCTTACACCAACTACAACAGAGCCTACTACAACACCAGAATCTACCACATCATCTACCCCTACACCAACACCTACAACAAAGCCTATTACAACAACCCCAGAACCTACCACATCATTTACTCCTACACCGACAACTACTACAACAAAAGAAACTACCACATCATCTAGCCCTACACCAACAAGTACAACAAAGCCTACTACAACAACACCAGAACCTACCACATCTTCTACTCCTACACCGACAACTACTACAATATCTACTACAACAGAAATTACCACATCATCTACCCTTACACCAATGACTACAACAAAGCCTACTACAACAACACCAGAAATTACCACATCATCTACTCCTACACCGACAACTACAACAAAGCCTACGACAACAACACCAGAAACTACCACATCGTCTACTCCTACACCGACAACTATCATATCAACTTCAACCAAAACTGCAACACCATGCATAGATATATGTTTGTGGCTTGGGTGGTTTAATGTGTATAATCCTGCAGTAGGAGGAAATGACTTGGAGACTTATGAAAACATAGCAGGAAGTGGAAAAGAGATCTGTGAAAAGCCAATAGATATTGAATGTAGGGCTGTGGGCCAACCTGGCATGAGCTTTGAAGATTATATTTATAATTCAGGACAAGTGGCGCATTGCAATGTTTCATATGGATTGGTGTGTAAGAGAGAAGAACAGGTTGTCCGCCCTTACAAATGTGTTGACTATGAAATACGTGTTTACTGTTGTCTACCTTGTTCAAGTCCCACTTCATCTACCCCTACACCAACAACTTCCACAAAGCCTACTACAACAGCACCAGAATCTACCACTTCATCTACCCCTTCACCAACAACTACCACAAAGCCTACTACAACAACAACAGAACCTACCACATCATCTACTCCTACACCAACAACTACTACAACATCTACCACTACAACAACAACAGAATCTACCACATCATCTACCCCTACACCAACACCTACAACAAAGCCTACTACAACAACACCAGAGCCTACCACATCATTTACTCCTACACCGACAACTACTACAAAGCCTACTACAACAACACCAGAAACTACCACATCATCTACCCCTACACCGACAACTACCACAAAGCCTACTACAACAACACCAGAACCTACCACATCATCTACTCCTACACCGACAACTACTACAATATCTACTACAACAGAAATTACCACATCATCTACCCTTACACCAACGACTACAACAAAGCCTTCTACAACAACACCAGAAACTACCACATCATCTACTCTTACACCAACAACTACAACAAAGCCTACGACAACAACACCAGAAACTACCACATGGTCTACTCCTACACCGACAACTACTTCAACAGAAACTACCACATCATCTACCCTTACACCAACAAGTTCAACAAAGCCTACTACAACAACACCAGAACCTACCACATCATCTACTCCTACACTGACAACTACTACAATATCTACTACAACAGAAATTACCACATCATCTACCCTTACACCAACAACTACAACAAAGCCTACTACAACAACACCAGAAACTACCACAACATCTACTCCTACACCGACAACTACTACAACAGAAACTACCACATCATCCACCCCTACACCAACAACTACAACTAAGCCTACTACAACAGCATCACAAACTACCACATCATCTACACCCACAACAACATTCAGTGTTACTACTGGAACAACAACAACAATAACTGGAGCCCCACAAGTTACAAAAGAAACAACAACTACAACAACAACAGAACCTACCACATCATCTACTCTTACACCGACAACTACTACAACACCAGAATCTAGCACTTCATCTACCCCTACACCAACAACTACCACAAAGTCTACTACAACAACAACAACAGAAACTACCACGTCCTCTACCCCTACACCAACTACAAAAAAGCCTACAACAACAACGCCAGAACCTACCACATCATCTACTCCTACACCAACAACTACTACAACATCTACTACTACAACAACAACAGAATCTACCACATTATCTACCCCTACCCCGACAACTACTATGACGTCTACTACAACAACAGAAACTACCACAACATTTCCCCCAACACCAACAACTACTACAACAGAAACTACCACATCATCTCCCCCTACACCAACAACTACTACAACAGAAACTACCACATCATCTCCCCCTACACCAACAACTACTATAAAGCCTACTACAACAGCACCACCAACTACCACATTGTCTACCCCTACATCAACAACTACCACAAAGGCTCATACAACAACAGAACCTACCACATCTACACCCACACCCACAACAACATTCAGTGTTACTACTGGAACAACAACAACAATAACTGCGACTACTCCACCCTACACCTGTCCAGAATGGGAAAAAAATGTATAGTTTAATATAGCTTTATAACATTTTTTGTTTCAAAGGGTCGTGAAATGCAGTTGATAGTTTTTTTTGTTTTGTTTAACAACAATGATGGTAGATTTAATATTTGTAAAGTCAGTTTAGATAGGTAGAAAATATATTTTTTAACTGGGGTGGTGGGGGTGTAGCTTTGAGTTCTTATACATGTTAATAATGTATCAAGAACATTTTGATTCTCCATTTTATGACCTCTTCAAATATATATAGTATCCTTTTCTCTACAGAAGAAATTTACTTTTTAAGTATCTATAGTGTAATTTAAATATTCCAAGTAAATAACCTACACTACAGTACAATGTACAGTTTTTACATGTGTCAGTCTTTCTAATTCTAGTTGTTTCTTTTTTCATTTATTATCACCAGACCAATGAGACCTTCTACTTGTGTGACTGCTTAATGGCGAGGTGCATAGAAGGGGACATTTATGAAATTATCCCATTTGAATGCCCTCCAATACAGAACATCACCTGTGAAAATGGCAAAAAACCAGTGCTCGTCTATGATAAGTATGGCTGCTGCCAATACTATGCATGTGACTGTGAGTAAACTGGTTTTCGCAATCTTTATATTTTGATTCCATTCTCATTGAAATTAATAGCAATGATGTCCTTTCAAATGGGGTTTCAAATGTGCTTCAGTTTTGAATATGTTCCTGTAAATTATACTATAATTGAACATTTTAAATGAAAACAATGCATTCATGATCTGTAATTTCCTTGCATCTCATTGAGTCTCTTTGCTTTGATGTGTTGCAAGAAAATGGTATTGTAATAATTTTAATTCTCCCAGAAATTTTGTGTCTGGAAGCAAAACAAATGCACATGCAATAAGATCAGCCACAAAAATGCCTGTCAACACCTTTCATTGCTTATTTTTTCACTGCATGTCATAAGTAAAAAGGCTGTGGTTTTTTATCTTCAAAATAATTGTCTGAAACAAGTTGTAAGTTAATTTGGCCTATAGTATTTACCAAAATCAAGCAGCTTGTTCAGTTCAAATAATTGAATGCTGTTTTTTTTTTATTGTTCACCCTCTCCTAATCATAGGCTTTTGTGAAGGCTGGGGTGACCCGCATTACATCACATTTGATGGACACTTTTACAGTTATCAAGGAAACTGCACTTATGTATTAATGGAGGAAATCAAGCCTCACTTCTATTTGAAGATCTACATCGACAGTGTCTACTGTGACCCTATTGAGCATGTATCCTGTCCCAGATCTATAATTGTTTCTTACAACAAACTAGTCATAACACTTACAAATCACAATCTCATAGGAGGAGCAGAGCTAGAGGTGAGACTTTCTAGATTTGAAATGAATAACATGTTTTGTCTGCTTTACTAAGTATCCTAAAATTGTCCTGTCATAACAGGCTTTTGAGAACAACATAAAGATTAAACAACTACCATATACTCGTAATGGTGTGAGAGTTGTAAGCTCAGGCCTAGACTTGATCCTGAGTATTCCAATGCTGAATGTTACCATAACATTTGGAGCCACTGGCTTTGGCGTCAATCTGCCATCCCAGCTTTTTGGAAACAACACACAAGGTCACTGTGGTAAGTCAGCCACCTCCCATTTTCTGTATGGATGGTGAGATCACAGTGTGGGAATGGTATAAGAGGGATTTGTTTTAAAATTTCTCATCTAAATTACTCCAAATTAATTCTCACTAAGGAACATGCAACAACAACAAGGCTGATGACTGCATGATCCCTGGAGGGATCTTGGTTGATGACTGTGCAGCGATGGCAGATTACTGGCCAGCCAGTGGCGTGAACGGTGAAATTTGCACTCCACCAACTGCATTACCTACCGTTGGGGGTAACAAACCTACATCTAAGCCATGTCAAGTTCATCCCGACTGCAAACTCCTTGATAGCGAGTGAGTGGATTCTGTGTCTTGTTTTTATCATAAATTTCAATATATGGAGCTTTCAAAGTGATATGTGCCATCTCTGTCTTTCTCAGGGTGTTCAAAGCATGCCATTCCCATCTGTCCCCCCAAAACTTCATTTTAGCGTGTGAATATGACAGTTGTCATATGAGCAACCCTGCTGTGGTGTGTACCAGTCTGCAGACTTATGCTAGGGCTTGCTCACAATTAGGTATTTGCATGCACTGGAGGAACTACACCAGCCTTTGCAGTAAGTTGCATTTTATTAATTTCATATCATATTGTTTTGTAAGGTTTTTCCAAAACCTCTACCTTTCTGACTTTTATTTGAGATTTTCTTTGTGATCTCAGACATTTGGAAGTTTAGAGATTATTGTGTGTTTTGTTTGTCTTTTCTTCCTCAGATATTGAATGTCCAGATGATAAAGTCTTCAATCCTTGTGGTCCAGCCGAGCCACCAACCTGTGCTGACATGTATGCCCATTTATAAAATTTGTAAAATAATTGAGATTTTTTTTTTAACATAAAATATACAGGAATGTATCTTGGGTGATGTGTGTAATAAAAAAATTTGATTTGCAGACCTGAACAGAGCACAATTCAAGTGCCCACAGAGGGCTGCTACTGTCCTGAGGGCTCATTGCTCTTCAACAAGGAGTCAGGAGTCTGTGTGGACAAATGCGGTGAGAAGCCTTCGAGTCAAGTTCATGTGCATGCATACTGAGATGTACAAAAAAGCGTGATTTTCTGTGTCATTCTGCATTTCTTAGCTGCATTTCAAGAACATATTTGTCTTCCCTTTTTGTTTTTAGGATGCCTGGATGCCTCTGGAACACCACGTGAGGTATAGCGGTGTTTAACAGTTTTAATTTAGCTGTTCACTCAATACTAGAATTTCATAAAAATTCTAGTTCTTAAACTTCAAGGTATTTCCATAACTTTTAACAAAATTCTCTTGATGTTTTGTGGCAGTTTGATGAAGTTTTCGATTACAACTGTGAGGAGTGTATCTGTGATAAGGCCAGCAAGTCTGTGATCTGTAAGCCCAAGAAGTGTCCTGATGTGATCCCTGTGAGCTGCACTGATCCCGGCTTTGTGGTGGTCAATGTCACCGATCCGTCAGACCCATGCTGCAACAAACAAGTTTGCAGTAAGTTTATGTTGTTTTTTTTTAAGAGTATAGTTGTTTGGTTTGGGTTCACATCTTCCTTTTGATTTGTGTGATGTAGATTGTGATGCCAACATGTGTCCACCTGTGAATGCAAAGTGTTCAGTTGGACATGCACCAGTCCTGGAAGTGCCAGAGGGAAAATGCTGTCCAGAACTCAAATGCGGTATTTCTATCATTCACACTTCAGTTCAGTTTTGTGACATTTGTATGCTTACTTTTGTCTCAGACTGTGTCTGGAATATCATTCTTAATGGTAATTTTATTTTTTATTTTTTGGCTTTTCAGAACCAAAGAAAGTGTGCGTCCACAAAAATGTTGAATATGAGGTAACTGTACTAGTAATTTTTTCAGACTGTCCTCCAACAAAAAACGACTCTATAGGTTGTTTTGCAAGTACCGTATTACAACCTATATTTACGTTTTAAAGGTAAATGCCTTCTAGCGGGCGTAAAAATAATTACTGTATACGTATTACTGTCATTATCAATCAAAGTGCGTGTTTTGTTTAAATGCAGTATGTGGACTTTCCACGGTGATCTCCCTGTGATTAAAACATATTTTAGTAGGTGTAGTTTGTACGAATGACCAGACTAACCCACCCCTAAACCTACCCGTTACAAAAAGGCAGCAAAATCATGTTTCATAGGGATTCACTAGCACATGCATCCCCTGGGTTCAAACCCACGATCGTCTTATGACACATCGCTCTACAACCTGAGCTACACTGAACCTTAATGTCCTGCTGCTGATAGGGGCGCAAGTGTAGTATACGCTCTGACGGGTCGTATTTCGCCGTACAAACGACTTATACGAGCGTTTTGGTTGGAGGACATGTTGAATTTTTTTAAGTAATAATAAGATTTTACATGCTCATATCTCTCCCATTATGTCCCCCCAGCCTGGTACCGACATCCCCGTTATTGACTGTCAGGAATGCAGCTGTACATGGGATGTGGATCCTAAAACACAGCTTTTTAAGATCAAATGTGGATTTGTGCAGTGCAATGTGAAATGTGATCCTGTAAGTTGCATGAAAAGCTTTTGATCAGCTTGTCTCAGGACTGAGTGTGATTTTGTTGAATTAATTTGTTTATTTTTTCCCCAGGGTTATGAATATGTTGACACAAACTTTGATGAATGCTGTGGAAAGTGTGTGCAAACTCACTGCATCATCAATATTAATGGTGATGATCATATACTGAAGGTAAAGTCAGATGTAAAAGGTTCAGTTGCCTTGAGGTGTGAAATGTTTAGGTTAAATGGAACTTAAGGAATAGATCAAAAGTTAATAATACAAGTTTATTATAAATATAAAACATGTACTTTACAGACCCTCATATGTTAAAACCAAAACCAGTATTGTTTTCTTTCTTTGGACACAATATAGAAGTGGATTGTTATAATCAGGGATAGAAAAGCATTATTAAAGTAATAGTATTCTGAATTTGTGTGAGCAAAATATCTAAATTTAAGCTCTTTAATCTCCTAAAAAAACTTACAATTTTTCTCTCTCTTTGTTCATAGGAAGGAGAGACTTTGCCCTCTACAAATCAGGGATGTGATAGAATCACGTGTAATAAAGTCAATGGACAGTTCATCACCAACAAATTCACAGTCCATTGTCCTCCTTTCAACATCTCCAACTGCCAGCCTGTCAGTACTTCATATATCATACATAAACACATTTACATGTTATACTGACTGATCATGGTGATTAAATCACATTAATGACATTCTGCCTTTGTGATTCACTCTACAGGGCACTGTCCTGCAGTCATCTGATGGCTGCTGCCCCCTTTGTGAGTATATTTTTGGAGAAAACATTTCTTTTTGGAATTTGGTTGATTTAAGTTTATTATTATGTGTATGTGTTTTCAATTGCCCGTGTTTAAAGGTGTGGACCAAATTAAAGGATGTCAAGTAAAGACAGTCCGCGATTACATAAGTCACAACGACTGTCAGTCAGAGAGGAAAATGGACCTGACATTTTGTGGTGGAGACTGTAACAGTTTTAGCAGGCGAGTGGAGACACTACCTACATATTTGGCATCCTAACACTCTTAAGTGACCATTTTGAAATGGTTTACATTTGTTTTTCTCTTTTTTACTCACATATTTAGGTACACTGAATCTGGATTGTCTGCTTGTACCTGTTGCCAGGCCACTCGCGCAAGTAATCGCACAGTGAATCTTGGCTGTGTAAATGGAGAAGAAGTAACCTACACGTACATCCATGTTGAGGAGTGCGCCTGTAGCAGAACTAACTGTCATAAAGCAGAGCTGGGCCACACACTCATTGAAAACAGCCAAAGAAAACGCAGCTTAGGACTTCCGTGAGCAGCAGCAGTATGTCATCCAACTGAAGACACTGGAAAACAAATTCTTTGTGAAACTTTGTTCGGAAATTTATTTAAATCGCACATGCTTTGTTTAACATTTCTTAAACTTTATCCATAGAGCTTTTCTTTTTTCTTTGTTGAATAAATGTGTACTGTTTTTCTGGCTTAAAATCAATTAAAATGGCATTTTAAAACTAAATGCATGTTTATTGATTCATTCATTTAAAATATTTCTAAAGTTTATATTTGGTGTTTATTTATACATATAACATTTGGTCATGACTTTGGTGTTCTGAACACCATAATGTGCTTTAAAAAAATTAACAAATACTGTCAGCTAAATTTTATGACACACTTACTGCTCCTTTTTGCCTATTTTATAGAATTGTTTGTTTATGGACAGTCATAGGACAGTTGAATCATGACAGCCGTGTTTTTTCATGTTTTTAGCATTCTACCAAAATAGTGACATGTTTTAATATATGGAACACATACTGGCTAAGCCCTTTTAGTGGAATCTAACAGTACAGTTAAATTCTAGCTGTAAAATATAAAATATACAATATCACTTCCTGAAAATGATCTCAGTGGAATTGTAGTGTATTTTGGATGGTGAGGAAGTTGGC
The DNA here is from genome assembly GCA_032275025.1 of Enteromius treurensis. Taxonomy (NCBI): domain Eukaryota; kingdom Metazoa; phylum Chordata; class Actinopteri; order Cypriniformes; family Cyprinidae; genus Enteromius; species Enteromius treurensis. The sequence continues at coordinate 4,294,519 of JAUCMU010000053.1, forward strand.
TGCATCCTAACGGTGTTTAAGGACGTGGTTAATGAATAAAATTGTACAAATATAAAAATACTTTTACATGATTTATTTGTACGAATAGATGAAGTTTAGCCTAGTCCATAGCATAATTAAAAACATTTTTAGGTTTTATTATTTTTATGGTTTATATTTCTATTGGGAGTTACTTTGCACTGAGGACATTATATAATTGAACGCAGATATCAATTAAAAGGTTTGTAAAAAAAAAAAAAAAAAAAAATATATATATATATATATAATATTTTTAATGTGTATTACTTCTGTTTAAGTAATAAATTAAAATATGTGACAAATAAAGTAAAATATGAGTACAGAAATTAAAGGGACAGAAAAGTCACTGTATCAGTCACTGCAATCATGAATAAATATGTTTATTTATAAATGTAACAGGTCTTCAAACAGACTGACTAATTTACCCTACAAGAAAAGTATTTACAATAAAAAAAAATTGAGCAGGTCAGACGGTGATCGAGCCGAACGCCAAACTCTTGCCCACGCAAGGGATCTATCCATTAGGGTTCAAAGTTCGCCGTTCTCCCGGCTCGCTCCCCAGACAGCATGCATTATTAATTAAGAGGAAAGCATGAACTCAATCAGTACTTCACACAGTACTGATCCATTTTGCACATCCACACATATGGTTTTTGCACTTTCACTCTGCACAATTTGTACTTTACCTGTTATTTGCAGTTGGGGAGAAGGCTGCGGGGGGATAAATGAGTAGAATTTACATACCATTTGCCCCCAGTATGCCTTTTTTTTTTTAAATCAATTCACTATTACACTCTTAATTTTATTGTGTGTACATATACTTATATTTATATTTTCATATTCAATTCTACTTCTATTCTATCTGTATTCTATTTTATTGTATTCTATTTTATTGCTAGTTACTTTTTATTTTTTTAATATTATATTATTTACTGTACTTGTTTTATACTCTACCTCTATTTGCCATTTCCCTTAAATTGTTTTCTAAATGTGTCAATTTGTTGGGGCAGTCGTGCAATACATTTCACTTCATGTCAAAACCGTGTATGTATGTGAACGTGACAAATAAAATTTGAAACTTGCATGGCAATTTTCATGCCATTTCATTAGATTTTCATACAATTTTGATATTTCCTGATAATTCCAAGGCTATTAAAACACATTCACGTTTAATTAATATGTGTTTAAATATGTAAGAACACAGCTGTTCTTTTTGGTTGGCTATACAATGTTGTGTAGCATAGACATGAGCATTTCCATTATTTCATTTGAAAATAATTCATGACATCTGAAGGACTAGAATACTAAAACAAATCTGGAACTGGGTATGTGTGCAACGTTTTCCTTAACCGTATGAAAAACAATAAATTCAATATCTAATTCTTTGGTTTCATAAGATAATATAGTATATTTCAAATAAAAAAGGATCATTTACATCCTAACACTACTTTCCTGGACAGGTTTGACCTTACTGGGCGGAAATGACGTCATGGCGCACGGGCACTATTCGCGCCGCTCGGGAGGAAGTGCTGTGTAGACAGTTCGGCTAACTCCGTAAGAAAAGAAAAAAATAGAAAAAAAAACACAAGGGAGGAAAAAAAACTCATTGAAATCCTTCAATCGGGTGGGTTCGGAAAGACTTCACAAACTACCCCGATCGGAGGAAACCCCCGTTGGGCGAAATAAAAGTCTTGAGAGCTGGTAATCGGTCTTTATTTTTCACTTTGAAGCTTGTTTTTGGCTGTTGATGTGAGCCGCTGGCGCTGCTGTCGCCCGATCGCCGACACTCATGTGCCGGAAGTCTGCGTAAAACCGCCTCGGTCCCAGCGTCGACGTTTTTTTTCCCCACTTGTTCTGTTTTTTTCTATCGTTTTTCGCCTTTCCTTTTTTATTTTAGCAGGCAGTAGTGCGAACGCGCGGGTCACGTCATGCAGTGGGCTGCGGGTCCGCCTTCGTTATCGTTCAGTTGATTCGCCGCAGCCTGTCAATAACATTCAGATATTTAGATGGGATGGGATATTTGTGAATATATATTTGAATACTTTTAATGTAATCAAAAAACATGATTTTACAGTGCATCGTTTTGAATCATTAATAAAGCAAAGCACCTTTTCACTCTTTTCTGCGACACAATGATAAATTGCACCCAAAAAAACGCGAGAGCTAATATGAACACCCCATCTGCAACAATATAACGTTAACATGAACATGTACACTCCCGAGTGCTGTATGAAGTGTACTGCCGTCACGTTTGAGGGGTTTATAGCAACTAGCTAATGCGAAAAAAGTGATTTATTTGTTGCGGTGTTGACCATTAATAAACATGATGGGCAGCAGCTCTTCCTGGATAAAAGTCGTCGTTCATTTCAGTGTACACGTTAATCGTGTTTATTGAATTAAAGCAGTTATTGTTGTTTTCATTGTATATCTTTTGTAAAATTATATCCACCACAGGTATTTTTTGCTTTTTAATTTAAATGGATAGTGTATACTTCTTTAACTTTAAAACTTTAAAAGGTTATAGTATGTGCCTGTAGTGTGTGCACAGTTTTTGCTCATCAAAATGCATTCTTTCTTGTGTCAGGGGTGATGGAGGATTCCCATTTTAATTCTTCCTATTTCTGGCCCCCTGTACAGGGACAGGTAAGACATTTTAAATGTATTTAACTGCGTTTTACACTGATACACTGTACATACTGTACATACAAAACATTGTAACTGTTTACAACAATTTCATGGCTGGCCTGTGATGGCATTAATATATTACAAACGTATGTATTTTCATGCTTAATGTTGCATTTTACATTACATACATTAACTATCGTTCAAAACTCTAGCAAGACTTTCTTAAATATACATCTTATTCCACAAGAATGTGCTGAATCAACTGACAGTAAAAATATTACAGTGTTTTTTTTTTGTTTTTTTTAAATGCTGTTCAGTTTTAAAATAAATACTGTTGTTGTTTTTTTCTTGTTAGTTTTTTTTTTCTTTTTCATTTCTGTTTATCAGTGAAACCTGAAAACATATAAAAAATCTGCTTGTTAGAAGGATTTCCGAAGGTCATGTGACACTGAAGACTAGGGTAATGACTACTGGAAATTCAGCCTTGCCATCACAGGGATCAATTACATTTTTAAATGTGTTAAAAAAGGAAAAAGGCAATGAAAACATATTTTCACAATTTTACAGTGTTATTGTATTTTTTTATCAAATAAATTCAGCCTAATCTCAAAATATAAGACTTATTTTAATGAACTTTTTACATTAAAAAAATTAGATATATTTAGATAATTTAGAAGTAATAGTCTATATTATGTCCTGTTTTGGGGGGGGGGGGGGGGGGGGGGGGGGGGGGGGGGGGGGGGGGGGGGGGGGGGGGGGGGGGGGGGGGGGGGGG
>JAUCMU010000053.1:4327506-4338424 GCA_032275025.1 Enteromius treurensis
GCACCCGTTACTGACTGGCTAGACACCATGAGGGCCTTCTGCAGCTTCTCAGGCTGTGTAACCAGGACAGACTGGGCTGAACACGACCCCTCGTATCGTGCTAAGGGGCTGGAACCCGTTACTGACTGGTTAGACACCATGAGGGCCTTCTGCAGCTTCTCAGGCTGCGTAACCAGGACAGACTGGGCTGAACACGACCCCTCGTATCGTGCTAGGGGGCTGGAACCCGTTACTGACTGGCTAGACACCAAGAGGGCCTTCTGCAGCTTCTCAGGCTGTGTAACCAGGACAGACTGGGCTGAACAAGACCCCTCGTATCGTGTTAGGGGGCTGGAACCTGTTAGTAAATGGTTGGGAACCGTGAGGGCCTTCAACAGCTCGTCAGGCTGTGTGACTGGGACCGACTGGAGCTCATACAGCACTCCTGGCTGTATAACTGGGACCAACTGTGCTTCATACGGCTTGCCACACTGTGAAACGGGGCTAGGAACCGTTACTTGCAGATTAAAAACAGGGCTTGCTGAAAGCAGCTCTCCTGGCTGCACCACTGGCACTCACTGGAACGTGGAGACAGAAGATGGCTCACCTGGAAGCATTACTGGAACTGACTGGGTGTTGAACTGCTCTCCTAATTTCAATGTTTTGGGCTTAAATGGCTTGCCATATTCCTTGTGAGTATGGAGAAGATGTGAAACAGTGGGGGTTTTACATGGTGCTGGCGCCCTCACTGGTGGATCTGGTGCCATGGATTCAGCCACCATTTTGGGCTGCATCTCACGATCGGCGTCCATCTCGTGTTGCATCTCGTCATTGGCGGCCATTTCTGGAAGATACTCCGAATTTTCCTCGCTGTGTCTGGTGAAGAGGCAGCTGGGAGTGAGTTTGGTATTGTAGGAGCTTTGCGCGGCGGTCCGGGCCGTCAATGCGAAACCGAAGGGGCCGTGGAACGTTCAAGTTCATGTGCAAGTAATGTTTATTCAGTCTCAGAGTCAGGATATGCATAAATCAAGCACCAGCAAACAGATCCAATGGAGGCATATACAGAGGCAGAAACGTATACAGGCAATTGTCAAATACCGTGAATCAGTCCAGGGGAAGAGACGGCAAGAATATCCGGGAAACAGGCAGAAAATCGGCAACAGGTAATCCAAAAGACAGAACACAATGAATACTGGAACACGAATAAGCTCAGGATGATGGTAAAACGTTGGACATACATCGACAATGATCCGTGAAGATCACAAACACTTCCGGGTTTTATACAAGAGAAACTAGGTCAATGGGTGAAGCAAACAATGAAACACCAAGACAACAGACAACCGGGCGGAAACATGAGTTCCATGAGTGGCAATGAGTCCACAAGTAAAAACAGACACAAACACATACACAGTTCGTGGAGATCTGGAGTGCCATCCAGAGCTGTGCTGGCACATCCAGCTGATCGTCACAGCATTACTTTTAAAAGTAAGTTTACCAAACACTTATGAGGTTCCATGTCAGTCAGGTTGTTGTGTTTAAGGGCAATTACCTTTTTAGAGAGTACACACAACTATCTCACTAGGATTCAGGACTATCTCACTTAGCATTACTGGCAACATCAGTGTAATAAAAAGTCTAAAATACTATTCATCTTTCCTTCTGTGTTGTATGTATGTGAGATACATTACAGAGTGAGGTAATGCAGTTTTTTACAATCGCTATGACAGTTTTTTCAAAACATTTAACAAGTTTTCTAATCTCTTAAAGCACCAACACACCTAAAACGGACAATTGGCAAAACAATTAATTTCATGCTCAAAATCACACATCGGAAACTTAACTGCAAAGCTCATTTTCAAAATACAATAATAAACTACCACTATGTCTAGCAAAACACTGCAAACTTGTTTCAAAATCAAATAATTATTCAAAACACTAACACATGTTCTCTTGCAACAGGAACATTTAGTCAATCATAACGCATTGACAAAAAAACACTATCATCATCTGAAATTACAGAAACTGCATTATTTTATGTGTCAGGTCTGCCCTTATATTTGAAACCTTTCTACATTTTTGTTTTGTTGGTTTTAGTAAATGCATGCATTTTGTTTCTTTTGCTGCAGAAATTCAATACAAAAAAATCTATGACCATCAGAGTAGCTTTAAAAATATACAGTTTATGTAAAAAATACAGTTACATATTACAGTAGAGATCAGTTACAGTCACTCTAATACAGTAAAGTGTCACACTGTGCAGTAGGACAAGCAATGTCCATATATATCAGTGTATTCTCTAAAAATAAGGCCAATGGATGCCATTGTGTCCCGGCTAAGATTTGGCTGTACTCGTTCTGCTGCCTCTCTGTATGATAGCCCGTGGTTTATGACATGGTCAATGAAAGTAGCTCTTATTTGATTCTAACTCCTCTCCCTATACCTTGCCCCACTCCTATCCCTTGTCCTGGTACTCGTCTTCCCCTCCTTGTGCAGGCATTTCTTTCTTTCTTTCCCTTTTTCTTTCTTTCTTTCCTTCTTTATTTATTTATTTATTTATTTGTGTTGCTCTATATTGTTCCTTTTCCACACAAGATCAGCCCAAATTGTCCTCTTTTAGGACAATGATTGGAAAAACCTCAACACCTAAGTGTGGTTCCTAGATGGGAATCAGCTGTGATTTTTATATTTGCATAACTGCGATAATCTGTTTCTCATTGGCAATGGAATAAAATACAGGGAATATACTGTATTTTTATTTCAATTCACAATTTGAACATCTGTTCACTTTGTCTTTAGCCTATAGAAGTTATGTTTAGAACTTGATGTTATCTGTTCTGACATACAGTGTGAAAGCAATTGTAAATTAGACTGTAAAGTTACATTGTTTTGGTCTTGGTTGAGCTTGTGTGTAAAAGAAGTTCAAGCATTTTAAATTTGTGTTAAATGTATGCATTTTGTATCAAAGCAACAAAAAAATGTGTTAATTGTATAGCCCTCAAAGACGGATGTTGTGCTAACTGTGTTAGGAGTTTAGGAAACTTGTTAAATGTATTGAAAAACATTTTCATTTATTCATTCAGTTTGGTGAGGTTTTCAATTACAACTGTGAGGAGTGTGTCTGTGATAAGGCAAGAAAATCTGTGATCTGTAAGCCCAAGAAGTGTCCTGATGTGATCCCTGCGAACTGCACTGAGCCCAGCTTTGTGCTGGTCAATGTCACCGATCCGTCAGATCCATGCTGCAACAAACAAGTTTGCAGTGAGTTTATGCACCTTTTTTACTGGTTTGGTTTGGTTTGACTTCGCATCTTCCTGATATAAAGACTGTTTTGTAATGTAGATTGTGATATCAGCAAGTGCCCACCTTTGAATAACAAGTGTGCAGCCGGATATGCGCCAGTCCTTAAAATACCCGAGGGAAAATGCTGTCCAGAAATCGAATGCGGTATTGCTATTATTTACATTTGTATGTCCATGTATAACTTTTAATCTCATTCTATATAGTTATGTGTTTTTGTTGTTTGCCTTCTAAGAGCCAAAGAAAGTGTGTGTGCTCAATAACACTGAGTATGAGGTAACTAAAATGACTCCTATATTACTATTAAAAAGACAATCTATCAAATGTAAAAAATAATAATAATAATAATAATAATTAATAGTGATTAATGAAAGTTGTACATGCTCATATCTCTCCCATTACTTCCCCCAGCCTGGTAGAAAGGTCCCCGTTGTTGACTGTCAGGAATGCAGCTGTACACGGCACATGGATCCTGAAACGCAGTTCTTCAAGATCACATGTGGATTTGTGCAGTGCAATGAGAAATGTGATCACGTAAGTTGTGTGATTAGATTTAAATCTTCTCTCAGAATTCCATTCATATAATTTGATATTTATTTTTCACAGGGTTATGAATATATTAAGAGCCTTGGAGAATGCTGTGGAAAGTGTGTACCAACTCACTGCATTATCAATATCGATGGCCTAAATCATACTCTGAAGGTAATGTTCACCTTGTCACTTCAAGGTGTTACTGAAAAAAGAAACTAAATCGTATTCAAGTTAAATGGAAATTGAAGGAATAGTTCACTCAAAACTGAGAATTCTGTCATCATTTACTCACCCTTGAGTAGTTCCGAATCTAGGGGGGAAAAAATACTTTGGAAGTCAATAGTGTTCAGCAGATCAAAAGGAATTCATACAGGTATTTTGGCTGAACTATTACTTTTAGGAATAGTTATTAAAATTTTAATGAATTGTAAATGTAAAAAAATATATATTTTCTTTGTTGGAACACAAAATAAAACATATTGCTTTTTCCGTGCAACTAAAAGCAGTTATTCCATGACAGTTATCCCCTGAAAATTCTAAAAAAAAATTCCCAGTGAATTTGACCTTCTCTTTTTGTTTCGTAGGAAGGAGAGACTTTTCCCACTACAAATCAGGGCTGTAATAAAATCACATGTACTAAAGTTAATGGACAGTTCATCACCAATAAATACACAGTCCTGTGTCCTCCTTTCAACGTCTCCAAATGCCAGCCTGTCAGTACTTCATATATCATTCAAACACACATTTACATGTTTTACTGACTAATCATGGTGATTAAATCACTCTCATTCTGCCTTTGTGATTCACTCTGCAGGGCACTGTCCAGCTGTCATCTGATGGCTGCTGCCATATTTGTGAGTATTTTTTTAAAGAAAACAATTTTAGTTGATTTGAGTCTATTATTATGACTATGTGTGTTAAATTGCCTGTGTTTAAAGGTGTGGAACAAACTAAGGGATGTCAAGTACAGACTGTTTACGATTACTTTAATCACAGCGACTGTCGGTCAGATGAGAAACTAAACCTGACGTTTTGTAGTGGAGACTGTCCCAGATTTAACAGGTACTGTATAGGCCACACCTTACTGAAACAGACCCTCATAAGTGACTCGTTTAAAATGGTTCACATATGTTTTTTCTCTCTTTCTCACTTACATAGGTACACCGAAGCTGGAATGTCCAATTGTACCTGTTGCCAGGCCACTCAGTCAAGTAATCGCACAGTGTCTCTTAGTTGCATAAACGGAAACAAAAAAACCCACATGTATGTTCATATTGAGGAGTGCGCATGTAGCAAAATGAACTGTCATGAAATGGAAGTGAAGCACACACTCAATAAAGACATCCAAGACAGCACAAAACTTCCATGAGCAGCAGCAATGAATTACCCATTGGAAGACACAGGAGAAATAATGAATCTCAGTTATCTTTTTGAAACTTTAATTTGATTTGTGCTTGCTTTATGTTTCACTTAAACCTCATCTATACACCTTTTCCATTTTCTTTGTTGGATAAATGTGATCTTTTGCTTGTTTCCAATTTAATCAAATTAAAAAGCATTTTAAACCTAAACGCATGTGTCTTGCATTTTTTTCAAGGTTTTTTAAGACATTACCGGTCATAATAAGGTGTTTGAAAGAATTTGTATGTTCATACTTATTTGGTCAGAAAGTACAGTAAAAACTGTACTTTTGTGAATTTCTGCACATGCGCCCAGGGAGTAGTTAAGTGTCCACGCCTTGTTCAAGGGTCTACCCCCCGGTCAGGATACTAAAATTGGAAGAAATCACAAATATCAGACATCCTTTAAGTACACTTTCATTGCGTGTGATGCAACAGCAACAATATATTAGGAACAAAACAGGATGTGGATTTTGAGTTGCATAAACAAGTACTTTGTGAAATATATTTGTTTCAGTCATCTTAGAGTGTATTCTATAGGAACTATATTAGAATATTGACTTTCGCTGGAAGTCTAACAGGTCTAACAGGTTCTAAGTCATGAAATGATCTAGCAACAAACCATACAGTATTTCTGAAGTCTGAAAAAAGGCAACATATCACTTATATCTAATGTGTAACAAGCAGTTTACTAAATCTAATAATTCTTGTCAAGACAACTAATGAGTTTAGCAATGGAAGGAGCTGTAAACCTTTTTTTTTACCTTTTTAATTTTCATTTTTTTTAATTTTATATATAAAAATAAAAATTATTTCATCTTAAAGCTACAGGGAAATATATTAAATACCTCAACACACATCTCAAACATGGTGAGGGTCAACAACCATACCACAGTTATTAAGCGTGTCCGTGTAAGCTGTTCTGCCATATTTTGTGTAGACCCCATTGCTTAAATGGCTGCTATCTTGCATGAAAAGTACGAAGGGCAGTGCAGTAGGAGATGGTAAAGGAATGACTAATGGGGATTTGAAATGCAAAGTTCTTTAAAACAACTCACAAAAATATTCTGAATGTGTATGCCTATTTGACATTTGAGATGGTAAAAAAACAGCCTAACACAACTAAAATGAATCCAAGGAAACTAATAAATAATTCTGGAAGCACCAGGGGCCTGTTCCATAAAACAAGTTTACCAAATAAGACAGGCTTGTTTTAATTAGTCTGACTTATTTTAAACCAAATCAAATGACAGTAAGTCAGACTAACTGAAATAAACCTGGCTTATTTGGTAAACTTGTTTTATGGAACAGGCCCCAGGAATAACAAACCAAAAATACGCGTGTTAGATGGTGACTGATAACAAAACTGTACTGTATAAAGCTGGCTGTCAGGACAGAAACAAATTCAGATGGTCAGCTTGGCTTTGTTGTTTCTTTCAATAAAGTCTTATCTTTTCTTCTGAAACTGCTAGATTAAAAAAAAAAGTGTCCACTGTATAAACTGTAAAAAAAAAAAATAACATTTGCAATCCATGCTGGCATCCTAAAATTGCTTGTTCAGATTAATCAGTTTTGAATGAATACTCAAGTTTCTAAGTAAGATCAATTAAATAGTTTTTGTAAGAAATGTTTCCTCATTTTTCACAATGTAATCAACTAAACTAAACTTAAAGTTCCTTTTTTGTACCATTTTATATGTACACTGATAACATGCTGAAATTATTTATCTGTTAGTTTCTGTCCTGTTAATTCTGTTAATTTAATTGTCCATTTGGGATTCCATGTGTACTGATATTTGATCAGAGACATGCAATGATTGGTCCTGCTTTGACTTTGTTCTCAACTATTTTCACTGTTGGAGCAAAAATAAAATCTTAAATAATAAATGTGCAATAAATGCAAATATATTTATTCTGAACAGGAATTAGCTAAGTACATTTAGCTCAGTTTAACGTTATACTATACTGGACAATTTCTCTAGAAAATAGTTGCCTCCCCAATGTCAAGGCTCACATCCGTGTTTAGTTTGTGTTTTGTCAGTTTAAATGCAGTTTTGTCTGTGACAGAGTATTCTTACCAACAAGGTTTGCATAAATATTGCTTAGTCTTAAACAGCTATAGGCCATTTAACATTTATTTACAATTCTATGGTAATGTACAGTATATGTGGGACTCCTCCTTTTTATGACAAATAATATCCTTCCAAAGAAAACTAGAATTTACTATAAAAAGACAAGTTTTAGCAGAGAGTTTACAATTGCTCTTGAGGATGTTTGCTTTCTTTGTGGGGACTGTGAGATTGTCCCAGATGTGGATGCTGAGATGGATTGTCCTAATGGTGGGGCTGCACTCCATACAAGCAGGTTAGAAAAAAGATGAGTTACTTCAAGAAATACTCAAAATATAAGCTGTACGACATGATTGAATGTGCCTTTCTTTTTTTTACAGGCTATATGGAGGATTATAAAAACATGGGAGATTCCACTGACTTGACTTTGTGGACAACAGCAACAGCAACATCAGGTGGATTATGAGATGTACCACTCTTGCTGATTTATAAAGAAACTATAAAGTTATCAAATAATTTACAGATTTCAAGTATAACTTGTGCATTGTGTATGTTTGCATTATACAAGCTTATTTTTGACTTTGGATAAAAGAATGAAAAAGATACTTGCAAACTTTTAACTCAATTGAAAGTTTATGTTTGACAATTTTGAAAATTTGGAAATATAATCAGACAAAACTCTATTCACTTTTTTTCTGAAAATTGCACATTTATATATTCTATTTATTCTAAAACAAGTCACAATTCGGAGATGATAAATTGCAAGCTTTTGTCCTTTAAAATGTTAAATGCACAGGCCAAACTAATTAATAAGCAAACTAAAAACAACAATAATAAACAGCTTTTCTTTTCATGAGTGGAAAATATATAAATATAAACTTTATAAAACACCTCAAAGTACAAAATTAAAGCTAAACCATGCTTAATACATATATACTGTATCATATATATCATGTGAACGCTGGAATAAATCTTTCTCTCTTTTAGGCTATTCTTTTCCAGTTCATGACAGTAGCCATGTCAACAACATCTGTAGCATGTGGGGAAACTTCCACATCAAGACGTTCGATGGGGATTTTTATCAGTTCCCAGGCACATGCGAGTATAACCTGGTGTCTGACTGCAAAAGCCTCATTCGTCAGTTCTCAGTTCATGTGAAGAGAACAGAACATAGCACTGGCCCAAAGATCAGCAGAGTCCTGGTTACCATCAATGACATTACTGTTGAAATCTCAGAAAACCAGATCATAGTGAATGGAGAAAAGTAAGATTCTGGCCAATTGAAGTGCTGCTTGTTTCCTCCAGCAACAAACAAAAATTGTTTTTAGGTTTAAATTTGAATCTTTTCTTTCATTTAGTAAATCACTGCCTATGCATGTCGCGGGAATACTTGTGGAAGAGAACACAATTTACCTGAGACTCCATTCAAAAATGGGCATTACGGTCATGTGGAACAAAGATGATGCAGTAACAGTGAGTCAGTTTTTGAATTCAGATCAGTTTGTCTAATCAGTCAAGGTAAGCTAATAACCTACTTTGAAATGGACTGTGATTGCAAATCCCTTTGATAAGAAATAATATTAAGACTACAGATAATGCCATGATGCTGGGGGGTTGTTGAAAAGCTGTGTTTGCCTGTGCTGATGTTGTAGGTGGAGTTGGACTTCAAATATTCAAATCAAACCTGTGGATTGTGTGGTGACTTCAATGGGGCTCCAGTTTACAATGAGTTTATTCAATCAGGTGAGTTTATTGACTATAACTGACTTCCTCATTTCATCATAATTTTGGGTTACAGACACTTGTAGAACATTGCTATTTCATAGATCTCCAAGAAGGTTAAGTGTGTCTTTGTTTAATCTCTCTCTTATCTTACTAAATAAAGAATTCGGATTTGAACGACGGGTAGGCTACATAGAGTTTGGGAACAAGCACAAAGTTTCCAACCCAGTGGTGGACTGCAAAAATCCCTCCGAAGAAGATAAGCAGAATTTCATAAACGAGTCTGAAAAATATGTAAGTTGCAAAAGCTATGTATGGGTTGGTTGGCCTCTAAGGATAAGAATTAAAAATATACTGTACCTGTGTCACTGCAGAGAGCAGATTGTGAAGACCTTTTGAAAAATGAAGACTGGTTCTCCTGTGTCAAGATTTTGAAACCTGAGCCGTATATCAAGGCTTGTATGAAGGATATGAGCTTGTATGAGCCTGAAGACACTGACAACTCCACGCTATGTGCGACTATGTCTGAATATTCACATCAGTGTTCGCACGCTGGGGGAACTCCACCGACCTGGAGAAGAGCTGACTTCTGCGGTAATAGTTACCACTAAGCTCTGGTGGATGTCGAATGATTTTTGTCTAAAAACTGTATGTATTGTATTCCTTTGCAGCTGTGACATGCCCCTACAATATGGTACATTCTGAAAGCGGCTCCCCATGTATGGACACATGCTCACACAAATACACAAACACAATGTGTGAGGAGCACAACATCGACGGCTGCTTCTGCCCACCAGGTTTAGTGCCTTCGTTTATACAGAAATGTATTTAATGTGGCTGATTTATTTAAGAACCACAAATAGAATCAATGTTGATTTTATAGTACATTGACTAAGGCACATTTCACAAATGTACTGTACTTGAACTGCTATAGGAACTGTATTTGATCAAATCTCAAACATGGGCTGCATCCCGGTGGAAGAGTGTAAGTGTAAGCATGACGACGTCTACAGCCCAGGAGAGGTTCTCCACAAACATAACGAGGAATGGTAATAAAACACATTCACTATGTAATGTACTGTATATATTGTTTCTACAGTATAGTCCTAAAGCTTGTTGTTTTCAGTGTGTGTATGTAATTGTATTGTGTAATCAGTATATGTAAGGAGGGAGACTGGATCTGTACAAGTATTCCCGGCCCTGGCCTGTGCTCAATTGAGGAAGGATCTCACTTCACCACCTTTGATGGGAAAGAATTCACTTTCCATGGAGACTGCAACTATGTGCTCTCACAAGTAAGAGTGTTTAGTTAGTAACTACACCTTGTTTAATTACTAAGATATTTACACTTTAATTGAAAATTTGTGTTGTAATTTACATTACATAACTCTGTCAACATAATTTGTGTTTGTAGGACTTTGAGGAGTCAAAGTTCATCATACTGGGTCAGATTGTTCCTTGTGTTACCCTTAATACTGACACCTGCTTGAAATCTATAGAAGTTATGTTTAACAATGACAAAAACCATGTGAGTACATTCCTTCATACACAAAAATCACGATTTTGCTGGCTTGCAATGGAGGTAATATCACAGTTTCTAACAGTTAATAAATGTGCCTTTCTTCATTAGCGTCTAGTGATTAAAGCTGAGGGCACAGTTCAACACAATGCAATAATTTCACTTCCATACATGACAGGTAAAAGGAAGAAGTCTTCCTTTGTATGTTTTAGAATGTTTGCTGGAGCTTGTTTGTGAAGGCTGACCTTTTTTAAAGCACTTTTCAAACTCTTTGACTCTTTTTCTTTCAGCTGACTTCACAGTGTTCATGCCGTCATCGTTTCACATCATGCTTCAGACCACCTTTGGGCTGCAGGTGCAGGTACAGCTGGTGCCTCTTATGCAGGTCTACATCACCGTGGA
>JAUCMU010000053.1:4338707-4355532 GCA_032275025.1 Enteromius treurensis
ATACTCCAGCTGTACCTGTGAGAAGAGTGAGGACTGTCTGTGTGCGGTGTTCTCCTCGTACGCCCGGGCCTGTGCAGCTAAAGGAATAATCATGCAAGGCTGGAGAGAAATTGTGTGCAGTAAGTAGATTCTTTTATTAGACAGATATGTGATCATCGAAGTGTAAAGTGTACATTTTTGGATTTTGGTGTAACTAGGAAAAAACTAGGTTATATATAGACATACCAGACAAAACACAGGGCACAAAACAATTAGCCTATATTTAAAATATGATTTGGGAAGTGAGACTAAGGTATACTATTATATTTCAAGGTGTTTTGTAACCACTTCAATTTAATGAAAGCATCTATTGCTGCTCAAAAAGTACAGTGGCCCACAGTGTTTCACAACACAATTTTTAAAAGCAAGCATAAGCTCACAACACATCGACATTAAGCCACAACACAACGGAAATGCTCCCGACCACTAGGGGGCAGTTGGTTTACAGGAATGGCTATTGTGCGCATGTCGCGAGTATTCGCAGGTTGATGCTATTTCAGTTTGCGATGTATTGTCCATTTTGAGGGTCCTACCAAAGTTTTACTACCCCGCAACTCAGCGTCCAATGACTTAATGTATGAATATAAATCAGAAAGGTCAATGATTTTACTAAATATTGCCATCCTCGATAAAAGTCCTTGACTCTTTCCAAATAGATTTGCAGCATATTTTGTGGTGCAGATTTAATGCTCTTAGTGCTGCAGGTATCGCAATCTTATACAAATATTCTAGGTTAGTTTTGAGATTTTTAAATAGAGCTCAGCTGTTGTTGTAGAGTACAAAATGTATCTTTAAGACACAATGCTTCTCATACTTATACCAACAGAGAAATATATAGAGAATTGCCCGGCCTCGCAGAACTACTCCTATGAGCTGCAGAGCTGTCAGCGTACCTGTCTGTCTCTCGCATCTGAACGTCAAAGCTGCAGCCGTGACTTTGTGCCCGTTGATGGATGCGCATGTCCAGAGGGACTCTACCAGGATGAGAATGGACTGTGTGTGCCTATGGAAAAATGCCCATGTTACCACAATGGAGTGACAGTCCAACCTGGCACATCTATTAACATTAAGACTGAACACTGGTGAGTGGATGATATTAGTTTTATGCAGTAGTTGTAAAGATTTCAAATTGTTGAAACAGACACTTTCCAAACTGTGATCTTAAAAGACTTTCTCTCCAGTGTTTGTGTGAATGGAACCTTCCACTGTCTGTACCAGGAACGTCCAATTGTGGGTAAGAAAAAACTTTGTTACATCTCAGAATACGGTTACCAGTATAAAAATCTTTCCTGTGAGACTTTTTGTTTTCACTGTCTGGTATCTTTTGCAGAGTGTCCTCCTCCAAAGGTGTTCTTTAACTGCAGTACAGCACGTCCAGATGAACATGGATTAACGTGTGCACAGACTTGTATGCAAAAGGAAATTGAATGTGTAAGCCCAGTTTTTAAACAGCCATTTCTGATTTCTTCTTTATTCTGCTAATGTCTAGAAGAGATAGTTTAAAAGTGTTTTCCAGTGCTAATTGATAATTAGTAAAACACTCCAGTAGCACAATGCCTTATCATAAGCAAAGTGCTTTCTTTTTCATTGATGGATTTTAATGTACCTGATTCCGAATTAAACATATCCCCAGAGATATCCACAACAGTGTGGTCTCTCTTGTTAAAATGGAATAAATTCTGCTAATACTTATTTTAGCAAATATATTAAAATACAGCTGAAACATGTACCAAGGATGAAAAAAATTTAGTTTGTAGATGTAGTTTTATTTATTATTTTGCATTTCATTCATTAAGAAGATGCATTTGAATTATTGTGTTTGTAAAATTACCAAGTTTTCTAGAAATAAAAAATATACACTGGTTTTGCAACTCGGAACAGGGCTGCAAAAAAGTAGAAGCTAATTTTTTTTATAATACTTAGTATAATATTAAGTTATTCCCTGTTTGTGGAAAGTGCTAGTTAAACTTTTTTGTATACTGATATAATTATTATATAATTTAATAATGGATTTAATATTTTTTTACGCTGCTATATCAGTGATTTTTTTCAGTGAACTTTTTTCTCTCTTTCTTTCTCGTCTGTCTCTGATCTTCCTCTTCGACCCACACCACAGTTCTCGCAGGACTGTGAATCTGGCTGCCAGTGTCCTGCAGGTCTACTTGATGATGGCAGAGGAAACTGTGTTAGACCTTATAACTGTCCATGTCCTCACAATGGACAGTTCTATGCACCAGGGACTGAGATAAATGTAGACTGCAATAACTGGTGTGTAAACCACAGTTTTCCATGGCTAATTAGTATTTTTGTAAAGTTACATGGAATAATAAGCCCTAATACTAGGCCCACAAATAATCTAGACCTTGACTTTTTACTAAAATCTCAATATTAATTATCACCACTTTATTATTATTATTATCATTATTATTGTTGTTGTTGATTTCATCACTGGGGCCAAAGGCACTCCCCTCCTAGTGTCTGGATATAACTATTCCTCAAGTAACAGATAAAGGGCATACTGTAGATTTTATTACCATGAAATGTATGAAAAAAAGAATAAAATGTATACCTTTAATTGAATATAGTTCAGTTTGGGTAAAACATCTATTTATGCATATAATCCGAAAATAAAACACTGCATTCACTAGATTTAAGTCCACTTTCTGTATTCCTTTGTTGCAGCACTTGCCAGCACGGAACATGGACATGCACAAAAAATATCTGTCCAGGTGTCTGCACAATATATGGAAGTGGACATTATAAAACTTTTGACCAGCAGAGATTTGGCTTCAGGGGGGAGTGCAGTTATATAGCTGCTCAGGTACCACCAGACAAGGACTTTTATTTTTTTTGTATGCACCTTTACTGTGCCTACTTACAACATGCTATCATAGTGACACTATACAGCATTTAGTATAATACTCTTTTTTTATTACATATAAACTACTTTATTCTGGACCAAGCACAAGGGGTGGCATAATGTGTAATTTTTGTGTTGTTGTTTAAAATGTTCTCTTGTTTTGAAGGACAAATGTGGGAATAAAACTGGAATTTTTCATGTAATTACTGAGAATATTCCTTGTGGAACAACAGGGACAACATGCTCAAAGGCTGTTGTCATACTTTTGGGGGTGAGATTAGGTTTCTCTGTATGAACAAACTTGAATATCATGTTAAAATTAAGATATATCTTGATCCCTATTTATATATCTATCCCTCATTATCATAAATTCATTATAAATATTTGTTTTACTAATTTACAAACTCTTACAGAGAACTAAGCTAGAGCTTTACGGTGGGACTGTAACAGCCTTTGACACCGAAAGTGGCCCACAGATAAATTACAACATGGCAAACATTGGTATGTACCTTGTCATTGATGCTGACGTCGGGCTGACGATTTTGTGGGACCGCAAAACAACTGTCCGCATCATTCTACAACCTCAACACATGGTGAGTTGAATTAAGGTATAATGAAGGATTTATTCCACCACTACCGCATACTGCTTAAATACAGTACTTATTAAAGGTTTGAAAATGTTATTATTATTATTTTTTTATTTTTTTATGAAATGCTTTCTATTATGTTCTCAAAAATAAATGTTACAAGTTCTAATATTGTGAAATAGCATTATAATTTAAAATAATTATGTTATCTTTATGTTTTCGCAGGGAGGTGTTTGTGGACTGTGTGGAAATTTTAATGGGAATGGAAAAGACGACTTTACTACTCAAGGCAGTTTGCAAACCACAGATATAATAGAGTTTGCAGACAGCTGGAAAGTGTTAGGCACCTGCCCTGACCCTGCACCAGACTTTGACCCATGCTTTAAGAACCTTGAAAGAGAACCATGGGCAAAACTACAATGTAGCATCATAAAGGACCTTGAAGGTGCATTCAAACATTGCCATTACAAGGTACAATTTGAAAGGGTTTTAAAATCAATGAATAAAGTTGCCTATATTATGGTATACAGGAATTCAGCATAAAGGGTGGAAATGCTTATTCCCACAGGTGGATCCTAACCCATATTATGAGAATTGTGTAAAGGACTCGTGTGCATGCGACACAGGTGGAGATTGTGAGTGCTTCTGTACAGCTGTTACAGCTTATGCTCAAGCCTGCATTGAGGCAGGTGTTTGTGTAGACTGGAGAACCCCTGAGATGTGCCGTAAGAATCTTTAACTCTAATATAAAATGTGAATTTTCATGTAGATTCAGAATTGCACTTTTACTATGATTGAACTGTATTATGTGTATCAGCTGTGTACTGTGACTACTACAATAAACCAGAAAGCTGCACATGGCATTATAATCCTTGTGGTTTACCTTGCTACAAAACCTGTCGGAATCCTCTTGGGATCTGCAATAACACTTTACCCAACCTAGAAGGTGAGTTTTCAAAGACTGAGTATACATAGTACACAATGGATGCTTTTTGGATTTTTTTTTTTAGTGCTAAACTATTTTTAATGATTGCTAAATGTAGTTATTTTATTTTTTATTTTTGTTTAATGATGCAGGATGTTATCCAAAGTGTCCAAAGGACAAACCTATTTTTGATGAGCAAAATCAGGTCTGTGTGGAGGAGTGTATTCCCACATGCTATGTCAATGGTATTGAGTACAGGCCTGGAGAGAATATACCAACTGATAGGTTCTGTCATGAGTGGTATGGACCATAATTTAGACCCTGAAGTATAAAGCGTAAATATCTGTGGGTGGTTTCTCCACCTGTTTCTATTATTTAAATTACCTAATATGTGACATTGCTTTGACAGCACCTGTAAAGAACAAGGCAATATACAATGTTTTCTAAAACCTGGTAAGTGAAATACTAAAAACAGAAATCCTGACAAATAGTGAATAACTATTTTCTTTTCCTAATGTATTTTAACACTAACAATAAGCTAAGAAATCCTGTTTTGCATCTTACAGGGTGCTGTAACTATGGTGAAAAACAATATGGCCACAATGACACCGTTTACAACATTAAGGATGACATGGGAATGTGCTATTATGCAGTTTGTATAAATGCCACTGTGATCACATCACAAAAACCTTGCACCCCTCATCCACCACATGGGTCAACAGAAACACCATCTGTAACAATTACAAGTACTAGCACAACAGCTTCAAAATTTACAACCACTTCCACTACTACAACTACTCTTATGCCACCAGAGTCGAAAGAAACATCACCTGTAACCAGCACACTTTCGACTTTTACAACCACTTCTACTTCTACAACAACTCCCATACCGTTTGAGTCAACAGAAGCTCCACCGGTCACTACTACAAGTACTACTACAACACTTTCAACCTTTACAACCACTTCCACTACTACACCTACTCCTAACTCATCTAAGTCAACAGAAATATCACCTGTAATTAGTTTGAGTACTACCACAACACACTCAATATTTACAACCACTTCTACTTCTACAAATACTCCTATTCCATCTGAGTCTACAGAAACTCCACCTGTCACTACTTCAAGTACTACCACAACACCTTCGACCTTTACAACTTCTTCCACTACTATAACAACTCCTATACTGTCTGAGTCAACAGAAACTCCACCTATTACTACTACAAATTCTACCACAACACCTTCGACCTTAACAACCACTTCCACTACTACAACCACTCCAATGCTACCAGAGTCAACAGAAACTCCACCTGTAACTACTACAAGTACAAGCACAACAGCTTCAAAATATACATCCACTTTCCCTACTACAACTACTCCTATGCCACCTGAGTCAATAGAAACATCACCTGCAACTAGTACAAGTACTAGCACAAAACCTTCGACATTTATAACCACTTCTACTTCTACAACTACTCCTATGCCATATGAGTCAACAGAAACTCCACCTGTCACTACAACAAGTACTAGCACAACACCTTCTACCTTTACAACTACCTCCACTATTACAACAACGTCTATGCCGTCAGAATTAACCAAAACTCCACCTATCGCTAGTACAGTCACTAACACAACACCTTCAACCTTAACAACCACTTCCACTAGTACACCTACTCCTAATCCATCAACAGAAATATCACCTGTAATTAGTATGAGTACTACCACAACACCCACAATATTTACAAACACTTCTACATCTACAACTACTCCTATTCCATTTGAGTCAACAAAGACTTCACCTGTCACTATTACAAGTACAATGACAACGACAACACCTTTGACCTTTACATCAACTTCCACCACTACAGCTGCTCCTATGCCACCAGAGTCAACCGAAACGCCTCCTGTCACTAGTACAAGTACTAGCAAAACACCTTTGAGATTTACAACCACTTCTACTTTTACAACAACTCCAATTGCGTCTGAATCTACAGATACTTCACCTGTCACTACTACAAGTACTTCCACAACACCTTCGACCTTTACAACAACTTCCACAACTACACCTTCTCATATTTCACCTGAGTCAACAGAAATATCACCTGTAATTAGTACAAGTACAAACACAACACCTTTGACATTTACAACCACTACTACTTCTACAACAACTCCTATAATGTCTGAGTCAACAGAAACTCAACCTGTAATTATTATGAGTACTACCACAACACCCTCAACTTTTACGAATACCTTCACTTCTACAACTACTTCAATGCTACCAGAGTCAACAGAAACTCCACCTGTCACTACTACAAGTACAAGCACAACAGCTTCGACATCTACATCCACTTTCACTACTACAACTACTCCTATGCCATTTGAGTCAATAGAAACATCACCTGCAACTAGTACAAGTACTAGCAAAAAACCTTCGACATTTACAGCCACTTCTACGTCTACAACTACTCCTAAACCCACTGAGTCAACAGAAACTCCACCTGTAAGTAGTACAAGTACTACCACAACACCTTTAACATTTACAACCACTTCCACTACTACAACTACTCCTATGGTACCGGAGTCAACTGAAACTCCACCTTTCACTACTACAAGTACAAGCACAACAGTTTCGCCATCTACATCCACTTTCACTACTACAACTACTCCTGTGCTTTATGCGTCAATAGAAACATCACCTGCAACTAGGACAAGTACTAGCACAAAACCTTCGACGTTTACAACTACCTCCACTACAACAACAACTTCTGTGCCATCAGAGTCAACCGAAACCCCACCTATCATTAGAACAGGAACTTACACAACACCTTCGACATTTACAATCACTTCAACAACTACTCATATACCACCAGAGTCAATAGAAACTCCATCTGTCACTAGCACAAGTACAAGCACAACAGCTATGACATCTACATCCACTTTCACTACTACAACTACTCCTATGCCATATGAGTCAATAGAAACATCACCTGCAACTAGTACAAGTACTAGCACAAAACCTTCAACATTTACAGCCACTTCTATGTCTACAACCACTCCTAAACCCTCTGAGTCAACAGAAACTCCACATGTAAATAGTACAAGTACTACCACAACACCTTTAACATTTACAACCACTTCCACTACTCCAATTACTCCAATGCTACCAGAGTCAACAGAAATTCCACCTTTCACTACTACAAGTACAAGCACAACAGCTTTGCCATCTACATCCACTTTCACTACTACAACTACTCCTATGCTATATGAGTCAATAGAAACATCACCTGCAACTAGGACAAGTATTAGCCCAAAACCTTCGACATTTACAACCACCTCCACTACAACAACAACTCCTGTGCCATCAGAGTCAACCGAAACTCCACCTATCATTAGAACAGGCACTAACACAACACCTTCGACATTTACAATCACTTCCACTACTACAACTACTCCTATGGTACCGGAGTCAACAGAAACTCCACCTTTCACTACTACAAGTACAAGCACAACAGCTTCGCCATCTACATCCACTTTCACTACTACAACTACTCCTGTGCTATATGAGTCAATAGAAACATCACCTGCAACTAGGACAAGTACTAGCACAAAACCTTCGACATTTACAACTACCTCCACTACAACAACATCTCCTGTGCCATCAGAGTCAACCGAAACCCCACCTATCATTAGAACAGGCACTAACACAACACCTTCGACATTTACAATCACTTCCACTACTGCAACTACTCCTATGGTACCGGAGTCAACAGAAACTCCACCTGTCACTACTACAAGTACTACCACAACACCTTTGACCTTTACAACCACTTCAACAACTACTCCTATACCACCAGAGTCAATAGAAACTCCATCTGTCACTAGCACAAGTACAAGCACAACAGCTTCGACATCTACATCCACTTTCACTACTACAACTACTCCTATGCCGTATGAGTCAATAGAAACATCACCTGCAACCAGTACAAGTACTAGCACAAAACCTTCTACATTTACAACCACTTCTACCTCTACAACTACCCCTAAACCATCTGAGTCAACCGGAACTCCACCTATCACTAGTAAAAGTACTACCACAATACCTTCGACATTTACAACCACTTCCATTACTACAACTACTCCTATGCTACCGGAGTCAACAGAAACATCACCTGTAACCACTACAAACACAAGCATAACACCTCCGACATTTACAACCAATTCCGCTACTACAACCACTCCTATGCCATCTGATTCAACAGAAACATCACCTGTAACTAGTACGAGTACTACAACAACACCTTTGACATTTACAACCACTTCTATTTCAACTACTTCTATACAATCTGAGGCAACAGAAACTCCACCTGTTACTACTACAAGTACTAGCATAACACCTTCAACATTTACAACCACTTATACTTCTACAACTATTCCTATTTCATCTGAGTCAAAAGAAACTCCACTTGTCAATACTAAAAGTACTACCACAACACCTTCAACCTTTACAACTACCTCCGCTACTACAACTACTCCTATGCTATCTGGGTCAACAGAAACTCCACCTGTTACTACTACAAGTACTAGCACAACACTTTCAACATTTTCAACCTCCTCCTCCACTACTGCAGCCACATATACGTTACCTGTGTTAACAGTAACACCACCTGTATTTACAAGCACAAGACCTGCAACATTAACAACCTTTTCCACTACTAGAACTTTCCCCCCTTCAAAATATCCACAAATTCTTAATACAACTGTTCCTTCATCATTTGGACTTACACCTATAAGTCCTTCATTATGTTTTTGTTTAGTTCAAGGAAGACAATATAAGCCTGGTTAGTACACTATACATTAAATTGTCAAACCATTGATATTTTATACAATTGTCTAAAATTCTCCAAGGGTTCTGTTGCAGATGTTTTTTTTTGTTTGTTTTTTGTTTTTTGTATGTTTGTTTTAGGAGAATCAATATTCTATCAGAAGCAAATTGGCTCAGGGATGTGTCTGACCATGATCTGCTCCAAAAGCTGTGCATTCAGAACAGTACTGAGCTTTGTCCATCCATTATATCACCAAAACCTGCTCGACAATATGACTGTCCGAAATGGAACAAAAATGTAAAATATACAAATGAATTTAAAATATGTAATTTCATATAATTAACTGTCAATATGTCAACCTGCAACTATCACATTAAAAGTAATCCTATCTGATCTTACCTTTTAAATGTAGTTTTGCTGGTGTATCCAAATATATTTAGGTTGAGTCGGACAACTGATTTTAGGTTATCTTTTTTCAGTGTTAGAATTTATAGGTACAAAATGTGATGTATTTACAAGAATACATTTTGTCTGAAAACCCCAAGGTAGTAATATATGAATGCAATTGAAATTGCCTTTCAGTAGATTCTCTGATTCTAATAATTTATGCAATGTTTCCAGACTAACAAGACTTTCAGCATATCTGACTGCTCTATGGCTAAATGCATAAAAGGAGACATAATCAAGATCGAACCACTGGAATGTCCTCTGCCCCAGTACATCACTTGTGAAAATAATCAGCCGACAGTGCTGGTCTATGATAAGAACCAATGCTGCCAGCAATATGCCTGTGACTGTAAGTAAACGATTCCTTCCCTTGTTCTAGCTTTGAGGTTGTCATCTGGAGTCACTGAAATGTATAATAATGTCCTCTTTACTGGCTCACTCTGAATGTAGATCGTACTTAATGTAAAGTGAATGCCCTTCATCCACTACTCAACCAAAGGGTCTGCTCAGTTCCATGGTCTGCCATTCTAAATTTAGTTCCTATATCCTTGCACTTATATATTAATGGAGGAAATTAGGCCTCGATCCTATTTGAAGATCTACATTGACAATATCTGCTGTGAATAACTTAAGTGTTCGCTTCATAAAATTTTTTTATTTTTCACACTTCCCTAATTTTAGGCTTTTGTCAAGGCTGGGGTAACTCACATTACATCACATTTGATGGACTCTTCTACAGTTATCAAGGAAATTGCACTTATATATTAATGGAGGAAATTAGGCCTCGATACCATTTGAAGATCTACATTGACAATATCTACTGTGACATTAGTGAGCATGCCTCTTGTCCCAGATCTATTTCTGTGTCTTACAATGATCAAGTCATCACACTTAGGAAACACTTTGGAGGTGCAGAGGTGAGACCTAAAGTTAAATGGCAAAAAGACTTTTTGTAAGTGTTTGGTCTGCACTGTATTGTAAATGTGTTGGTTTTCTGTGTGGTTTTTCTATAAGGCTCTAAAGGACAATGTTAAGCTAACACTGCCTTATAATAACAATGGTGTGGAAGTTATAAGCTCAGGACTAGACGACTTGCTCCTAAGTATTCCGAATCTGAATGTTGATTTAACATTCAAAGCCCTTGGTTTTAGCCTCAATCTGCCATTCCAGCATTTTGGAAACAATACACAAGGCCACTGTGGTAAGTCAGCACACTAAAAAAAAATGTTAGGGTTAAGCAGGCCATATCAGGAAGATGTTTGTTTTTGTGCATTATTAATCTGAATTATTCCAACTATTCTTACTAAGGAACATGCAACAACAACCAAGCTGATGACTGCATGATTCCTGGAGGGATCTTGGTCAATGACTGTGAAGTGATGGCAGATCACTGGCCAGCCAGTGGTGTGAATGGCAGAAATTGCCAACCAATTCCAAAACCCCCACCCACGCCAAATACAGAATGCCTGGCCCCGTCTGAATGCAACCTTCTCGAGAGCAAGTGAGTAGATTTAACGAGGGATAATTACAATCTTTGTGTGATGGCTTCCAAAGTAATATTTGTCATTCTGAACTTCCTCAGGCTGTTTGAAGTGTGCCATTCCCACGTGCCACCTAAAAACTTCCTTTTAGCTTGTCAGTTGGATAACTGTAACCCCACCATGGTGTGTGCCAGTCTACAGAGCTATGCAAGTGCTTGCTCCAAGGTTGGAGTCTGCATACACTGGAGGAACTACACTAAACATTGCAGTAAGTTAGTTGGGTCCCACTTTATTTTAATTGTCCCTAATACCTGTGTACTTCCATAGTAACTAGATGTGTATGTAGTTTGTAACCACAGTGTAAGTACACACAGTTACATAGTATCTACAGCTGCAATATTTCTGTAACTTCACACATGTAACAACCCTCTGAATGGTATGTTTAAGTATAAATGTGTAACAGGACTAACAGCACTTTTTTGTTAAATAAAGTATTACACTTTATATTAAATAGATAATTGCTATGGATTTAGCATGCAAGTTCCTGGAGTTACCATGTACAGTATATGCATTGGTATTACAGAGCTGTATCAACTCCAACCACTTAACATATCCCTAAACCTACCCAGCTACACCCCCTGATCATCCCCTGTTCAAGTTA
Organism: Enteromius treurensis; assembly: GCA_032275025.1. Lineage (NCBI taxonomy): Eukaryota > Metazoa > Chordata > Actinopteri > Cypriniformes > Cyprinidae > Enteromius > Enteromius treurensis. The sequence continues at coordinate 4,350,531 of JAUCMU010000053.1, forward strand.
CTCTTATACATACTGCTGTTACAAAATGCAGCTATGTAATTCCTGTTACATGACTACTTAGTGAAGTGAAAAAAGTGCTCTTAGCAATGTCCTGTTACACATTTGTACTTACACACACCATTCTGAGGGTTGTTACATGTGTGTAGTTACAGAAAATTACAGCTGAAGATACTATGTAGCAATGTGTACTTTCACTGTGGTTACATACTAGATACACATCTAGTTATTATGAGAGTACACAGGTATTAGGGACACTTAATATACTTAACCGATTAAATTGAATCTGTATAATTATATTTTATCAAATGAAACACATTATAATTGAAGACTATTTTTTTCCTGTTTCAAGTGAAATATTGTATAAGCTATAGAGATTTGAATTAAAAAATAGTTTTAACTTTCCTTCCTCAGACATTAAATGTCCAGAAGATAAAATCTTTTTACCTTGTGGTCCATCTGAACCACCAACAAGTAGAGATAGGTATGTGCCTTTTTCCTTTTATTTTAAAATAATTTAGACCAGTGTTAAGAGTGCTGATTAATGACAAATACTCATGGGTAGGAGATAGGAGAACGTGGCAAAGTGTTTTACTATTTACTTTAGGCGAGTGTTAAAATTGCATATATAGGATGCAATGTTAATGAGATATATTGCATGTAATAAAATATCAATAATATTTTAATTCCAGGCCTATGCAGCGAACCAAGACTGTGCCCACAGAAGGCTGCTTCTGCCCTGAGAACACAATACTCTTCAACAAGGAGTCAGGATTATGTGTGAGACCAAACTGTGGTAAGAAGCCATCACAGTGTGTGTGTATCTATTAGAGGTGGAGCATTAGTCCTAATACTGTAGCTTCATCAAAAACATCAACATGCATGTCATAAATCATTTTTTGAGAAAGTTTTTGATTTTGTTCTTTTTTTTTTTTTTGTAGGATGTTTGGACCCATCTAAAACACCACGTGAGGTACAGTAAGGTTTAAACAATTCATTTAATAGCCACTTGTTGAAGAAGCGTCCCATGGCTGTTAACTTTTTTGTTTCTGTTACAGTATGATGAGCATTTTAGGTACAACTGTGAGGAGTGCGTCTGTGACAGGGCAACCCAATCAGTGATCTGTAAACCGAAAAAGTGTCCTGATGTTAATCCTGAGATCTGCACTAAGCCCGGCTTTGTACTGGTCAACATCACCGATCCCTCAGACCCATGCTGCAGGAAACAAGTTTGCCGTAAGATTGTTTTTTTTTTTTTTTTGGTTTTCCTTTAAGATTGAAAGTGCCATTATTAAGACCCCTCTCACTGTCATAGAATGTGCCACTGACATGTGCCCAAGTGGATCATGTATACCAGGGTCCTGCATTTATGATGCACCAGACAACACCAGACATGTTCTCAAGGTCCATTTAAAAACATTCTCTGTCTTTTCAGTTAATCAGACCAAAAATCTGTTCTGTTCCTGAATCTTCATGCAGTCTGGCTGTCTTTTTGTAGGGTGGAGAAGAGATCAATTACAAATGTGAAACTGTTACTTGCCGTCAAACGAAAGACTCATTTGTGATTGAGAAGAGCAACACAAAATGCCCTTACTGGAGTTCAAATGACTGTGCGCCTGTAAGTAGAATCTCTACCTTCTACTACACTAGTTCTGGATTTGTTTTGGTTATTGCTTATTTCAAATTTTTGCACATTTACCCATCTATTTTGAAAGTTTGCATTTGGATAAGATGAAGAACAATACTTAAAAGAAAAGTGTAATAGAAAGATGGTCAATCAAAATCAAAACATCATCAGTAATAAAGTATCACTTAAAACATTTGAAAATGCAGTAAAATGTGCCACTGAATTATTACATATTACATATTTTTCTCTCCAAGGGGTTTCAATATGAGAAAAAAGTTGGAGAATGCTGTGGAACATGTACACAATTTGCCTGTGTATATGATGCACCAAACCAAACCAGACGCGTTCTACAGGTACACAGGAAACATTCTTAAACGTTTATTCAGTCTTTGAGCTCATCAGACAAAGAAACTTGCTTTATTCTTCAGTCCTAATGCAGTTCAATTCAATTTTCAATTCAAATTTCTTTGTATAGTGCTTTTCATGATACATATCATTGCAAAGCAGCTTTACACCAAAGTAATGTTTTACAGTGTATAGGTTGTACATGTGCATATGGTATAGATGGGAGATAAAGATCAATTAATGACGTAATCGAACAGACAAGGAACATTATAAATGTTTGTATAAATGTATCTCTGTCTTTTGTTAGGATGGAAAAGTTGACAATCACCAATGTGAAACTGTTACCTGTCATAAATTGAAAGACTCGTTTGTGACGGAGAAGACCAAAACAGAATGTTCAACTGACTGTTGGCCTGTAGGTAGAATCTCTAGCTTTAACTCTGCATCAAACACTACTTGGGGATGCTTTTGTGGTCCTTTTTTTTCTGCACATCTTTTCAACTAGGGGATCCTTACCGTCAGGTCACACTCGGGTCCCTCACGGTCAGAAGTGACCGGAGCCCTGAAATAATTATTTAATGTTTTTTCAGTAAAATCGATCAAATTTATTTTTGTTAAATAATATTTCTTCTTTTGTTCTGTGGTGTTTTGAGAGACTTTTATGATAAAAAATTAATATTTATGCAGTAATTATGATCAATTTTTTTCCTTTGAAAATTATAGAAAATTTTTATATATATTTTTTTTTTTATTATTTTTTAATTAATGCTGTAGTTCAGTTTAAATTAGAGACCTTGGCTGTAGAAAACAATTTTTTTTAAATTTTTTGATGCCATCTGGTGGAGTAGTAAGCGTAATAGCTGTCTGATTATACTTACCACTGTACTCACCTCATTGCACTTACACCGCTCGTACCCCGCTGCCCAGCTCCTTATCACCAACCTGCAAAGAAAGACATTAAGACATGTGAGAGCGATCCTGAGATTGCCTGTGTGCCGACTATAAGGAGAATCATACGAGCCAGCGAGTGCACTCACCTGCTTCTTTGCCTTACCACTGAACTACCGGTCTTTAAATAAATATTGTTTACTTTACTCCTCTTGTCCCGACTCCTTCCTAGCTGTCCGTTACAAAAATAAAGAAAACTACTTTCTGTTGTGTTGTTGTTATCTGTGAACAGTAGATCCACAATAAGTGTTAGTACCACAATAAACTAAAATCAACACATTTCTTCTTTTGTTTTGTTAATCTGTCAATTATTTAAGTAAAATATATTTTATATATAGGCCTATTCCTTTTTTATAATGTAAACCTACAGTTTCATTCGGTTTTCTCCATTCACAGATGTGCTATTAAATTACCTCTTACTTCCTGCATAGTTACTTGTTAACAACGGACCATTATTTGAAAGTGTTATGAACAAAAGTTGTTTCAACAACCCATTCAATAAGCCATTTAAACTTATTGATAACATTTATGGGTGCTTTTAGTGTTTTGACTGAAATGCAGTCTGTACATATCTGTTCACGTGTCATGCATGTTCTGGGGTTTCACGACAGTTTAACCACTGTATTTCTTGTTTCCTCTTACTTATTTCCTCTTGTAACACATAAATATCAAACAGGGTATGGCTTAACAGACACATGTATATGCTGAACATGCCACTTGAAATAATTCATCTTATACTTAGTTTTTCTGATGTTCTTATTCACATTTTTTTCTACAACCACTTTTTACGTGGATTAGAAAATAAGTTCTTCAAGAGGAAAATCTTTGCAACATGCAGAATCTTTGCAGAAATGTTTTTTGTAAGATGTTTAAGAAACGCCATTGCTTTTATTTTAAGTAACAATTAATCAATTATTTAACTGATGATTCCTGAAAGATATAGGATATGTAAAACAGTTTTAGGACTCTGCTGCTGAGCATTCATCTGGTGAATCTTTGCTCACCAGAAAAAAGAAAACCATAACTCCTACAAACAAGCAATGCAATTTATTATATATTAATGAAAACCAGGGGGCTTGTGACCTTCCCAATAGCCACGTTTATGACAAATTACAATTGAAAATATGCCTAATGTAAATGAATAAATTTCACAAAAACACTCATATAACGGCAAAAAAAGTTATGTATGAGGTAATCATCAAGCAATTTGAATAAGGAGTATTTTGCAAAACTGGAAAGGAAAAGTTTTTTTGCATTTAGCCCAGCGGGCACCTTGATGCCAATTTGACATCAAATATTAGTCAAGCTTTAAACAAGGTGCTGTATAGCAATATTCTAAGTTCAGCTTGGATGACAACATCTGGTGGTTAAATTCAAAACTGCGTTTTCGAGCGTTTGCTGGCGCTGCGCCAGAGAGAGACGTGCACTGTGCTTCTCATATTATCACAACTATACAGTGTTCTTAACCACATGATACGGCAAATGACAAAAGAGGTATTTACGACCTGATTTATGACCCTTTTATGACTTAATGATAGGCAATAAAAAAACGTACAATAAACCGGACATCCTGTACACCCCCCAACCCAACCCCACGTCCTGTCATAAAAACTCACCTCCGGGGGAGTTGTATTTATTGCAGCTGTTGTAAAAAGAAGTCGTAAAACCTTTACGATGTTTGTTAAATGTGTGCATGCGACGAAAAACTGTATAAGTCCAAAAAATAAAAAATGAGATAACAACGTGACATTAATTGTATGAGTGTACTATGTATATTGAAACAGTTTGGGGATATTTTCGCGTGACTAAGAGTCTGCATTTTAAACATTAAAATAAGGTCATGCGGAAAAACCGTCTATGTCCACTTAGAAGAATAACGATGCTGCTTGCTGTCATGTGTGCTTCAAACATTAAATGGCAAAACCTCACCAGGAGAAGAAGAATCGAAATAAACAAATGGAAGGATGGAGTAAGGAAGGCTTTGAGGGATGATTGGAAGCCATACTTTAATCGAAGAGGAAAACAAAAACCCAGGAAAAATCCACCGACAGAGGTGCGTGGAAGAACCGTATATGTGCGCTGATC
>JAUCMU010000053.1:4359868-4378869 GCA_032275025.1 Enteromius treurensis
GGCTCGCCCCCCGGACAGTACGCCACATATGCTGAACTTTATCCTTTTTGATTATGAGGAAGCGCAAACTCTTGAATTACAAGAAGAGAGAAAATCAGATTTGCGTCAAATTTGTCATCACTCTTAACAAACTAATTCAGAGTTAACTGTCATTAAATGTCAAAGTTATAAAACACAAATTATAATAAGAAAATAATTTCACCCTTTGTTTTCTTGGTAGTCATGTAACCAATAAGTGCACAATACTTGTGGTGTGAAACAGGAGTATTTGTTTAACATTTACCCTCAGGCAATCCAAGATGTAGATATGTTTGTTTTTCTGTTTGAAACAGATGTGGAGAAATATTCCATTACTGTACATCACTTGCTCACCAATGAATCCACTGAAGTGAATCGGTGCCAAAATGAGAATCAAAACAGCTGAAAAAAAGCAGAGGCCACTAAAAACAACAAAATATGCTAGGTATGAACCAATGTCTATTCTTAAATCTTAATAGTGCTGTTTTCATTTGATAAATGCACAGTACATATGGCACCCACATCAGTGATTGCGCCTCCTATTCAAGAAATCGCAACAGGCTAAGCTTTGTGCATTACTTTTGATATAAAACAAGGTCTCGGATTTCAAATTATGTCCATTTTATTAGGAAATTCAAGCAATAAATACAATTTTAGCACTCTTTTTAATGTGACATGATAGATCTTTCGCTTTACTAGTGGATACTACTGTAGAAACGCCCAGTCCGTTATCAAACGTAAAGCAGAAGACTTGTTACTGGTTTTATTTTTGTTCTGGAAGTTTATGATCTTGGGCTCTGCTACCCAAATATATATAAATATATACATGCATGTGTTTGTGTTTATATACATAAATACATTTATATATAGTTATATATACAAACACACACATATAAATATATATATATAAATATATATATATATATATATATATATATATATATATATAAACTCGCATACGAATCAGAGCACAGAAACTTGTTAATGAAATAGCTTTGATACTACATTATATTACTCAACAACAGGGAGGTAAAATAGCTGTTTTGAAGTAACAAAGATAACAGATGTACAGATGCAGATAAGTCACAAAGTTAAAAATCTCTGCCTGCGATTTTCACAACAGTGTCTGTGTTTACAGATCACTAGTGATTAAATATTATATTATATTAGAAACAGAATTATTAGTAAAATTAGTGGTAGTAAAATTGACAACACATTGAAGCCACTTGGTTGTTAATAAATATATTTTGAATATAAACATATTAGATGTCGACAGAAAAGTTGAAAAATACAGAATAGGTTTTCCATCAAAGTATCTCTTTACAAACAATTCCAGATAAAATTAAGGCATGCGGTTTAAAAAGCCAAGGTCTCTCAAATGCTTTAAATCGAAATGCCAAAAAAAAAAAAAAAGAACCCTCATCATCAAGGATATATACAGTATGCATATATAGACATATAGGGTGTGGATTTTACAGTGTGTCTTGAAATTTCTCCACGAGTCAGTTGTACCTTTATGTTGGGATCAAATCAACCATCACATCCCTGTTTACCTTGAGATGATAACAGAGATAAACACTATGTTTGTGAGTGTCAGAATTTTTTTTTTTTTTAAGATTTGCATAAACCGTGTTTAATCTTCAAACACAAACTAGAGCAAATGAAAATATAACAATAATGCATAAGCCAGGGATCCTCCTTCTGATCACAGAATAGATGGTCCCAAAGCAAACTAAGACCTAGTATAAAAGAGCAAGTCACGATAGATAACTCACATTAGATCTTGAGAATGGTTATTGCTTCTATGGGGACTGTGAGGATGTCCCAGATGTGGATGCTGAGATCGGTCGTCCTACTGCTGGGGCTACAGCTGATACAAGCAGGTTAGGAAAATAAAAATGATCAATTATTGCAACCCCCCCCCCCAAAGTATCTGCCACACAATATGACTTTATTTGTCTTTTTATGTTTATAGACTTCATGAATGATTTTTCAGGGATGGATGAAATGTGGCCAACGACAACAGGTGAATATGTCATTGTGTTTATGGATTATACATTGTGTTTATGGATTTATTCAAGTAAAACAGCTGTTTTATGTATTTCAAAATAGAACAATAATTTCAGGGCATATGTTCAGTTTTTGATCGGTTAATTATTCAAACAGTAAAACAACGTAAAACTAAAAAGAATTGCATTACATTTACAAAGAGTATTGAATAATTGTTGCTATATGTAGACCTTTTTATATTTTGAAGTATGTGACAAAAATAACAGGATGCCTGTCTTTTTCTGTTCTCAGCGTTTTCTATGACAAGTGTGCTGGTAACCACGGGTATGAGGTTTTTTGATCCTCTTCTTCTTTTTTAATGTTACGGACATTTAGTGTTGAAACAAAAATGTTACACTTCAGCGGATTTAAAGATGAAGTGTTTACATTTGCACTATGAATTCACTGTAAATTAAATTGTAAATTAAAATGTTTCAAATATTTAAACACAATGGCTCTTTGGTGCTATTAAAGCATTGCTCAAATAAAGTATTTCATGCATATCACGTTTACATCCTTTCTATCTGTAGTCGTACCGAATCCTGATCATCAGTCCACCATCTGCAGCACATGGGGAAATTTCCACTTCAAGACCTTTGATGGTCAATTCTTTCAAGTGCCAGACACATGCAACTATGTCATGACAGTGATGTGTGACGTCTCCACATCAGATTTTAACATCCAAATGCAAAGGGAGACTGTGAATGGCTCAATCACTTTCAGCACAGTCACAATAAAGCTGGAGGGAACAATCATCAAAATCACTAATGGTGACATCACCATGGGAGAAGAAATGTAAGTTTCTACACTACAGCATAAGTGCATTCTTGAAAACAAAATTTTTTAAAATATTGTTTCTTTGTATATTAGTTCATGCTTCGTGCTCTCAAACAATTATTTGTGATTAATCGCATCCAAAAAAAGTTTTTGTTTACATAACATATATTTATGTACATTCAGTGTATATTAATTATGTATATTTATAAAAAACAATTGCATGTATGTAAGTAAGACAAGTGTTACATTACAGTGGTGTCAAAATTAGCGCGTTAAGGCATGCAATTATTTTTTTCAGATTAACACCTTAAAAATATTTAATGCAGGGGTGGGTCTAGAGTTGGACACCCCACTCACAACTGCGGCTTCTGTCACTTTTTCTTTTGACAAGAAGTGCATTTATTCAGTCGCAAAACGTCTTTACGGCTACATTAAGTGGGAGACGTTTTAGACGTGCGCTCCACATCACTCCAGGCCCCGAGCAAATGTTGTGGTCAGGATTTAAGCTGCCTTACAACTGTGCAAGCATGGAATATATTTTAAGACACATTTAAGAAAATGTCTCTGAAATGGTTTTCAGAACTGTCCTGAAGGAGCCCAGTGATGTCTCACTCATCTAACAAGCACGATTTAACTCGTTCAGCTCATTAATAGAGACATTAAGATCTGAAGTGGGTCAGAAAAGATAAAAAGAGTTCATAATATTTGTACCAGAACAATAACAGCCAAAATAACCTAATAATCAGCTGCTGTGATGTCTATAAATCAGAGGATAAAGAAAAAAAGGGGGAAAATAACTTTTAAAGTATTATATATATTAATATATATATATTATGGATATCTATAAACAATGAATTGGAAAAGAAAAAAGTGCAATATATAAATTTTGGGGTTTTTTTGCTTTTCAATTTTTTATTGAGTTTATGCTTTTAAATAAATCAAATATTATAAGAGTGGGTTTACATAAATAAACTTAATAAAATATGAGTATTTTAAAGAGTTTTTAAACAAATGTATTGAAGTTTAATCAAATATTTTACTGAAAAACAAGACAAACAAGTCAATGTTATTTTTTTTATTAAAGCTGACATTTTTTTATTGCTCCAACAGGGTGTCTGTTCCGACCTATCAGAATGGAATTAAAATTGAAGGAAGTCTAACAAGTGTCAAGATCTCGAACAAACATGGAGTGACTGTCTTCTGGGAAGAAGACAACTCTCTTACAGTATGATTCAATATTATCTGTGGACACACACATTATTTTATCTTGGAGCTTGATCTCAGACTTCTGATCAGATCTGATGAGTGCTGCACATGATAAGACAAACATGCCATGTTCCTTAATAAGCAATAGTGAACCAACCGGTTTTGCAAATAAGTCTTTGTTTATATTGTTTTTACTCAATTAAATAAACAGATAGATAGATAGATAGATAGATAGGTAGATAGATAGATAGATAGATAGATAGATAGATAGATAGATAGATAATAGTGTTATGGATTTTTTTTTAAGTTATTTAAAAAATGGTCTGCCTCTCCTACATTATTTTGTTATATGATGTTCCCTAGATTGAACTTCCTGAGAATTACAAAGGTCAGACGTGTGGACTCTGTGGAGACTTTAATGGCAACAAGCATGACGATTTTACTGTCAATGGTAAATATGTTGTTTTAACTCATTAATGATAAGATTTTAATAGATTTAATTAACTGTAAGCTGAGTGTCCTGTTGACACATACTGATTTAAACACAAAGGTTTAGTGTAATATGTTAATCTGAATCCGTCTTAGTTCCAGCCACATGGAAAGTTTCCACACCAACTGAAACCTGTGAGGATGTTACACTTCCTCCCATCGATCAGTGTGACCAGGTAGAGCATGAGACAAAATCTAATTTTAGGTGCACTCTAGAAATAAAACAATGGGATTTTTTAAAATTAAATAGCTTAATAGTGGTTCCAGTGAAACAGTCCTCTTAAATGATCTATTTTTTTCACCCTAGACTAGTGTTTGCCAGCAGTATCTCAACAGTCCAGGTTTTGCCGACTGTCACAATGTGATGGACATGAGTTCATTTGAAAAAACCTGTGTAGACGACCTGTGTCAGTGTTACGGCAATCACAACTGTCTCTGCAACACTCTAACAGAGATTTCACGACAGTGCACTCATGCTGGAGGAAAACCAGGAACATGGAGGACTGAACAGCTCTGTCGTGAGTATCAGTATAATGATCATTTATTTTTTTCTAACCCCCATAACTTTTTTTTAAAAGGACAACTTTGAAGAAAATGCAATGTAACAATATTGATATGTTTGTGTCATGCAATACCTTGTTCTGTGGAGCAGCAAAAACATGTCCTAAGAATTTGCAATACATGGAGTGTGGAAGTCCGTGCAAAAACACCTGCTCAGATCCAGATGCAAATCTACTGTGTAAAGAACACTGTGTGGATGGCTGTTTCTGCCCTATTGGTAATTTTACATAATATCAAAAGCACTTGCATATTTAATTATTAATTTAATTAAAGATGTTTTTCTAAATGAAATGACATTATGCATACTTTTTTGTGAAGGCACTGTGGAAGACGACATTGGTCAGAGTGGCTGTGTTTCTGTGAACGAGTGCCCTTGTGTGCACGATGGCACTGTATATCGATCAGGAGAGTCTTACCAACAGGCTTGCAAAAAATGGTAACTTTTTTTACATTTTAAAGTCACATTTAAAGGTGCAGTGTGTAATTTAGGATGATTTATTGACAGAAATGCAATATAATATATATAACTATGTTTTTAGAGGTGTATAAAGACCTCACACAATGAACCGTTATGGTTTTTTTTTTTACGTAGAAAGATCTATTTATATCTACATACATCACAGATCCCCTTACATGGAAGTTGCCATCATGTTGTATAGTATTCCTTTGAGGACAAGCAGAGCGTGTTTTGTTACTATGTTGTTTAGCGAATACAGCACTGACACACAGTAATGAACAAGTAACAATAAATATTTACAATAACATATTGATTTATTAAATAATTAAGTTAATATAATTTATTACCCTTGTAAAGAAATCTTATTGTCTGATTTCTCACACTAAGACAAAATCCTGAACGGCCACTGTATAGCTTCTCTAAAGAGAGGGGTGAGCAGGGGAACAAGCCGTTGGTTCCATTTCACAGTCGCAACTGCTAGATGCTGCTAAGATTTGCACACTACGCACCTTTAAATTAACCCTTCTGATGATGACGCTGATGTTGTACTTTGTCAGTGCGTGCAATGCTGGACACTGGACTTGTACATACCTGGAATGTCCCGGAATCTGCTCGGTTGTTGGAGGGTCTCACGTCACCACTTACGATGGAAATACCTTCACCTTCAGCGGCAACTGTGACTACATCCTCACTAAGGTCTGTCGGTACAGCAGATGATCCTTAGATGTTTTCTTTCAGGGCGAGAGAAATAAAAGACTTCACTTTTATGTTTATTCACATGGTTTACAGAACAATTAGAAAGAGTATTTGAAAGGTTCTTTATAAGGTTCTTACAATCTTATTTCTTAAATTAAAGCACTCAAATGACAGTGACATTGCGGTTGTGGGAAATCTGGCAAAGTGTGATCCGACCCGAGCAGACACGTGTCTAAATTCAGTTACCCTTGTCATCTCAGGGACCACTGTAAGCATTTCTTTTTTTAATAATTCTTACTAATAATAATACTTAAACTGACTACTACTACTAGTACTATGAGAATCATATTAATAATGTCCTTTTGTTGATGTTTTACTAATTAAACAGATTAGTTTTTCCTCTGCTGGATCTGTGACAGTGAATGGAATCAGTCCATACATGCTTCCTTTCACCACAGGTTTGTTGTCAAATATAAGCTCACTTTTTCATCATTAAAAGAATAAATAAAAAATCAGTAATCTTGTTTTTTACTCAATTAATTGTCCTAGGTCCTGTAAGCATTTTCCAGCCCACTTCCTCTTTCATCATTGCTGATATGAAGAGTCTCCGTCTAGAGATCCAGTTGGCTCCAGTCATGCAGTTGTATATTGTAGCCAGCACTGAAGAGAAAGGAAAGATGAGTGGTGAGTTTGTAAAAACTGTAAAGACTGAACATTTTAAATGTGTGGACTATATATATTTTTTTTCATTTCTAGCATATAGCTGTCTCAAAGCTAATTGTTATGGACTCAACTCTACACAAACAATTGAACCACTTTTTACCTTGCTTCTGTCAGGTCTGTGTGGGAACTTTAACAACATCCAATCAGATGATTTTAAAATATCGGGCATGACAGAGGGCACACCAACATCCTTTGTCAACTTTTGGAAACAAAATTGCCCAGATCTTGAAATCACGTTTGACAACCCCTGCAGCTTGAATATAGAAACAGGTGCTTAACATGCTCACAATATCCATGTTGCAGTTGATAATTCAATCATTCTTGATGTAGTAAAAGAACAAATAACAAATAAATCTTCTCTGATGTTTTTTTCCTTATAGAGAAACTTGCAAAAGAATGGTGTTCCATTCTCACAAACCCAAACAGCAGCTTTGCTGCATGTCACTCAGAAATATGTCCTGAGACATACTACAAAGTAAGTCTTTCTGCAGAAAACACTCAAAGCAAGCACCCATACATATTTTTTGGTTATTTATGGCCTGACATACACAATTCACAAAGTTGCGTTACCATGAAGTAATCATCTATGATGCTTATATCTATCATGGTACCTAGTCAGTTTACAAAAACTTCACCAGGTTTCACCAACTTCAACATGCTTCACCAGAGTTTGTATCACCAAAGAAGACAAGTGGTTCGCAGGCTACTTAAATAGTGTTTTAGTGCATGTTTAAGAAAAAAACTAATATTAAATAACTGAAACTGGATGAGTTTTGATGTTTGACTTTCTCTCACCAAATACTCTTGCACTGACCAAACCACGCTTAGTTTTTCTTTTTTAAATACAAAAAAAACAGCATAAAGTTGATTTACAAATCTAGTTACCACAGTTTTTCTTAAATGCTTCAACACACTTCAAATAAACTGGTGACTTTCCTGCCCAGTGAACACTTGTGAGACCAATAACACTATAACAAAAAAACTCTTATTAGAACTTACTAGAACTTAGATTATTTTGCTTTGTTTTGAGGATTGAATTAATGGTTTGGGAAAATGGGCCAACTAAATATGCTTCAATAACTTAAATAATGTTCAATGTAGAAAATTGCAATACAATTCTGACCTAAATCTGCTTTTAGTGTCTTCTTATTGATTTTATGTTGTTGTTTAGTCAGATGGTAAAAAGGCCAATATCTGTAATGAAAGTGGAGCGGGCGGGTGGGGAATCGAAACACCAACAACAAGGGATGAATCTCAGATATATTCGGATGGGATAAGATTTCTCAGAAGACTTTAGTAATTTTATGATTCACAAACAAATGTGAAAACAATTTGTTGCCACCTACACCAACCAACATTCACAGTTATTGAAATATGTGTTGCCATTATTTTGTTTTACGATCAGTTGTTTTCATGCTTCTGAAAATTAGCACATAAAATACTGCTTGTGTTTATATTTTATTATGTGGTTGTTCTGGTGTGGCATAGCTTTTTGTTAGGGTGTCACCTACCACCCTGTGTCACCAGTTCTTAAATGAATGGTTAGAATTTGGTGTAAACTACGAGAAAGCATGGATTCCTCCTGCTTTGTATCAATGGTTCAGGCTCCTTGTAGCAACTGAGCAACATTAAAAAAAATGATAAATGTTATACATCAGTAAAGCAATGTTACACCAATGTAAGTACTTGTAGAGTACTTTAAGAACTTTTTTTTTTTGTGTGTGTGTGAATAGCCACATAACTCAAATTTAATTAGTTTTTTTCTGTAGTGGTGTGTCTATGACACCTGCAAATGTGCAGATATTTGGAAGTGTATGTGTGCGGCTGTATCCAACTATGCCCACGCCTGTGCTGCCAGAGGAGTCATTCTCCAGGGCTGGATGGATTCTGACCCTTGTGGTGAGAACTTTATATAGTACACATACTAACAAATAATTATAATGTATATGCACTCTGTTACAAATCTGCCTCTTGTCTATCTCTGGCTACACAGACAAGATTTCGAGGTGTACAGGAAGCATGAAGTACTCCTATGGCGTGACCAGCTGTGGCAGCAGCTGCCGCTCTCTCAGTGGACAAGACAACACCTGCGAAGGGTCCTTCACACCTGTAGATGGTTGCACCTGTTCCGAGGGAACCTACCTCAATGAAGGCGGCAGCTGTGTACATGCTGACCAGTGTCCTTGTTACTACGGCAACCAGGTCATAGAGCCATCAGCAGTGTTCCACAAAGATGGCGATAAATGGTATAAAGTGCAGTTTAACATATGGGTTGTCAAGGCATAATGTACCCATTAACTTTGTTTTTTAGTAGCCCTTCACTGCCAAATGGCAAACAATTTACAATGACATTGCATTGTTACTATTAATGGTAGATTTAGTAATTATATGCAATATTTGGTCAAATTACAGCACCTGTAACCTTGGCAAACTGCAATGCTCCACTCAAGAAGGTGATCTGCAATTAGCTTTTCCGCAATACTACTGTTTGATTTCAAATTTGAGTTACCACTGGTATGATGTGTGCTCATTTTCTCCAGCTCATCCATATGCCTTTTGTGTTTTTAGACTGTGTTGCTCCGATGACATTCTTCAAATGCTCAAATCATGGAGAAAAAGGAACGGAGTGTCAGAGGACATGTGAGAAGCAAGACCCAAACAACTGTGTGAGTTGGAAGAATGGAACACAAGAATAACTAAATTAATTAAATGATCAGTTACAGCATTTTTTTGTATTTCAGAAAAAAACCTGTTTGCTTACCCAATTTCAAATGTAGCATTTTCATGCCAGTTTTGAATAGTGCACAAACCTGACAGTGTTGAAAACATGCAATAGAAATCTTCTGATACAGGAAAATGATGGATTACCAATTTGTCTTGGCAATAGGTGAGCATGGGGTGTGTATCAGGGTGTATGTGTCCAGATGGCCTTCTGGGTGATGGAAAAGGTGGGTGTGTGGAGAGAGAAAAATGTCCATGTACCCATAATGGAGTCACCTATCAACCTGGAGACCAAGTTCAACAGGACTGTAATACCTGGTGAGATAATCAAAGCTGTTATAAACCATGTTGAGGTACACGTCTACAAGTATAGTGTAAAGATGTGCATTTTCAATAATCTTATCCAGTTAAACATACAAACAGAGATCAATATATTTGGTCATACTCATCACAGTTTAGTCCCATGAAGTGCTCTTCAGAAACAATTAAAATTGGGATTTTTTTTCTAAATGTGTTCTATATTTTAGCACATGCACAAATGGGATGTGGATTTGCACTGAAAAGGCCTGCTACAGCTCCTGTACCATCTATGGCGAAGGTCATTTCAGGACTTTTGATGGCAGAAGATATTCCTTCCACGGAGACTGTGAACACACCATAGCCCATGTATGTTTGACTTTCCCAATGGAAAAAAAAAGTTGTAATAAAGATATTTGACACATATCTGTCACAATAAATAGACTTACAATAAAATAATGTGAAAAACATCAGATTTTATATAAGTGTCAATTATCTGGAGAATTATAACCTAGAATATCTCTAATGTGTGTAACCCCTCTAGGATTATTGCGATACGAACCCAAGTCCCTCCTTCCGCCTGGTCACAGAGAACATCCCTTGTGCCAACACCAAATCCATTTGCTCCAAGTCCATCAATCTGTTTTTTGGGGTGAGGTTTTTAATTGCTCACAGTTAGCACAGATGCATTAGTAAAGCTAAAATGTGCAATATAAAACATGTTAAGACACTTTTCATATCCCACAGAAATACGAGATGATTTTATCTGAGGATGAAGATGTGAAGGTTATTGAAAGCAACGGCACCGAGTACAGATATAAAATTAGTTCTGCAGGAATATATATTGTCATAGAGGTTGAGGGCCTTTTGAACTTAATTTGGGATAAAAAGACAAGTGTGATGATCCAACTGAATCACAAATTAAAGGTATGAGTTCATTAAAGGTACACGCATAGACAAGAACTTTGTTCATCTACTTACCTAACATCTACATGATCTCTATGGCAGGGCAAAGTGTGTGGACTCTGTGGAAACTTTGATGGTAATGCGAACAATGACTTTATGAAGCACAATGGAGAAGTGGTGACAGATCCAGAAGATTTTGGGAATAGCTGGAAGGTGGATTCCAAATGCCCAGATGTGGCAAACGTGATGCATCCTTGTGACGCAAATCCACATCGACGTGCCTGGGCTATCAAACAATGCAGAATCATCACAAGCCCTGTCTTTACAGACTGTCATTCTCTAGTAAGTAACATGATCATTTAGCAACTTTTTTCCACAAATTGAGTTAATGATTAAACAAAATGATTAATCATCACTGAAATGGAATTAATGTGTGTTGTTTAGTGCTTTACACCTTAACACATTACATTATTGTGCAGTTATCATGGTAACCCTTACAGTTAAGTGTTTTTTAATTTTGTGTCTCTAGGTGGATTCTGGCCCATACTATGATGCATGTGAAAGAGACACATGTGCATGTGACAGTGGGGGTGACTGTGATTGTCTCTGTACTGCAGTGGCAGCTTATGCTGCTGAATGTCGTAAAAAAGGAGCTTGTGTTGCATGGCGAAAACCAAACTTTTGCCGTAAGTCCTATTAATTTCATAATTTATTTCACCTACAAACTGCAACCAATTAAACAATAAATGCAGGAATGCGTTTATTTATTTTCACATTTTCACACAATAAATATGGTAAATTGTTAATTTACTCATAGTTATTTAGTCATAGTCTTTCAAATGTTATATTTTATGATGTATTTAAAGAGAATTTGTGTCTGGAGCAAGAATTTTTTTTATATTTACATAGAAGTACATACATACGAGTAATGAAAGGTCCGGTTTACTACCCCCGGATGCTGCGCGTCTTGCTTTTCCAGCGTTCCAGCTTGGCTTCTTCTAACTTTGGTTTCTAATTTACTTTTTTTTTAGTTTTCTTTATTTAGAGACCTGATTCACCTAGATATGCTATACTTTCCGTTATCCGTTCCTTGTGGGACCTAAAGCCATCTGGGTCTGACGTCGGCCGAATCGCCATCCCGTAACACAAATCTCGCCAGCCTGATAATTGCTTAGTGGTTGGAGGGAAACTAATATGTTAATTGCCAGCTGGCCACTGCTCTCTTTTGCCAAAAACATAGTGTACATAGTCCTTATCCATGCCCAATGTGTCAATTTCAGTGATATCAGAAATCAAGGGGTCTTCGGATAAAACGTGCCTACTTTTCCTGTTTCCTGCGCCCCCAGTTTGTATATCCTGGCCGTACTATTCATGCACGCTAAAGCCTCCTCACACCCTACTAGTGACAAGGATTTCAACAGTCTAGAATGAATCAAGAAATTATGTTTAATTTATTTGTCAGGTAAAATTATATCAAGCCAATTACACAATTAAACAATGTGAATCCAATTCAGTTTCAATTTAGAATGATGCTTCACCTCAATACATCAAGGATATATCTAAGAATAGCAAATGCATACCTGACTGTCAGAGAAAACACGCTGCCACATGAGAGACCTGGAGTTTTAGTTCCAGAGACCCTTACATGCTGCAGCGTGGAGGTTGTTCTGCTTACAGAATCCTGGTGTGATGTTTTAACTCTCTCCCTTAAATACCCCAGACCACACATACAAATCCTTTAGATCAGTTGAAAAACACAAAGACCTTTTGGTGTACTCTTAGTTCTCGCCAACCTTAGGGTCGCACCTGTTTTGGAATTCCCATCTGGCCATTAGGGGGAACACCCTTTTATCCACTGATCCAATTCTATGAAAGCTTTTCAGTCTTTCTAATAAAATAAGTGACTACTATGATATTGAGACCATTTTACCAATCGCACCAAGACCTTTAGAATGAAAAGGAAAAACAATATATTCACAAAATGTGACACATGTAGTGTATATTTCTCCTTGGAAGACTTTTTAAGGAACAGCTGTGAGTGCAAGAGATGGTGGCTCGGGGAAAGGAGGGGGGTTGTAAAAGTGGGCTAGGAGGTTTAGGGGGGTTTGTTCACTGTCCTGAGGATTCGTTTTCCAGCTCAGCTTTTATTGTTATATGGCATGCTCTTGGGCCACGAGAGGTCTTCATGTTTTGCCTTCCCATGCCCGTCAAAGCAGGTCAAAGCATCCTTACAGTAATTTATACTTATTAATAAAAAGAAAAAAAGTTTAAATCTCTTAGCTTTATGAGCCATAAATGTGCCCATAGATGTAATAACTCTCAAATAAAACCATTGAACTCAAGTGATTATTCTTGCAGCCTTATTCTGTGACTACTACAACAACCCTCCAGATGAATGTCAATGGCACTATAAACCCTGTGGATCTACATGTATGAAGACCTGCAAAAACCCATCAGGAACTTGCTCTGATCAGATTCCACCCCTTGAGGGTAAGGAATACGAATTTTTGTTGATAACATAATGTAGGTACCAAAGTGTCAATTACGTTTTTTAAAATCAATGTCTGATTAATCAGTCTAATCTGACTATTTTATTTATACTTTTAGGATGTTTTCTTCAATGCCCTTCAGAGAGGCCTTATTTCAGGGAGGAGGCTATGAAGTGTGTCGAAGAATGTGGAGACTGTTTCTATAATGGGACTCTATTTCCACGTGGATCTGTCATTTACAACGCCACAGATGGGAATGGTGTATGTTTCACTGCTCTGTGTGATTACAATGGGGAAATAATAAGAATTGTTAATGAATGCATAGGTTCAACAACAACACCTTTCACTTTCACAACAACTCCTGAAACTACTACAGCAACTCAAACTTCAACACCTACGTCAACAGGAACACCATCCACATTCACATCCATTTCTACCCCAACTACTGAAACATCGACATCTACGTCAACAGAAACATCACCTACAACTGTTACAGTAACATCTACCTCAACAGAAACACCATCCACAATCACATCCACTAATGCCCCAACTACTGAAACATCGACACCCACATCAACAGAAACACCATCCACAATTACGTACACTTCTACATCTACAACTCCCGCCTGTGCTGATACATGCACATGGTCAGATTGGATTGATAGCAACACACCCAGCACAGAGCCAGAAGGATTCGAAACGGAACCCATTAATGAATTGTGGAATTCAGGAAAGATTATCTGTCGGAGACCTGAAAACATTGAATGCAGAGCAGTAAATTATCCCCAAAAGTCTCTGCAAGATTTGGGACAAACAGTTTATTGCAATACATCATTTGGACTGTCATGTTCAAATGAAGACAATGCAAATGGAACCCCACAAACTTGTTATAATTATGAAATACGTGTCAGATGTTGTGAACCAGATGTCAGCTGTACTACTACACCAACATCCACTACCTCAACGACCACTATAACACAGACACCTACAACTGTTACAGTAAGTCCTACTTCAACAGAAACACCATCTACAGTCACCTACACGTTTACCCCAACTACAGGACAATCAACACCAACATCAACAGTAACATCATCTACAACTGTGACAGTAACACCTACATCAACAGAAACACCATCTACAATCACGTCCACTGCTACACCAACTACTGGAACATTGATGCCAACGTCGACAGAAACAGTACCTACAACTGTTACAACACCTACATCAACATATACAACCACTATTATCACACCTTCTACTTCAACATTGACACCTACTTCAACGGAAATATCATCTTCAAGTAGTACAATTACTGGCTCATCACCCACATCTACAAAGACATCTACAAAGGTTTTCTCTGCTACAACAAAGTTCCGTGTGCATACTGAGCCAACAAGCACAAAACCACCAAGTACATCAGGACAGCAATGCGGATGCAAATATTTAAACGCAATATACCCATCAAGTAAGTAATGTTCCAACTGAAATATGTTTAATCCTTCATGTGTATGTAACATTCTTCTTTTTTTTAAATGGTCTCATATTGTTTACCTCCATTGCATTTTTTTTTTTTATGATTACAGACTCAACAATCTACAATCAAACAGATGGGGCAGGTTGGTGCTATACTGGTTTCTGCAACTCCACCTGTGGTATAGTAACACAGTCTCAGCCATGCATACCACCAAGAGATTGTGTAAACTTTAAAAGAAAGGTAATGTCATAATAAGATTACAGTAGAACAATTTTGTTATTTGTAATTAATACAACATGAAATTAATTAATTATTGTGTACCTACTAGATGACTGGAGAACTAATTGTTAAGAAAAATATTTTTTTTAAATACCTGAACTTAATTATAATTCGTTTTTTTGATTAGTCTCTGTTAATCGATCTGATTGTGTCATCCAGAATAAGGAGTCATGGATTGAAAACTGCAAAAACAATACATGCATAAATGGCAACGTTACCTCAAAACCTCTACAGTGTGAAAAACCTCAAATTCCTACATGTACTAATGGAATTAACCCTAAGAAGGTGTTTTATAACAATGGCTGCTGCTTTAAATATGAATGTGAATGTGAGTTAAAATCTTCCTCATGGACATTTTACTGATATGAAATATTTAGATTAAGTAAATGTCATTAATTTTCATTATTGCACTATTTTTTACCTTTGTTGTAATTTGGTTTGGCAGGTAAATGCAGTGGCTGGGGTGACCCACATTACAAAACATTCGATGGAACCTACTATGCTTTCCAGGGAAACTGCACTTACGTATTGTTCCAAGAAATCATCCCAAAATACAATATCAGTGCCCATGTTAAAAACTATTTTTGTGATGTTCAAAATAATCTCGCCTGCCCTGAGTATGTGATTGTGAACTACAAATCTTATAAAATCAAGCTGACAAGCAACACTAAAGAGGTCCAGGTAAGGCTTAGGACTGTAACAGAACAGGTTTCTGATGTAAAATAAATAACTAAAATTTGATTCTAGAGAATAAATGTCATAACACATAAAGGTCTTGTTTCCCTCAGGTCTATGTTAATGATGAATTAAAACAACTAACTTACATAAATAATGACTTCTTCATCACAACCTCTGGCATATCAGTAATACTGAATATCACTGAAATCCAAGTTGACATTTCTGTGAATCATCAAGGCTTTCAGATCAATCTCCCATTCTCCTACTTCCATGGTAATACAGAGGGACAGTGCGGTGAGTACAATAGAAAAATGTCTGTGAGGCAGTATTCTGTAGGTTTCATTTTACATTTACCAGTAAAAGGATTTCTCTTTATCTGAATGTAAATATTAACATACTTTGAATTGACCCATTACTTGCTCACTAAATTCAAATTACCTATAATTAAAAAAAAAAATGTAGGTGTTTGTGACAACAACCGTGCAAATGACTGCAGACGTCCTGATGGAACAATCGACCCATCATGTGTGAATATGGCACAGCTTTGGATGGTCCATCCAGGATGCAAGACAACTCCACATCCAACTCCACCTCCAAACATTACCTGCAATGCGGCAATATGTGATCTCATCAAAAGCGAGTAAGGAAAATAAAAAATGTTAATCACTTCTGTTGGTAACACTGATTAGTACAAAGTGTTTTATTTGATGCAAAAATAGAATAAACAAAATCATACAGGTTTGAAAGAACATGCTGGTAAAAGTTTTTGGCTGCACTGTCTCTTTAAGATGCCTGAATTTAGAAGTCAAAATAAGTATATGTTTCTTCACAGAATGTTTATGAAATGCCATGCAGTTGTTCCATATGAAAGTTATTATGAGGCATGCAAATATGATGTGTGCCACATGCGAAATGGCTCTATTGGTTGTACCAGTCTGGAGGCATATGCTCTGCTATGTGGCAAAGAGGGTGTCTGTGTGGACTGGAGAGCATCAAATGAACTCACGAAAAAGTGTGGTAAGCAGAATGAACCTTATCATTTGAGTGTTTTGGGGTGTTTTTGAAAATATGTTGTACTTGAGAGCACCCTGATATGTTATTGTTATTGATTTCTATAACAGAATACAAGTGTCCCAGTCACAAAGTCTATAAGGGATGTGGTCCGAAAGTTGAAAAAACCTGCAGTACAAGGTAATCTCACATCTCATATCTACAAAATAAACATCCTTAATAAGTGTGGCGATTGTAATACACCATTATCTGATGTGCTTCTGTTAATATGCAAACAGGTACAATGATATTTTTGTGGAGAAAGACTGTGAAGGCAATAGCTGTCATCCAACATTCGCAGAAGGTTGTTATTGTCCAGACGATAAATATCGCGTTAGTTCAACAGTAGATACCTGTACATCTTATTGCGGTAAGACATTTACTCACCGTAGTTACTTATTTTCTCTGTTTGCTAGATTATATTGATATTTTTGTCCATTTTAGTTATTTTTTATATATATATATTATTCTGTTAATGCTCGTTTTAATGCTAAACTTTGTCTCTGGTGTTTATTTTTATTGGGAATCTATTTTACGCTATGTACAAAAAAAGTGTTCCTCTCAGGACCTTTTAGACAAAAATGTTCATATTGAAACTGCTATTTTTAATCGCAGTGTCGATAAACTGTACAATTATGCCATTTTTGTTTATAGGCTGTTAACAAGGATTTAAAATGTAATTTTTACAATTTTTTACAAGATGTGACATTTTTTCAGGTTTGGTCTATAAAACAAATTCTTGCTTTATTCATGGTTTCTGCCTCTGCATAACACAGAGCCATCTGGATAAAAAGTTCAGCTATATTATTGTTTGGGTGTGTTGGCATGCATATCCGAGTGTGGTTTGTATGTGTGTGTAAATCACAAACCCAACAACTGTCTGCATCTAGTGGGGAAAATGTGGTACTGTGCCCAAATAAAATTGTACTGAAAGCTAATTTTTCAAACTTCAGATTTGGAACACAACTTATTTAGATTGGTGGCTTTTATATTATAGCAGGCTTAAACTTCATCATGTTTCATAAAATCTATATTTTATATAAAATACTGATTTTCATAAACTTAAACTTGTATAACGTTTTTGTTTGTTTCACTTTTACGTTTTTTACTTCAACAATAATCTGCCATGGACCTATGTGTAACTTTTTTTTGATGCATTACGGTTAATGCACCTTCGTGCCTTATTTCCACTCATGTCATGTTCATTCCCTCCATGTAGATTGCATTGGCCCTGATGGATTACCTAGACAGGTGTGTATAGGCAAAACAGGATATTTAAAAAAAGAAAATCAGTGTTTTTCAAAACATTTCTATGAGCATTTGCAATTCATAATCATCTCAAATTCCTAACTATCTTCTTGCTTTTCCCTCTGCAGCCTGGGGTTACATGGACCATGAACTGTGAAGAATACACATGCTCAAATGAGACCTTTGGTATTAAATCTGTGCCTGTTGCGTGTCCGGCTGAAATGCCCTGTGGACCAGAACAAAAGAAAATCGTTGAAAACTGCTGCCCAACCTGCGGTGAGACAAGACTAAATAAATAAGCAAATAAATATTAATAATTACTGCCACCACTGAATTATCTGTACATAAATGCATTTAAAAAATTACAAGGACTCCTCTTTTCTCAAATCATTTAGTGTGTGATCTCGAGCTTTGTCTTCAGAAGAAATGTGATGTGGGATATGAATTGGCAGCAAACATTTTTGATGACAGTTGCTGTCCACCCTGTGGTAAGTCTTGCATTTTCTGTGTATTATTTAAATGTTAAACAATTAGCTGTTCTACAAAATTCTACAAATTATATCAGTGGCAGTAGCTTTTGAGTCCTGCATTTCTTTAAAAATGCAATCTGAAGAAAATCGGGGGAAAAAATGTTGTTCTATTTTTACTTTGCAAAGCAAAGATGTAGTGTACTGTAATTATTTAAAAAGCTAACTAATATGATTTCCATCTTTACACATTGTTTATTATTTTATCAATATATGTAACAAAGACGAGAAAATGTACTGCATAACACAAATGACACTTTATTTAGTATATATTTTGAAAAATATTTACATGGATATATATATATATATATGAATGTATATATATATATATATATATATATATATAGATAGATAGA
>JAUCMU010000053.1:4378969-4389214 GCA_032275025.1 Enteromius treurensis
ATATTTTGAAAAATATTTACATGGATATATATATATATATATGAATGTATATACATATATATATATATATATATATAGATAGATAGATAGATAGATAGATAGATAGATATATATATATCAAATACTTTTGTATTTATATATGCATAATAAATATACACAATACATACTCATATGTAAACAAAATATTATTTTAGATGCAAATAATCAAGATTAATTGTTTGACAGCACTACTTCTATATATATATATTTATTTATTTATTTATTTTTTCAGTGCCCAAAGACGTATGTGTGTATAATAACACTGAGTACCAGGTGAGCTGCTTCATTTATTTTACTAAAAAAATAAATCCTGATATTTAAAATGGCACCAAAGAAAACATTGTTAAATAGAGTTAATATCTCACATGTTTGACACTTTCTGTTTTCTTTCTAGCCTGGAGTTCAAATCCCCACAGATCCTTGTATCGAATGTAACTGTCTGATGGACAAAGACCCAAAGACTCAACTACATCTCGTCAAATGCTCTTCTATAGCCTGTACACCTTGCCCTGATGTAATAATTATTATCATTTATTCTTGTGAACCATTATATCAACTCATTCATATAACTCAACTTTCTAAACTGAACATCTAAACTATAAAATGTATTTTTGTACTCCAAGGGCTTTCTGCCTGTCAAACACGAAGAAGAATGCTGTGCAACATGCATGCAAAATAGCTGTTTTTACACTGGGCCAGACAACACCACACGTATTCTCAAGGTGCATATTCACAATCTTTTCTTCACACATTCAGTTCACCAGAACTGTTCAGCTATTATATATATATTTTTTATATATATATTTTTCAGATTGGAGAAACGTACGACGACTACAAGTGTGAGACTGTAACCTGTAAAGAAACTAATGGCACATTCGTAATAGAGAAAACCAAACCAACCTGTCCTGAGATCAATGAATCTGAGTGTGTGCCTGTAAGTTCATCTTTAGCTCATGTTCCAAACATTCTGTTAATTTATATCTCCCAACACCGAAAGGTAAAGCATTTAAGGTTTAAAGGTGTTGTCAACATTTACTCACCCTCATGTTGTTCCAAACCTGTGTGACCTTTTCATCTGTGCGACACAAAATAAGATATTTTGGTGTTGTTCTGAGCCACACTGACTTTGTTCAGACAAAACCATTTGAGTAATATTTTGCTTTATTACAATTGCAAAGGTTTGGAACAACAAACATTTTAAGTGAACTTTCTCTTTAATTATGATTACGAGGTTTAAACAAAGCCGTTTGTCCTTACAGGGAACGCTGACACTTGATGCAGATGGATGTTGCAATATCTGTAAGAAACTGTTTCCTTGTTCAAAGCTTTTACTGCGTTTTATATATAAGTTCCAGTATTTTAAATAGTTAAAAAATGACATTTATATTACTTTTAATATCTCAGGTGAACACAGGAACTGTGTTCGTGTGAGGAATTTCACAGATGTTACTGTAAATGACTGCAAGTCCATCCAACCCATAGAAGTGACTTCCTGCAGTGGCCACTGTGACACAGAATCAATGTGAGAACACATTTGCATATGATTTCTTGTGAAATATGCTTCATACTTACAAACTTATTTTGAATGCTTGTTAATTTCAGCTTTAAAAGAGATCTACATATTACAACACAGACTTGTATACTTGTACTTGTTAGAGGTGTTTTTTTAATACTTAACTGACTGGTGTTTTTCTTGAAAATCTACATAGGTATTCAATGGGCGCCAACATCATGAAGCACAGCTGTTCTTGCTGTCGGGAGATGAGAACCAGCAAAAAGAAAGTACAGCTGAAGTGTTCTGATGACAGTGTGATCGATCATGACTACGTCTACATAGAGAGCTGCAAATGCACCCCAGTTATGTGTGAAAACCAGAACAGCAGTGGATAAAAGATCCTCTTCAGTGTCTGCTATGCTGCTACAATTCCAGATAAACTGCAAAAAATATATATATATATATATATATATATTTTGGTGAAAGATAGGACCATTCTGCTTTTCGTTCTGTAACTAGGGCATTTTCAGGGCATTTTGAACATTTTGTTTCTTCTTTAGCAATACACAATAAAATTACTTACATTTCATTCTTGGAAAATGAATGATGACTATAATAAAGCAAAATAAATGTAAAAAAAAAATGTATAATAGCCTTTTTTTCTCTCAAAACATGAAGCAAAATTTATTTTTACACACACACTGTTTTTTTTTGTTTGTTTTTTGTTTTTCATGTTTCATGTAATTCCAATTAAAGTTTATGAACAAACCTGAATTAAAAATGAACAATAGTTTACTTATAAACATTAACCTATTTAAATAAATGCTTTAAACAATACGATGCTCAATGCATTAGATCTGTTCCTGTAGATCTACCTTACTGCAAAGTTACATTCTAATCAAACACACATGCTCCATTATATTCATAAACATGTGATACTTAAAGTTTTGAAAGGTATCTCCACAAACAGGATCTGGAACCCCCGCATAAACTATTACCATCAAACCTGTACACTCAATGAATAATGAATAATAAAGGAAGCACACAAGAACTCATATCAAGGCGAAACTAAACAGATTTTAGTTTCCTACTTAGTTATTTTTAGATTATACAATATTTCTAAGTAACATATATTGGATCCTTTTGTTTTAAAAGACAACTTTAGGAACTGAGCATATATTTGAACACCCAACTGCAATTATATGTTACCCTGGAGCACCAAACCAGTCTTAAGTAATACAGTATGGGTATATTTTTAGCAATAGGCAAAACTACATAGCATGGGTGAAAATTATCTATTTTTATTTAATTTTTAAAAGTAATTAGGATATTAGGTAAAGACCATGGTCCATTAAGATATTTTATAAATTGCCTACAGCAAATATATACAAACTAAAAATATATAAAAACGAATATTTGTTTATTAATATGCATGGCTAAGGACTTCATTTATACAGCTTTAAAGGCGATTTTTTCATATGTTTTCAGATTTCTCTGGCAAATCTTGTGCTATCATAACAAACCATACATCAATGCATACCGCTTGGTTATTCACTGTTTCAAATAATAAACATCACTTTTAAAAACTGACCCTTATGGTTTTGTGGTCCAGTGTCACATATATTATGCTAAATACATTAAATCATATACTTCATATCATATAATACCAACGCACACTGATTTGATTGACCAGAAAACGTAGTCTGTTGTTCAAGGAACCTTTTGAATAACTTAATAATGCAAGTGACATACTTAAATACGAACAAATTCATCCTTCAATACGTGGTCTCTGACACTTAGCAAACAGTTAGAATAGAAAAGATAATATTTACACATTTAAATACTTCTCACATGTTTGCTGTTGCATCCAGAAAGACGTAGAGGTTTCGAAGAATTAACCCTTAAACATGTCAAACTGGCCCGAGATGAAGCTCTGAGTACACAACTCTGCTGAAGGGCTATTGAATCAAGTACTGTCCCTGTTTGCCTTTGAATTATGCCATAGTGTTGATTTAAGATGCAAGTATTAGTCGACTGTCAACCGATTAAAAATGTTCAATAAATCGAATCAATCACATTTTAGCTTATTAATCAAAATGAATCAAAATAAAACAATACATGAAGGTGGTACTTCAAGTTTGAAATAAAATGATCACATAAGTACATAAGAATGCCTATTTTGGTTATAGAGCACTGATACACATTGCTTGTCGGCCATTTTGAATTTTGCCATTCAGAGTGCCGTCCTTTACCAACTTTTGGTGAAATCAGATAAAACTCGGTACAGATAATAGAAATCATGCTTCAAACATACCTGAGAAAAATAGGAACACCAACAACAACAATACTATATATAAATAATCATGTTATGAGTAGCTGTAGTTTTTTACCTGAGATGCTATATTCAGTACATTATATGAGTTTGTGTGCTTGGTTCCATACTCATATCTTATATTTACTTTTGTATTCTAATTATTGTTTTTTATTTTGTTGTTGTTATTGTTTTTGCTTTTTTTTACAGGCCAGTACATTGGAATTTTCATTCTGATAGCTGTTCAGTTCTAAATTGAGGAGGGAAAAAATAATTCCTTTGCCAACAGCATTATTAATAGTTTTTAGACATATTTTTCAAAGACAATTCCACAATTACATATATTACATAGCTCAATTAAATAACTTTCACATTGTGGATGTGTCAAGAGCCACATCCTTGTACAGCCCAATTCAAACAAGCTAAATATGAATCATTGTATGGCGTGTTGCTCATCATATAAATACAGTTGATTTAATATCACCAAAGAAGACATTAAATATTTGTTTGTATCAAGTATCTACTAAGCCCAAGGCCAAATTCAAGCAGGGGTCCACCCTCTGATCACAAACTACATTCCTCCAAAGCAAACTAATAGCAATTATAAAAGGACAAGTGCTGACAGACAGCTCACATAAGCTCTTGAGGATGGATGTTGTCTCCATAGGGACTGTGAGGATGTCCCAGATATGGATGCTGAGATGGGTCGTCCTGCTTGTGGGGCTGCAGTCGGTACAAGCAGGTAAGCAAAAAAAAGTAAAAAAAAGAAGAAGAAACCTTGAAACCTTTTAAAAATATCATTTTACGACATTTTTTTTATGTTAAAGGCTTCATGGGGGATTATGGAGATGCTCTGATGGATCCTATGGACTTTACAACCTGGCCACCAACAACATCAGGTGAATATTCAATTGTGGTTATTTGTTATATAGGATGTACGGATCAAGAAGTAGAGCCATCACAACAAGTAAACCTTAAATCTTAATTTTGCTGAAAAATTCAGGCTGTTGATTGAAATTAACAATGATGACAAAAATGTAAAATTTCACATCAGAAACTTTAATATGATAAAACATTTATATGAACACAATTTTAATTTATTTTCTAATTATGCATAAAGTTAATTAAAGGTTTAAGTGGTATGCGCATTATAATTGTAAAACATTTCTTACAAAGTTCAGAAATATTAGTCAGTACTTTGAGGTGCATAAATATGACTTTTGTAACACACTGGCAAAATATTAATCTTCCTTATAACATTTTTTGTTGCTGTTTGTTTCTTTTAACAAATGTGATCTATGAAAAAATGGCAATAGTTTTTCTTCTTGTCTGTTATATATAGTGCTGCCAGTGACGACTGTGGTGGTAACAAAAGGTATTAAACAATAAATTGTATTTTTAGTATCAGTTCTTAATTTTACATATCTAAATTGTATATTTTTGCTCACTGAAAGTTTACATACGTACAATCTTTCTCTCTTGGTTTAGTTCAACCGAATCCTGATCATCAGTCCACGATCTGCAGCACATGGGGAAATTTCCACTTCAAGACCTTTGATGGTCAATTCTTTCAAGTGCCAGACACGTGCAACTACGTCCTGACAGTGATGTGTGACGTCTCCACATCAGATTTTAACATCCAAATGCAAAGAGACACTGTAAATGGCTCAATCACTTTCAGCACAGTCACAATAAAGCTGGAGGGAACAATCATAAAAATCGCTAATGGCGACATTACAGTAGACGATCAAGCGTGAGTTGATTTTTACAAATCTAATATATTCTAGCTTCAACCTTTCTGTGAGAAACAACAGCATATTAGCACTTTTCAAATTAAAAATAGTACCTAAAATGATTCTGCCTTTATAAAATGTAGCCTAAAATCTTGATGATGAGAGTTAGCCAATTAAATGTCTATATCTATATATTTTCTCTTACAGCGTGTTGATTCCAATCAGTCTCAATGGAATTAAAATCGAGGGGACCCAAACAAGTATTAAGGTCTCTAGACATGGAGTGACTATCTTCTGGGAAGAAGACAACTCTATACTGGTATGATTGAATAAAACCTTGATGTTTAATTGCGGTGGCTGTAATACCTGGGATGAATCTGTGAGACAACACGCCAAATAATAGTTCAAAAGAAAACTGTAAAACAGATTTGATTAAATCTGTTGATAGCAGTGAAAAAACACACACAAAGCAAACCTGATAAAGTGCAGGAGAATTCCAGCGCAGATTATTGTTTAGTGTGTCATAATTAATGGCCGTACAATGCAATCACACACTCCCTTTAAGCCAACATATTTGTTTGTACACAATAAGTAAGACTAGGAAAATTAAACATCAAACAGGATACAAATCATACAGCAAATATGTATAGTCTAAGTAAGCCTTAATTAAACAATGTTTGACAGCTCGTATATTTTAGCCATGAGTAAACATTGGGAAAGACTCACTTTGAGAAAGTCAATTGTATTTGTAATGCTGACAAATAGATTGAACTCGCGGAGAAGTACCAAGGGCAGACCTGTGGACTCTGTGGAAACTACAACGGGGACAAGAATGACGATATCCCTGAAAGTGGTAAAACTGATGTTTTAATCAAATGAAGCCATAAAACCTTTGCTTTAGAGCTTCTTTTAAATGCCAAAACAAATAAATACATTGTTTCAGTATGATGTTTGACCAACTAAACAAATCCTTCTTAGGTCCAGCCACATGGAAGGTTTCCACACCAACTGAAACCTGTGAAGACGTTACACTTCCTCCTGGGGATCAGTGCGACCAGGTATGGGATAAGGTTTGGGGGCAATGTTTTTGCACCAATTGGAAAATCGTTTCAAATTTGTGCGTTTCCTTTTCTCTTTTTAGCACATAAGTGTTTGCCAGCAGTATCTCAGCAGTCCAGGTTTTGCCGACTGTCACAATTTGATGGACATGAGTTCATTTGAAAAAACCTGCGTAGACGACCTGTGTCAGTGTTACGGCAATCACGACTGTCTCTGCAACACTCTAACAGAGATTTCACGTCAGTGCACTCATGCTGGAGGAAAACCAGGAACATGGAGGACTGAACAGCTCTGTCGTGAGTATTATTTCTGTAAAATGACAAATAAAAATCAGAAGGAATAAAATGGTAATAATACCACAATACTTACAGCTCGCTTAAACTGAATAATATAACTTGAAGATTGTATGCTACAAATTAATAAATAAAAGACAATGAGCAATCTAATTTTGAATAATGTATTCGTTTTCTAGGATCTGATGCAAGAATTCAATTGTGTGGTATAAAAGTTCTGATATTGTCTTTTGTGTTTGATATACTAATTGTGTTATTCTGTGGAGCAGCAAAGACATGTCCTTTAAACTTGCAATACATGGAGTGTGGGAGTCCGTGCAAAAACACCTGCTCAGATCCAACCACCATTCTACTGTGTAAAGAACACTGTGTGGATGGCTGTTTCTGCCCTATTGGTAATTTCACACAATGTCAAAAGTCCAGGACGTGCATATTGAAATTGTGTTTTTTTTTTTCACAAAATAAATAACCTCATGCTTTTTTTTATTCTGTAAAGGCACTGTGGAAGACGACATTGGTCAAAGTGGCTGTGTTCCTGTGAGCGAGTGCCCTTGTGTGCACAACGGCACTGTATATCAATCAGGAGAGTCTTACCAACAAGCTTGCAAACAATGGTAACTTTTATTATTTTATTTTAAAGTCACATTTAAATGAACCTCCCCAATGCTAACCATGTTGCCGTATTGTATCAGTGTGTGCGACGCTGGACACTGGACTTGTGCATACCTGGAATGTCCCGGAATCTGCTCGATTGTTGGAGGGTCTCACGTCACCACTTATGATGGAAAGACTTTCACCTTCAGCGGCAACTGTGACTACATCCTCACTAAGGTCTGTCAGTACAGCAGATGATCCTTAGATGTTTTCTTTCAGGGAAACACACTTATATGTTTATTCACATGGCTTAAATAACAATTAGAAAAATTCTGACACTATAAAGTTTGCCATTCCTTTTTAATTGTAGGTTCTTACTATCTTTTCTTTCATTCCAGCACTCTAATGACAGTGATATTGCTGTCATGGGAAACCTGGCAAAGTGTGATCCAGCCCGAACAGATACATGTCTAAATTCAGTTACCCTTGTCATCTCAGGGACCACTGTAAGGACTGATTAATATTTGTAGTTTTTCTGTTGTCTATAAATAGAATGATACACTTGCATTCAAAATAGTGCACAATACATTAAGCATACTTCATTACCATCTTTTTTTATTGCAAAATCCACAAAATATTTGTTGTTTTCTTCTCTTCCTTTTTTTTTTTACTTATAAAACAGTTTACTTTTTCCTCCAATGGTGTTGTGACACTAAATGGAAACAGTCCATATAATCTTCCTGCCACCACAGGTGGGTCGACATCCTAAGTTACCATTGTAACAATAAGCACAGATGATTAGATGTTCTGTTTTACCCACCCATTTTGCTGTCCTAGGTCCTGTGAAGATCTTCCAGCCCACTTCCTCTTTCATCATTGCTGATATGAAGAGTCTCCGTCTAGAGATCCAGTTGGCTCCAGTCATGCAGTTGTATATTGTAGCCAGCATTGAAGAGAAAGGAAAGATGAGTGGTGAGTTGTGTCAATAAATAAATACATAATAAATAAAAAGTAAATGTAAATGTATATATTTGATTCCTCTCTAAAAAAAAATAAAGAAAATAACATTCAAAACTGCAGCAGTGCATAGTAAATGAATTACAGGTATTGTATTTTTAATTCTACGTTGTTTTTTTTTCTTTCAGGTCTATGTGGAAACTATAATGATTTCCAATTTGATGACTTTAAAACAGAGTCGGGTATCATAGAGGGCACCTCATCAACTTTTGTTAACTTTTGGAAGCAAAACCAATACAGTTGTCCGGATCTTGAAAATACATTTGACAACCCCTGTAGCTTGAGTGTGGACACAGGTACACAGTATTGCAATAAATAAAAAAATTTTTTAAAATGATATTAATGTATGCAATTATTTAACATGCAAACATTACAGAACTGTCTTTACTCTTTCTATTCAGAAAAACTTGCTAAGGACTGGTGTTCCCGTCTTACAAACCTTACCGGAGTATTTTCCGAATGTCATTCGGAAATATGTCCTATGATTTACTACCAAGTCAGTATTCTTGCACTAAACACTGTTCTCTTTTACAATTAACTATATGTATGTATGAATTACATATGATCGCATCTTGTTTTTGTCCTCTGTAGTGGTGTGTCTATGACACCTGCAAATGTGCAGATATTAGGAAGTGTATGTGTGCGGCCGTGTCTAACTATGCCCATGCCTGTGCTGCCAAAGGAATCATTCTCCAAGGCTGGATGGATTCTGACCCTTGTGGTGAGAATACTTGTTTGTAGAGGTCAATAGAAGGAATGCATTTCAATCACATTCTGGAGATTTGGAATAAAACAAAACAATAAATCATAATAAAAATGTGTTTATCTGTGCACAGTATCTGAGTGTTCAGAAAACATGAAGTTCTCCTATGGTGTGACCAAATGTGGCAGTACCTGCCGCTCTCTCAGTGAACAAAGTCACTGCTCAGGATCTTTCACACCAGTAGATGGCTGCGTCTGTTCTAAGGGAACCTACCTTAACGAGGACGGCAGTTGTGTGCCTGCTCAGCAGTGTCCTTGTTATAAAGACAACCATGTCATAGAACCAACGGCAACATCCTACATAGACGGTGTTGCGTGGTATGAATCTCTCATTCCATAACCAATGCATTGTTGTTAGAATACCAATAATAACTCTTCTCTTGACGAATATCAACGCCTCTTGATTTGCACTGTTTTGTTATGTTATAGCACCTGTATGCATGGAAAATTGCACTGCTCCGGTCAAGAAGGTAATTTACAGCTTAAATCTGGAATTTCGCTTGTCAAATTTAAACTGGAGTAATCGGTGTGGAAGTTCATACATGTGACTCTTTTTAGACTGTGTGGCTCCAATGGTCTTTTTCAAGTGCTCAAATTATGAACATGGAGCAAAAGGGACAGAGTGTCAGAGGACCTGTCAGAACCAAGACC
Source organism: Enteromius treurensis (assembly GCA_032275025.1). Taxonomy (NCBI): domain Eukaryota; kingdom Metazoa; phylum Chordata; class Actinopteri; order Cypriniformes; family Cyprinidae; genus Enteromius; species Enteromius treurensis. The sequence goes on from JAUCMU010000053.1 coordinate 4,388,924, forward strand.
TAAACAACTGCGTGAGTTTGGTTGGGGAAAAGACAAAAACTTTACTTATCACTTACCATTTTCTAGTTTTCCAGCAGTTATTGTATTTGTTGTCACTAAATGATCTTGTAAAAGCATAGCAAGGCTTACTAATACTGGTCCATCTTGCTTTGTTCTGTTTGTAGGTGAGTACAGGGTGTGTATCAGGGTGTATGTGCCCAGATGACCTTCTGGCTGATGGAAAAGGTGGGTGTGTGGAGAGGAAAAACTGCCCATGTGTCCACAACGGACTCAGCTATTCACCTGGAGAGC
>JAUCMU010000053.1:4389314-4441814 GCA_032275025.1 Enteromius treurensis
TGATGGAAAAGGTGGGTGTGTGGAGAGGAAAAACTGCCCATGTGTCCACAACGGACTCAGCTATTCACCTGGAGAGCAAGTTCAAGAGGACTGTAATACCTGGTGAGCTGGCATTGAAATTGAGGGGCAAGAAACATGTAGCATTAAAGGGTTAATCTGTGAATTGTTTTTTATATTTCAGCACATGCACAAATGGAATGTGGACTTGTACAGATAAAGAGTGTTATGGAACCTGTACCATCTATGGTGAAGGTCATTATATGACTTTTGATGGCAAAAAATATTCTTTCCATGGAGACTGTGAACACATCTTAGCCTATGTATGCTTTTCTTTAAATTTTGCTTCTTAGTTAAAAAAATGAATACAATTCTGGACTGACACAGAATTTTTGTGCAACCCCTTTAGGATAACTGCAATAATGAACAGAGTCCATATTCTCTACGCTTGGTCACAGAGAACATCCCCTGTGGCACCAGCGGCACCATTTGCTCCAAATCCATTAATCTTTTCTTTGGGGTGAGTTTATTTAATATGTCTGAAACAGCAACAGCTTAGTTTAAAACTATGTTAAGATCTGGAATATGAAAATATTTTTATCCAGACATCGATTCCTGAAGGATAACTGTATGTCACTGTCTTTGAAAATCCTGCAGAGATACAAGGTGATTTTATCAGAGGAGAGTGGGATCAAAGTTGTTGAAAGCAATGGCACTGATTTCCTATATCAAATTCACACTGCTGGAATTTACAATGTCATAGAGGTCAAAGGCCTTTTGAACCTAATCTGGGACACTAAAACGAGTCTGATGCTCCAACTCCATCCTAAATTTAAGGTAAGCAAAACACCAACATGATCAAAACAAAAAGCACCCTCTACACCATACCTTTGTGTTTATATACTTACCCTAACACCTGATCTCTATGGCAGGGCAAGGTGTGTGGACTCTGTGGAAACTTTGACGGTAATGCGAACAATGACTTTGTGAAGCATGATGGAGAAGAGGTCACTGATGCAATAGTATTTGGAAACAGCTGGAAGGTGAATCCCAGCTGTCCAGAAGTGAGCAACCTGATGAATCCATGTGAAAAAAATCCACATCGTAGTGCCTGGGCTATCAAACAATGCAGCATCATCACAAGCCCTGTCTTTACAGACTGCCATTCACGTGTGAGTAATGGTTGTAATTCTTATGCATTCAGAAAGTTCTTTGCCTTCTGAAATTTATACTTAAATTATTTCTTGGCTCTAGGTGGATTCTGGCCCATACTATGATGCCTGTGTAAGGGACACCTGTGCATGTGACAGTGGGGGTGATTGTGATTGTTTCTGTACTGCAGTGGCAGCTTACGCTGCTGAATGCCGTAAAAAAGGAGCTTGTGTGGCATGGCGGAGCCCAAGCATATGTCGTAAGTCCAAGTACTGTTATAAATCGTGTTCAGTGGAGTCTGAATTCTCTGTATGCAGATCTACATTATGTGAAACTTGGAAGACAACATTTTTAATCAGAAAAAGTGTATTTTGTCATTATCTTCCATTATTTCATAAAAACATTAAATAAAAACATTGTTTTTGCAGCATTATTCTGTGACTACTACAACAGCCCTCCAGATGAATGTCAATGGCACTATAAACCCTGTGGATCCACCTGCATGAAAACTTGCAGAAACCCATCAGGAAATTGTTCTAATCAAATTCCTCTTCTAGAGGGTATGAAATAATCTTGAAATTGTTTAGAGTAAATCACAGAGAACATTATGTAGTCCAAATCACAGAGAACATTATGATGATTGATGTATTAACACATTTATATTTTGTCTTAAGATTCAAGAATCACTTAGTCAATTGAAATTTCTCTCTTGTTTATTAATTTGTGCCTTTTTTATTACCCAAGGGTGTTTTCCTCAGTGTCCATTAGAAAGGCCATTTCTGAGGGAGGACACAATGAAATGTGTTACAGAAGCTGAATGTCTTTCGCTGTGTACCTATGATGGGAAGATATACACTACTGGAGAAGTGGTATATGATACTACAGATGGGAATGGCACATGTTTTACAGCTGTGTGTGGTTTCAGTGGCACGATAATAAGAAATATTACCAAATGCATGACTACAACCACACCCTTCACTTTCACAACTCCACCCCAAACTACGAAAACAACAATTATAATAACAGTTACAAAGACTTCCACCTCGAAACCTACTACAGTTACACTAACAACACCAGAAATGTCATCAAAGGCATCTACACCTGCTGGTCAAACATCACCAGGAGTTTCTACTACTGCTGTTACAGCACCAACACCATCTACTAAAACACCTTCCACAGCTACTACAATACCACAAATTTCTACTACTGCTGTTACTGCAAAAACACCAATTACAGAAAGGCCACCTCTGACTCGAACACCATCCATAAAAACAACAATCACAAAAAGACCACCTTCGACTCGAACAGGAACGCCATCCTTGAAAACAACAATCACAAAAAGACCACCTTCGACTCGAACAGGAACGCCATCCATGAAAACAACAATCACAAAAAGACCACCTTCGACTCGAACAGGAACGCCACCCATGAAAACAACAATCACAAAAAGACCACCTTCGACTCGAACAAGAATGCCATCCACGAAAACACCAATCACAGAAACACCACCTCCAATACAAACAGTCACTACATCATTGGCAACTACAACTGCTGGTACACCAACATTACCAAAAATTTCTACTTCTGCTGTTACTGCAAAAACACCAATCACAGAAACGCCACCTCCGACTCAAACAGGAACACCATCAACAAAAACTACAACTGCTGCTCCACCGACACCTACATCACCAGGGGTTTCTACTACTGGTGTTACTGCTCCAACACCATCTACCAAAACACAACATACCACAGGAACAGAAACACCTTCCACAGCTAGTACGACTTCTGGTATGAAAACACCAACATTACCAGAAATTTCGACTACTTCTGTAACTGCTCCTACTCCAGCTACAGAAACATCATCTCCCACAGAGACCAAAACACCACCAACATCTACTACAATTGGTGGTTCACCAACATCACCAGAAATTTCTACGACTGCTGTTACTGCTGAAACACCAATTACAGAAACACCTCCTCCCAGAGAAACAGGAACACCATCAACAGCTACTACAACTTCCAGTAGACCAACAACAACATCACCAGAAATGTTTACTACTGCTGTTACAGATGAAACGTCGATCACAGAAACACCACCTCCAATTCAAACTGAAAAGCCATCCACAGCTACTAAAACTGCTGGTACACCAACACCAACATCTCCAAAAATTTCCACTACTGCTGTTACTGCTGAAACAGAAATCACAGAAACTACACCTCCCACAGAAACTGAAACACCATCCACTGCTACTACAACTACTGGTACACCAACACCAACATCACCAGAAATGTCTACTACTGCTGTTACAGATGAAACAGACATCACAGAAACACCACCTCCCACAGAAACACAATCAACAGCTACTACAACTGCTGGTACACCAACACAAACCTCACCAGGAATAACTACTTCTGCTGTTACTAATGAAACACCTCCCACAGAAACAGGTACACCATCAACAGCTACTATAACTGCTGGTACACCAACACCAACATCTCCAGAAATCTCCACTACTGCTGTTACTGCTGAAACCGAAATCACAGAAACTACACATCCCACAGAATCGGAAACACCATTCACAGCTACTACAACTACTGGTACACCAACACCAACATCACCAGAAATGTCTACTTCTGCTGTTACAGATGAAACAGACATCACAGAAACACCATCTCCCACAGAAACACAATCAACAGCTACTACAACTGCTGGTACACCAACACAAACCTCACCAGAAATAACTACTTCTGCTTTTACTGCTGAAACACCACTGACAGAAACACCATCTCCGACAAGAACAGAATTGCCATCATCGGCAACTACAAATGTTGGTCCAACAACACCCACAAAACAAGGAGTTTCTACTACTGCTGTTACTGCAAAGACACCAATCACAGAAAGGCCACATCCAACTCGAACAAAAACACCATCAACGAAAACGCCAATCACAGAAAGTCCACATCCCACTCGTACAAAACCGCCATCAACAAAAACTTCAACTGCTGGTCCACAAACACCTACATCACGTAGATTTTCTACTACTGCTGTTACTGCTCCAACAAAATATACTAAAACACACCGTCCTACAGTAACAAAAACACCATCCACAGATACTACAACTGCTGGAACAAAAACACCAACATTACCACAAATTTCTACTTCAGCTGTTACTGCAAGAACACGAATCACAGAAACGCCACCTTCGACTCAAACAAAAACGCCATCAGTTAAAACTACAACTGCTGGTCGACCGACACCTACATCAACGGGTGTTTCTACTACTGCTGTTAGTGCAAAAACACCAACCAAAGAAACGCCACCTCCTACTCAAACAAAAACACCATCAATTAAAACTACATCTGCTGGTCCACTGACACCTACATCATCAGGATTTTCTACTACTGCTGTTACTGCTCGAACACTATCTACTAAAACACAACCTCCCAAAAGAACAGAAACACCATCCACTGCTACTACAACTGCTGGTACAAAAACACCAACATTACCACAAAGTTCTACGACTGCTGTTACTGCAAAAACTCCAATCACAGAAACGGCACCTCAGACTCAGACAGGAAAACCAACAACAAAAGCTCCTACGTCTGCTCCACCAACACCTAGTTCACCAGGAGTTTCTACTACTGCTGTAACTGCTCCAACGCCATCTACTAAAACACAACCTACCACAGGAGCAGAAAAACCATCCACAGCTACTACAACTGCTGGTGCAAAAACAACAACAATTTCACAAAGCTCTACAACTGCTGTGACTGCAAAAACACCAATCACAGAAACACCACCTCCAACTCAAACAGGCACACCATCAACGGAAACTACAACTGCTGGTCCACCGACACCTCCATCACCAGGAGTTTCTACTTCTGCTGTTAGTGCCCCAACACCATCTACTAAAACACAACCTACCACAGGAACAGAAACACCATCCACAGCTACTACAACTGCTGGTGCAAAAACACAAACAATTTCACAAAGCTCTACAACTGCTGTGACTGCAAAAACACCAATCACAGAAAGGCCACCTCCAACTCAAACAGGTACGCCATCAACGAAAACTACAACTGCTGGTCCACTGACACCTCCATCACCAGGAGTTTCTACTACTGCTGTTTCTGCTCCAACACCATCTACTAAAACACAATCTACCACAGGAACAGAAACACCATCCACAGCTACTACAACATCTGGTATGCAAACACCAACATTACCACACATTTCTACTTCTGCTGTTACTGCAAAAACACCAATCACAGAAACACGACCTCCAACTCAAACAGGCGCGCCATCAACGGAAACTACAACTGCTGGTCCACCGACACCTCCATCGCCAGGAGTTTCTACTACTGCTGTTTCTGCTCCAACACCATCTACTAAAACACAACCTACCCCAGGAACAGAAACACCATCCACAGCTACTACAACTGCCGGTGCAAAAACACCAACATTACCACAAATTTCTACTACTGCGGTTTCTGCAAAAACACCATTCACAGAAACGCGACCTCCAACTCAAACAGGCACACCATCAACAGAAACTACAACTGCTGGTCCTCCGACACCTCCATCTCCAGGAGTTTCTACTACTGCTGTTTCTGCTTCAACATCTACTAAAACACAACCTACCACAGGAACAGAAGCACCACGCACGGCCACTGTTGGTACAAAAACACCAACATTACCACATATTTCAACAGAAATGCCATCAACCAAGTTCGTTGTATATACAGAATCAACACCCGAACTAACACATGCGCCATCACCTCAAATCGTCATCACAACGATCTGTCACTGCACGTTTGCAAATCAAACTTTCCCACCTGGTAAGTACTACATGCAATTTCTAAATTTTCTTTTTAAAACAGGTTTTTTTTTTTTTGAGAATTTGATAAAAGCATGAACAATTCACATTAATGACGCATATTCTATTATTCTATTTACAGAGTCAGTCATTTACAACAAAACTGATAAAGCCGGCTGGTGCTACTTCGCGTACTGCAACTCCAATTGTGTTAGTGAAATAACACAGAAACCATGCCCTCAGACTACGACGGTTCCAGTTTCAACTGTTCCAAATGACTGCACTGATGTCAATAGAAAGGTTATTAAAGGCACTTTTCATGTACAATTCAAAAAATGTTACTATAAGTGACAATTAAACTACTATATTATTTGACACTGTAACAGAATGGTGAGACATGGAATGAGGGATGTACCACTAAAACCTGCATAAATGGGAACATTACCACAAGCCCTGTACAGTGTGATGCAGCAGATTCTGTCATACCCACATGTGTCAATGGACTTAAACCTGTGCAGGTTTATTATAACAATGGCTGTTGTACTAAGTATGAGTGTCTATGTAAGTATAAACCATGCAGCAGGAAAATCATAAGTTACACTGTCTGTGTATTCCAATTTACCTTAACTGAACTTGTTTTCTGAAACAACAGGTCAATGCAGTGGCTGGGGTGACCCTCATTACAATACATTTGATGGACAATATTATGTTTTCCAAGGAAATTGCGACTATGTACTGGTCCGAGAAATCATTCCAAGATACAATATCAGTGTCCATGTTAAAAACTATTATTGTGATATTACAAAGAATTTTGCTTGTCCGGAGTATGTTACTGTGAAGTACAAATCCTATGAAATCAAGCTAGCAAGTAAAAATAAAGAGATGCAGGTAAGTGTCAGGAATACATCATAGATAAATGTGATCACAAACACTAACATATTCTAGTAAAATCTAGAAAATTACAACTTAATACATTTTCAGTGTTAATATTTATGAACACCGCTAGCATAAAGGATGTACATCAGAACACTAACAAAAAAAGTAATCTAAGTTTCATTACAAGTCAAAAATTCTTGTTGCCTACAGGTTTCTGTCAATGATGTTGTGAAGGTCCCAACTTTCTTCAATGAAGATTTCAGCATCACTACCTCTGGCATGGCAGTGATTCTTAACATTAATGAAATCAAAGCTCAGATTTTAGTTGGCCATCAAGGCTTTGAGATCAATCTCCCGTTCTCCTACTTCAATGGTAATACAGAGGGACAGTGCGGTAAGTACGGTGTGGTGCCCTTGCTGCAATCTCTATAACAATAATACAGAGAATTTTGTCTGTGAGACGATCCAACAACTTTATTGGCATATCAAGTCTTTGTCAATTAAATTCTATCAATATTTTTAGGTGTTTGTGACAATGATGCCACAAATGACTGTAGACGTCCTGATGGAACAACTGACCAGTCATGTGAGCAAATGGCAGCATTGTGGGCGGACTCCTCAGAATGTGAAACCCCTCAACCACATCCAAGCGAACCTCCACCTACCTGCACAACACAAGTCTGTGAAGTCATCAAGAGCGAGTAAGGCCACAACAATCATTCAGTACATTTTTAGAAACTTTCAAGGTGAAATATGAAATTTCTCTTCCACTAACTAGAATAGCAAAAATATTTAAACACCCCATCCATCTATCTGTCATTGTTCTGCATTCAGGTATTTGCACCCAAAACAACTTTTTTTGCACCAAGTGTTACTCTGTCCAGTCCAATCGGACTCTTCAAATAAAGTTAATTTCCATTTGAAACATCAAGCTGCACAAAAATATATACTTAAATTTAAGTTAAAAGAGATTTTTTATGACAATTACCATTCTTGTAGAACCATGATATGCTTCATATTACATTTTCTCTCTAAACTTTCACATTTTGTTCAGTTTGTTCAAGAGCTGTCATGACATCGTTCCCTATCAAAGCTACTATGAGGCTTGCAAATATGATGTGTGCAACAAGAAAAATGACTCCATGGCCTGTGCCAGTGTGGAGGCCTATGCACAGATATGCGGCCAGCATTCTGTATGTGTGGACTGGAGAGACTCAGCTGACCTCAACGGGTTATGCGGTAAGAATACAGAATGAACCCACAGCAACAGAGTGATGCACCTTTTTCTGACTGTATTCTAAATCACTTGATTGCCTTTGGTTGATAGTATACATATGTCCTGATCACAAAGTCTACAAGCCATGTGGGCCTAAAGTAGAAAGAACCTGCAGTACAAGGTAACCACTGTCCATATCAATTAATTTCCATAAATGAAAATGTAATACTGCACTGTCCAAATTTCACTGCATGAATAACTTCACATTTGCTTGACTTAAAACCAGATTCAATGAGATGTTTGTGGAAGACCAAAACAAAACTGGCCATCAAATATTCATGGAAGGTTGTTACTGTCCTGACAACACATATCTAGTCAGTTCGACAACAGATCTGTGCACACCTACTTGCGGTAAGCAATATTACCTGATTTGCTCTCCCTATATTTGTTACAAATAATGTGTCTCCTAAAGCCAAAATGTTTTATCTTCCATTCCCCACATATAGATTGCATTGGCCCTGATGGAATACCACGACAGGTATCTCTTTTAGCAGCAGCAGTAAAACCTTTCACATTGCATATTCTGGGAATATAAACATTACTCAAGTCCTACACCTACCCCCTTAAACGTGTAAAAAGCAGAGCTTAACCATTACACTACTGCATAAAAGTTCATAAAAATGGCTGTATACAGACACTTTGCTCAATCAGTCAGAGTAAAAACTGCATTTGAACCCCTTTTATCCCATATTCCCACCATTTATAATCCCAACATTTTTCTATCTTTACCTTACTTCCTCTGCTTTAGCCTGGAGATAAATGGGTCGTGAATTGTACAACATACAAATGCTCCACTGAGAGCTTTGGTGTGGTTCAAGAGCCTATGAATTGTCCAACCATAGAGCCTTGTGGCCCCGAATACAAAAGCATCATTGAAAACTGCTGTCCAACTTGCGGTGAGTAATCAAGTACAATGACAATCAGAGAGCTAAACAGACTAAATGAAAGAAACGTAACAAATCTGACCACTTTTGCTGTCCTAGTACATTTGAGATCTAAACTGTACATTATTTATTAATTAAAGGTTCATAATTATCCTTCAAATCACTCAACTCAAATTACTTTTTCAAAGCACATTTTATCTGAATATGCAACCACAACTGTAAACTTGTAAAACGCAATAAAACATTTCAGAATAATTCACATAATGCTTACATAATGCCTTCTCTGTCTATTCAGTGTGTGATATCAGCCAGTGTTCTATGAAATGTGATGTGGGATATGAGTTGGCAGCAGAGATACCTGAGCACAGCTGCTGTCCAGTATGTGGTAAGTCCAATATTGTTGACTTTTTCTTTTTTCCCCCTACAATTCTGTAAAGCTTTTGCACCATTTGGACTTTGCCAGAATAAATTATGATACCACAGCAGTTGCTAATTACATTACATTATAGCTCTTCAACTTTCTATACAATTTCTGACTGTAGCTACTTTTTTCCTATGCAGTACCCAAAGATGTATGTGTCCACAATAACACTGAGTACCAGGTGAGCTGCTGTTCATGCTGACTGTTATATATATATATCAATTTACATTATATGCTTTCCACTGTTAAAAAATGAATCTTTATGTAAATCCATAAACTTTTCTATAATCAAGGGTTCAATTTCTTTTTAGCCTGGAGTTAAAATCCCTACAGAGCCTTGTTTGGACTGTTACTGCCAAATGGATAAAGACCCAGAGACCCAACTACATTCTGTTGCATGTGTTAGTCAAGCCTGTCTACCTTGTCCTGAGGTAATAATTACAATTTATGCTTATTATTATAATATTAAACATTACATTAGATTTCTATTATATACTCTATACATATCTGAACCCTTTTGGACTGGGAAGCATGCTTTGACTTCTGTTTTTATAGGATCCTACGTCCTATTAAAAAGATTAGGCTAAGTAAAATTGGATTTAATGAAATTATTAAAATCTAACACTTCTTTGGTTCTCCAAGGGCTTTGAGCGTGTAGAACAAGAAGGAGAGTGTTGTGGAACATGCAAGCAAATCAGCTGCATCTATACTGCGCCGGACAACACCACACATACTCTCCAGGTATTTTCAAAAACATTTACAAACTTTTCTCCGTGCATCAGTTTCACCAGTGAACAGACCTTCTATGTTCTTCAGTCTTCATGTAGCATGTTTCCCTTTTTTCTCTAGGTTGGAGAAGTGAAAAATTACAACTGCGAGAATATTACCTGCATCGAAATCAATGGCTTGTTTGTGACAGAGAAGATCACACCAAAATGCCCTTACTTCAATCCAGATGACTGTGAGCCTGTAAGTTAAATATATATGCTATAATTTATTTACAAACATTACATCACCAATTACTTACTTGTAATAGGCGTCAACAATCTGATTGTTGTATTGTTTACTAATATTGAAATGACTCCATGCGATTGTTTACATGCAGGGAACTGAGAGATACGATGAAGATGGATGTTGCAAGATCTGTAAGAAATGCTTTAATTACTGTTCATTCATTTGTTTGAAATGATTGACCTATAATGTTTGACGAAATAATTATTTTACATATACATATTTTAGGTAAGCCCAAGACTTGTATTGTTTTGAAGAACAAAACCAGTGTGGATGTAAACGACTGCAAGTCCATCCACCCCATAGAAGTGACATCCTGCAGTGGTCACTGTGGCACCCAATCAATGTAAGAGCACTTGCACATATAACTGATAATGAACATTTTGTACAGCCTTGATTATTTAAGAGTTTTACACGAATAATAAAAATTACATTTGAACTGATTGCTACAGCAAAACGCTCATGTGAATAGCCGGTCTGGTTAGAGTCTATTTCATTTCTTTTTAAAATTTTACTGTTATCCGAGCAGAATAATCAGAGATTTTTCTTTACTTTAGCATAATGTAGAACTCATAATTACAAAATCATTATTTTGTCGGACGAAAATCTAAAAAGTCTATTCATCTTCAGGTATTCAATGGAAAAGAACATCATGATGCACATGTGTTCTTGTTGCCGAGAGGAGAAAGTCAGCCGTCGACAGGTGACACTGAAGTGTGCCGATGACAGCGAGGTTGCTCATGACTACATTTACATTGAGAGCTGCACATGCACTCCTACAAAGTGTGTAGACTAGAGAGCCTGAAGACTTGATAAAAGATGTTGATCTTAAAGCTTTTCTTTTAATTATTGCTGATGTGAGCTAAATTACTTAAGACAAGAGATGTTTGAAATAATGAACACAGCAGGAAATTAATGCTTTTATTCTATGGCTAGGGTTTTTAATTATCTTAAATGTTTAAATGATCTGTAACAAAACGATTTCAAGTGTCTTTTCTATGGTATAATCGAAGTCTGTATAAGTTTGATGAAATCATGAAAGTTTAACACAATAAAGAAGTCAACCAGCAACAATAAAAAGTTTATGCATTTCATTTTTTCAAAAACATCTGACAATACATTTCTTGGCTCATATTCAACTGTGTTTAGAAATGGCTTTTGTGTCCACCAGACAAAGATAACAAAAAAAACAAAAAAACTAAGAGATAAACTATAAAAGCAAAGGAACTGTGCTCTACTGTAAATGTGAATTTCCAGATATTTAATGGGAGTCACTAAGATGTATGTATATTCCAAGACCATAACCTTGCTCTGACACCACACTATGTTTTAAGTTTAGTTTACTGGGAAGGCTTTTCAAGTTCAAGCCAAAAATTTTAACTCTTTATTTAATACAGTATAATATTATACTACATACCTTACAATGCAAAATCATTGATTTAGTATTTAAAGATTAATTTAATCAAATTAAGTGAATATTGCAACAACACAATATTATTATATTATCACAACTGCTCTCATAACTGACAATCAACGATAGCTACATAATCATAATAAATTAATCATAATAAAGACACAGTCATAAAGCTACAGTGTCATAATGACTAGATAAAATAATTTGAAAATGAACTGAGAGCTACAATCATTCTAACATCAACTCAAAATTATTGAAATTGTTTTTAAGCACCTCTTGTCATACAGAACTGAAAAAATGGCATACAGTCTCATATTGGTCTGCTTAAAAGTGTAGTTCTGACAACTTATATATATATATTTTATTTTTTTTTATTTATTTATTTTTTCTCGCCCTTTACACGAATCCGCCGCAGTTTACAAAAACATCATTTTACAAAAAAAAAAAAAAAAAAAAACGATTCTGTAATCGCAAGCGATTGTGATTGGTGCTTCTTAGGAAGCGCTGAGAAAAGTTACAGGTATCACATACTAACGAAACCTCGGCACAGGCATGACTAGGATTTTTAACCTATTGATTAACGTTTATAATGAAATAATATAATAATATTAGTATTAAAAAAACACTCAATAGTAAAAAATAATGAAAGGGAAAAAAACTGAACCGGTAACGCGGCCAATCAAATACACAGACGCCACATGACGTAATAGGAAGAGTTTCATGGACACACTGGCGGGAGTTTCGGTTGTTATTAAACAAGCTAACGGGTTACCTGCGGCAAAGACAAAAGATTTCAAGCTACAGTTCTTCTGAAAAGGAACATTTATAAACAAATCCAACGTAAAATTCACTAAACAGGCAAGTGTGTGTTCATATAAAGGCAAGACTACACATTTAACACTTTCATATTTTAATGTCACGTCTTATGCGAATCCGACCGCTGTTGCTACAGTTGTTCTGGTTTGTTTGTCTCATTATGAATATGAATAAATTAGATTGTTACAAAAATATTTTAATATTTCATATTAGTAAATACCGTTGATATATTAACATGTAACGTTATGCTTAGGTAAAAATATAAATGGTTATTTAAAAATAATTGTAGACTGGTTATATAATATGTTAAGCTATAAGTTAGTAGGCAACCTTCATATTGTTCTCTACTGTACCTTCTAAGCTATTATTTTGTAGTGGAACACAAAAATAGGCATTTCTGAATCATGTTTGCTGAAATAAAGTAACAAATTTAGTGACCACTACTGTCAAGCTCCAAAACTAGAGCAAAAAGCACAAAAATACAAAAAAGACAGATTCTTATCTTATAATGTATTGCTTATGATGTATGTTTACAGGTCTGTGTACATAGATGTCGAACATGAAGGTTACGGTGGATAAAATCCTATCATTATCGGACAGTGATGGGGTAAATGAGCTACAAAAGCATCTTGCTTTGCTGACAGATGATCAGGTTTGTATAAAACATCTTGCTAAAAAATTGCTTTGTTTTGGTTTTCACCATCTAGTTTAAACTAAATCATTTTGTGGGAAATTTGCTACGAATTGTCATATGACCTGAAATTACTAGGCTAAATATTTTCATATCATGAAGATTAAATCTGAAGTGTTCTGAGTAAATCAGGTCTGCTTATAATATACACCAATTTAGACAGTGACGTCTTGTGAGTCAAGTAGTGGCCAGATGAGTTGTTTTAACCATTCAATCAATTTTATTTTTTTTACACTGCTGCATAAATGGGTCTGTGACTTTGTTTCATTTGCTGCTGAATCCACAGTGATGCGTCTAGCATTAGCTCCATTATATCTGACTATAACATGTCATATAACCTACAAACCGCATTTAACATTTTGGGAGAAGTAAAATGTGCATATGTGGTTTCCACAAGCAGATGCTTCGGAAGAAAAATGTTAAATGCAGGAAAAACCCTGTTAATGTGTGCACTGATAGGTAATGAGGCTCGCAGTTGATGCAAACAGTTTCAAATCATGTCAGTGTCTTTAAATGATGTGCAGATCAATTTCAAATGTGCTTTTGTGTCCTTCAAAAGCTCACAACCATGCTTACTAACAGTGCTCTGAAAGGGAAGGACACGGGCATCCTGATCAAAGCTATATTTAAAGGTAACACTGTGTTAATTCTGTTTCATTTGTTCTATTACCTTTATAACAAAAAAATGTTTAAAAGCCGTGTCTTTGTGTTTGCAATGTTAGGTTCACCAGTAAATGTTTCGCATGGTGCTAACCGCAGACTGCTTGTGTACAAGCACTGTATTCCTCTGTGTGAATCTGGAGATCTTCAGACGGAAGTGGCATCAGATATCATAGGGCTTCTAATGTTAGAAGTGAGTTACCATACCAGACACCAATTCATAGCAATGGACTGGTTATCTCGGCTGGTAACCAGTAGGTTAAAGATTTAAATTCCACATGGGTTGATCTGGAGGACTGAACCACTAAAGTGTTATTACTGTTGAAATTGGTAGATAATGATCCTGATTTGGAGAGGTTGAACTTGTTATAAATGCTGTACCTTTGTAATATGGTTTTCTTCTGTGCCATAGACGCACAGTCTGCCTGGTCAAGCATTAGCCGCGTTAGCATCTCTATATGTGGATGCCATCAAAGTAGGTGAGATGAATAGTGGGAGATCGCTGGAACTTTTCCCTACAATTCTAACAGCTCTTGCTGCTACAGAAGCATTGGCTTATGGGAAAGGTAAGTTGCTGTTAAGCCCAAACGGTACTGTTTAGGAAACAGCTGTGTAGAGTTAAACAGCAAAAATTATATTCCAAATTCCAAAACAACATTGGTGAATGATTTCTGAAGACTTGTTTGTTTTCTGGGTTCCTTTTTTATTTATTTTATTTATTTATTTATTTTCATTTTATTATGTAGTAGCATGCATACTTTCAGAACCACTTGCACTAGTAGTTATGTTAATGTATTTCATCTTATCTATTTGCACTATTCAACTTTTTCTTTTACTGTACTTATTGGATAGTTTAATTTTTTTTGTTCCTTTATTGCATTGAGCATGCCTGTGACTAAAAGAATTTCCTTCGGGATAAATAAAGTTCCTCTTATCTTATACAAGTTTACTTTTTTACTTCAGGTGAGCTAAGTGGAGATGAATACAAGAAACAGCTGATCAACAGTCTTTGCTCTAGCAGGTAAAATCTCAATTTTTAGTGCTTTAATATTGTTTTTCAATTAGTAATCCATAAAGACATAGCAATAAAAAAGTGGCATTGCTGTACAAGTAATACTACTGTAGTTCAGAAACAAAAAAGGCCTGCCTTGAACTAACATATCTCCAATTCGTGCAGATGGGATCCACAGTGTGTAATACACCTTACGACCATGTTCAGGTATGACGTACTTACTGGCTAGTTATCCACTTTTGTCTTGAATATAAAGTAAACTGCTAATTTTGTGTTAGGGATGTTTCATTATCTGCTGAGGAGCTTCAGTTTTTGATTGAGAAGATTCTGCGGATGTTCCTCAAGTTGGATCTGCAGGAGATTCCACCTCTGGTCTATCAGCTGCTGCTGCTGTGTGCCAAGGTCAAGTTTTTAGTATATGGCCCGGTTTCACAGACCGGGCTTAGACTAAGCCACAGTTCAATTAGGACATTGAAGTAATTTTAACAAATGTGCCTTAGAAAAAAACATTACTGGTGTGCATCTTGAGGAAAAAGACAGGCACTGATATATTTAAGTTAAGTTAGTGCAAGTTCTTTCAGTAGAAACGGCTCAGATAGGCTTGTTTGTGATACCCAGCACATGTTTTAAAAGTAGTTTGCAATCACACAGTGTGTTTATATGGTCACATAGATTCATGTCATTGCTTTTTATCCACAGGGCTGTAAGAAGTTGGTTTTAGAGGGAATCATCAGTTACTTCAAGAAGCAAGACCAACTCCAGAAAGAGGAGCAGAGAAATGGAGAGTGAGTAGGTCAATTGCTCGATTTGTTTTTTTATTTGACTTGGTATGTAAAGTAAAGAGACCTAGATCGTTTTTATTTATGTATCTATATTAGGAGCAAAGATGTGGAGGTGCAGACCATACCACAGGATCAGCTGCGTCACGTTGAAGGAACCGTCATCCTCCACATAGTCTTTGCCATCCGTCTTGACCATGAGCTCGGCAGGGAATTTTTTAAAAACCTCAAGGTGGATGTCTGACTTTTTGACATAACTTTGTCTTTGAGTATCTATGTGCGAGCTGTCTTTCTACTTTTTTAGATGGCCCACAGTGATCCATTGTGTCCCTTCAGTATTGCTCTGCTGCTTTCTGTGGCTCGCATACAACGGTATGAAGAGCAGGTACGTTTCAGTTTAAATTCCATTATTCCTCTTTAAGCCTAGTAAGCTGTCTATCAGGATGGTATTTTTGTGTATCGTGTATGCATTTCAACATTGAGTGTCTCAAATTCTTTCAAATGTGCCCATGATGTCAGTGGTTTTACTGTCTCAAACCTTTGTGCCACTCTTAAAATGATCTAAAATGCACAGGTATTTGAGTTCCTGAAGGGCGCCATCACTAAGAACTTCAAGGATGATCAGATTCAACAAACGTCTAAGTTTCTGCAGGAACTTCTACCTCAGTGTAACAGCATCTCCAACATGATTTTAGACACAGTCAAAAACAGGTCTGGTTAAACCGCAGTGATTCTGAGTTTCTTTTATTTATTGTGTAGATTTGATCAAATTGTTCAATGTTTATTTGCAGTGTGTTTGGCTGGGATCATGTCACTCAAGGTCTGGTACAACTGGGGTTTATACTTATGGATTCATTTGGGCCTAAAGCTGGAGCATTTGGGAAGGTCACAGAAGGAACTTCAAGCACGGCTAAAACGCCAAACCAGCTAGCGTGTCGACTTGGTGGACAAGTTCTACTGGAGAGCTTCAAGGTACAGTAGAGCGGCCAACCAATGTTGTATTACAGTTGTATTACTTAAATCATGTTCCAAATATGTGACAAGAAGCCAACTTTTTGTGGGGTTTTTTTTTTTTTTTTTTTTTTTTGCACAGATGCATGAACCAATCAGAGGGGAGATTCTAGAGCAAGTCTTGAACCGACTGGTGACTAAAACGGCCTCACCTGTCACCCATTTCATTGGTCAGAAGTTATCTTTTTGCTAAGCTTATTCATGGAAGTTTCACTCATTGCTGTATTTTGATCTGATCTTTCAAAATACATTACCTCCACAGACCTTCTTTCCAGCATTGTGACGTCTGCTCCCATGATCCTCTTGGAATCTTCCTCTAAGGTCACAGAAACATTTGATCAGCTCTCCTACTTGCCCCTCAGCACTGTTCAGGGTCTCCTCAAAGCTGTGCAGGTAACATCTCAAACCACATGATTAAGTATGAGCTGCTGTCATATGATCAAGTGTGTGATATCATTTTTAACATTTCCTCAGCCTCTGCTTAAAGTGAGCATGTCTATGAAGGATGCCCTCATCCTGGTCCTCCGTAAGGCCATGTTCTCCAGGTATACCGAGAAACAGTCCATGCATCTGAATATATTTCCCTCTGTGTCAAGTCTCAATAAATCTTATCCTTTCTCTAAAGTCATTTAGATGGCAGGAAGTCGGCAGTGGCAGGCTTCCTGTTGCTACTGAAGAACTTTCGTATTCTGGGGAGTTTAGCTCCCAGCCAGGCCAGTCAGGCCATCACATCCAGCCAGGTGAATGATAAATATCTGCAAACATCTGTGCAATGCCGTTTTCATTACAGACTCTTGTGTTATCGTGATTACGACTGATTCTGACTCCTCCAGGTCCAGGCGGACGTCCACTCGCGTTATAACACTGCTGCTAATGAAGCCTTCTGCCTGGAGATCCTGAGTAGTCTACGCCGCTGCCTCAACCAGCAGGCTGACGTCCGGCTTATGCTTTATGAGGTCTGACCTTCTCACTTCCCCAACAGGAGTGAAACGAAATGGCTGTTTCAGTGATTCATCTGCTCTGTACTGAGAATGTGATTGCTTTTGATTTCAAAGGGTTTTCATGATGTCCTTCGTCGTAACTCACAACTGGCGAGCTCCATCATACAGACCCTCCTGTCACAAGTGCGTATATCATCCTGAATGGAGCTCGTATGCCTTTCTGCTCTGACTAACTGATGGTACTGAGCCATTCATTATTTGTTTACCAGTTAAAGCGATACTTTGAACCAGAGCAAGATCTGCTTCCACCTCTGAAGCTGGAGTCGTGTATCAGCGCACATGGAGATCAGGTCTTCATCCAGGAGCCTCTGGTACTGATGCAATGCCTCAATCATATTGACATGATGCTCACGCTTTATATTAGGTACAATGTAATCTATTAAGGTGGTATATGGGTACAGAGGTAGGTTTACAGTAGCTCTAAGGGATGGGTCAAAAGTGTAATTATAAATGTAATTACATATGCAATAAGATATTTCAAACAATATATGTATGCACACACAATAAGTGCATTGTACCAATCGATTCATTTAAATGCAAGTACATTGTAGTTAAGGCTATCTAATATATGGGAAGGAATTTTCAGCTTATGAATGTTTCTCCAGGCTCACTTGTTGTGCTGCACGGTTCACTGCCTGCTGTGGAACCAGAACATACGGTCAGGTGGCAATGTGAGCGATGATGATGATGATGAAGATGAGGAGGGCGGAGTACAAAGTGAACTGCACGCTATATTGGAAAGCATAACGAAGCGCATGATTAAAAGCGAACTGGAGGATTTTGAGTTGGTACGTTGCAGTTCTTTGCTTGGAAGAAAAATGTCCGAAAACCTGTCAGATGTAGCGCAAGCCGTCTTTTTAGCGATTTAAAAAAAGAATTAGCGCTGAAAAGGTGTGGTGGTCATAGTTATTTTTGTGCCTGACTTTATTGAATATGTATTTGCGGACAGAAAATTTATTAACAGAGATTTAGGTGGTAATTTGCACTGCTCTTCTATAGTAGATTGCACTGGTCATTGTGAAAATAAACTGTATTTTTTTATGTTTGAATGCCTTTTATGGACATTGTAAATGTTTAGTAAATCTGGCCCTTGAGACTTTAAAGTATTTGTGACCCTGGACCACAAAACCAGTTTTAAGTCGCTGGGGTATATTTGTAGCAATAGCCAAAAATATACTGTATGGGTCAAAAAAAATTTTTTGCCAAAAATCCTTAGGATAGTAAGTAAAGATCATGTTCCATGAAGATATTTAGTCCATTTCTTACAGAAAATATATTAAAACTTAATTTGATTAGTAAAATGCATTGATAAGATCTCATTTGGACAACTTTAAAGGTGATTTTCTCAGCATTTAGATTTTTCTGTACCCTCAGATTCCTGATTTTCATATAGTTGTATCTCAGTCAAATATTGTCCTATCCATCCAAATCATACATCAATGGAAATCTTATTTATTCAGCTTTCAGATCATGCATAAATCTTAATTTCGACACTTACGACTGGTTTTGTGGTCCAGAGTCACATATTAGGTCAAAGTGGGGATACTTGTGACTAACAAAACTAAATTGAATGTCTCTAAGGATAAGTGTGCTGAGTTTTCAACAAGTTCCAGTGTTGGAGTGAAGAACAGTATTTACGCTGTGCTGGTGATGGGACTGAATGAGGTTCTCATGGAGTACAACTTCATCACTGCCAATTACAAGTATGTGTTTGTCAAAGTGTTTCTGATGACTTTTATATCTAGATGTGTTTAACATATTCTGTTGCACATGCTGAGCAGTAAGAACCGTTTTGAGGATGTTCTGGAGCTGTTCAAGCGCTATCATAAGGTGTCTGAGATCCTCAAGGAACGGGCAGGAAAAAGCCGCTCCACATCCAACAAAGCCCCTCGCAGCCTTCTGTCTCTAGGCTTCATCTCCGCACTGCTCACTGCTCTTTTCAGGTACAGTTTGAGTGTGTAACTTCATGAGCATATATACATGAACATTCACTACTGTTTTTTTTTTTTATGTCATTGGAAGAAGCCATATACTAACCATGGCTGAATTTATTTAAAAATGTCAATAAATTGGCTATCCATATCACATCATCATTATAAAATTTATTGTATTTATATATTTTTGTAGAGACAGCACTCAGAGCCGTGAGGAGAGTCTGTCTGTGTTGCGTTCCAGTGGAGACTTCCTGCGCTACTCTGTGAGTGTGTCTCTGCAGAAGATCCAGCAGCTGGAGGAGACGGGTCACACAGACGGGCCGGAGGGACAGAGCCCTGATAAAACCTTCCGCCATCTCTGTGACATCACCAGGTCTAGACTCGTGTTACTTAGAGGTGGTTAAGTGCCTGAGCGAAGCTGCAATTATTAAACACGTGCATGGCTTTTCCTGCATGCAGTGTTCTAATGTGGCGCTACACCAACGTGCCGTCCACCGTGGAGGATGCTGGGAAGAAGGAGAAAGGCCAGAGTGTGTCCTTATTATGTCTGGAGGGTCTACTTCGAGTCTTCACCACCGTGCTGCAGCGATACCCCACACGCATGAGCAGCTTCCTGTCATCTCTCGGTGGACTTTTTAATACTCCTGTCACTTCTACATAATACTTGTGTGTTTATGTTGTTTTAATTTAAAAAAAAAACTGTCCTAAAGATGTTTCAGGAGAGGCAGAGGGTGAAGGGTCTGATCTGACAGAGCAAACCGCTTTCTATATCCGCCAATTTCAGGTACCAGCTTCGTTTTGAGTGAGTTCATCCGTCTATAATACACTGGCAATGTTGTACTTTTTTTTTATGTACAGCGAGCGCTGATGAACCAGCTCAGTGGGGGGGAGGACGAGTTCAACAGTAAAGAAGCTCAGCTATTGGTCAGCATCCTCAGCGTACTTTCACGGCATCTCAACCCTTCCTCTCAGCAGGTAGTGCTTAAAAACACACAAGGTTTTTCAGTATTACCTGTCAGGAATCTCAACGTGGCTTGTTTTTGTGCAGTTTGTGCAAATGATCACCTGGACTGTAAAAATTTGTAAGGAAGCCAACTTCGGTAAGTGATTAGTATCCTGATACAAACATTTATTAGGGGCTGCTGAGAGGCTTTCAAGCCACTGAATGCAGCATTGCTTAAAAAGTCTTCAAGAAATATGATTTATTTCCCAACCCTACTTTGACTGGTTTCTCTCTTTCAGAGGACATCTCACTCACTAAGGGCTTGCTGTCCCTGCTGTTCAACCTGCATGTCCTGTATAAAAGCCCAGTGTCTCTGCTCTGGGAGATGTGCCAGGACATACACAGCCAGCTGGGAGACATCGATCAGGTACTGTGACCCTACATCTTCTCAAAGCAGCAAAATGAGCCTATTCTGAAAACCTAAAGTACTGGAGAACTTTCAATTTGTGACTATGGACCACAAAATCACAAGGTTTAACTCATTTTAGTTGAGATTTATACATTAATGGAAAGCTGATTTATTTCAGCTTTCAGATGATGTATGGTTTGTTAGGATAGGATAAAATTTGAAAAATTAGAAAATCTGGAATCTGAAGGTTGCAAAAAAATCTAAATGTTGAGAAAATCGCCTTTTAAAACTGTCCAAATGAAGGCCTTAGCAATACATATTACAAATCAAAAATGTAACTTTGATATTTATGGTAGGAAATTTACTAAAGATCTTCAAGGACCATGATCTTTACTTGATATCCTAATGATTTTTGGCATACAAGGATATTTTTGACCTATGCGATATGTTGTTGTTCATTGCTACAAATATACCCTTGCTACTTATGACAGGTTTTGTGCTCCAGGGTAACATTTGATCTTATGTCACTAGAATAATCTCTATTTCTGAGCAGGATGTAGAGGTGGAGAAACAGTCTCATTTTGCCATCATCAGCATGAAAACCGCTGCGTCCACCACGGTAAGAAGAAAAGAGTTTTCAGAAACATGTTTTTATATCTTTATGCCTGCTATTAGAGCACATCTGCCTCTTTTTTTCCAGCTTCTAGTCTTGTCTCAAGTTGGAAAGGTGTTGGATGAAGTCGACTGGTTGATCGCCAAGAAGAAGGGCCAGATAAGCTTGGACAAAACAATTTCAGGTAACACACCAAAAACCTTTTCTCCTGAAAGACCTCCGACACACCTGCCTTTTCTGATTAGCTGAGTCAGGTGGGTTTAATTAAGACTGTGGTCTACCAGGACTTGACATCCCAGATGTAGGATATAGATAATTATTAGCAATTTTTTTATGTGTTTGTGTAAGGTAACACCCAGCAGCCACTGGGCCAGCAGGATCCGATCGAGAAGGCTGTCACGATTCAGTTAGGCACTCTGCTAACAGCTCTGCACGAGCTGGTTCAGACCGCCCTGCCCTCTGGGCCCTGCACAGACACGCTAATGAGAGAGCTCAATCGAACCTACAGCATCCTCACTACACTTACTAAATATGTGAGTCTTCTTCCGCTTTATAACAATTATGTGATTTATGTTCGCCAGTTTGCTCTGTTGCGGTTCGGTGATTTTTTACAACTCAGAGCTTTACATAAAATTAAAGTTGTTAAAAACACTTATTTTTGCAGTATATTCACCTGTGTGCGACCCAACCTGGCCAGATACCTGCACGTTTGGAGAAACTGGTAAAATGTTTCTAAATATTAATAAAAATATTGTTAAATTGTAAATTAGAAAAAAAAAGTTTAGTATCAAATGATTTCTGAAGGCTCATGTGACAATTAAAACTGTTATGGGAACAATTCAGTTTGGTCATCACAGGATTAAATTACATTTTAAAATAAATTCAAATAGAAAACAGCCTTATTTTGTAAAATAATTGGCTCATGTTTTGATAGGGTGAATGTAACACCCCAAACTTTTAATAGATAGTGTAATTGCAACATTTCTCAAATCGTTGCAAAGATTTAAAATTTAATATACAACCCTAACATTAATGCTTTTTTATATGTGGTAAAAAAACAGAAACATTTAACTGTTTTCGAGCCAAGGAAACACTCTTTTGCCCAAACAGCCATTATTGCCAAAACTTAACTTAAAACAGTAACAAAAATGGATTTGCAGATCCACATTTAACCAGAATACCACTGAAATAACTTGTCTTGTGTCCAGGTGAAGCTCTCAGGGTCTCATCTCACTCCTCAGTGCTACTGCTTCATCACGTATGTACAGGTGTGTACCTGAAAATTATCCTTTTTTTTTTTCTTTTTGATGTTTTTCAACCTTCACCACACTGTCTTTGACACATCATCAAATCATGTTGATTCGTACAGAGTGGAGAGCTGACGGCAGGAGGCACAGAAAAGTTGAAGAAGAAGAAAAAAGAAGATGAAGCGGTAGCAGCTGCTTCAGTAGGAACTATTACAAATAATTTCCTGAGACTTAAAAAAATGCATTTTGCATAAATGTTTTTTTTTTATGAAAATATCTGGTAATAATTTAAACGTTGAAGTGCAACGTCTTAAAAACGGTTGCTTGACCTGATGTGATGTCTTTTCTAGGCCAAAGTCCTTCGTGAGACTAAAGCCATCCCGAATCTCATTTTCAACATTGAACAGTACGAGAAGTTCCTCATTCTTCTCTCCAAGAAATCCAAGGTATATTGTTGCCTTTAATGCACAGCATATACAAGTGTTACTAAAACCTTTGAAAAATGAAGCCACATCTCTGAATGCTTTCAAACAGGTCAATCTGATGCAGTACATGAAACTGAGCACTTCCAGAGACTTCAGAATCAATGCTGCCACACTGGACGCCGCGCTACAGGAACAGCAGCAGCAGGATGAAAGCCAACAGGTGTGTCTTTGTTTAAACATGCTCATAGTTCTGCGGGTTTGGGCTCTTCATTTCTGGTGGTATCTTTGTTTCTTTCTTTAGACTGAAGATTCTCAGGTTCCAGAGGAAAATCAAGCACCAAAGAAAAAGAGGAGGAAGCAGTGAAAAAGCAAGCTTCTCTTCCTGCTTTTGCACTTTTTACAACCCTGTTCATTCATTTCTTTCATTGCAACACTTCAACACTTTCCTTTGGCCAACGACCCTTTGGTGAGCTCTATAATCTGATAAATGTCCAACGCTTCACCTGTTGGTATAAAAAAAACAGGATGCTGTTTGTTACCAGTGGCATGCTGATAATATATTAAGAGTCTATTTCTAACTCTAGTTAATACGTTGTATTCTTTCATTTTATTTGAAAACATGTTAAAGTTCATGTTCACAAAATGCTGCTATGATCTTAATAAACAAATGTCCACATATAACACAAGTTATAAAATGTTAAAGTGAAGATTTATTTTACTTTGGATTCCTCCGTTTGTGTATTACAGAAAAGGGGTTAAAAACAGAATAGCAAAGTTAGTAAAGGCTGGAATAATCTGAAGAGATTGAATATGCCCGACTGCCCAAAATCTGCAGATTGGCTCGGATTAAGCAATTTTTGTTTCTCTTAACTAGTTCTGGGCAAAAGTCAGTGTATTCCAAGAATGAAAATTAGCTGAACATTTACTCTCAGGATTTCCAAGATGTAGGTGAGTTTCTTTCAGGTTTGGAGAAATGTAGCATTACATCACTTGCTCATCAGTGGATCCTCTAAAGTTAATGGGTGTCGTCAGAATAAGAATCCAAATAGTCAGCGGCTATTTGCGCGAAGTATAAATAGCAATAGTGGCTAATTACTCTGGTAAATAGCAATTAGATGATATTTACACAAAAT
Organism: Enteromius treurensis; assembly: GCA_032275025.1. Taxonomy (NCBI): domain Eukaryota; kingdom Metazoa; phylum Chordata; class Actinopteri; order Cypriniformes; family Cyprinidae; genus Enteromius; species Enteromius treurensis. The sequence continues at coordinate 4,413,837 of JAUCMU010000053.1, forward strand.
ATTTTCTTAGCAAAATGTGCTATTTGCATATTTAATTGCGTTTAATTTTTTAATAGCATGTTTATATTTAATAATTTTATATCATATTAATAATTATTTAATAGCATTTTTATTTTCTGAATTATTGCAAGTGGTGGCAATTATCTGTATCGCTGTACATTCTAAAACAATATGCAATAACCTATTCAGTGTAAATTATCATTTTAATTCAAATTATTAAATGGATGCCACCTTATTGGGATAATAAAGCCTTCCCTACACATACCCTAACCCTATCTAATACATTTTCAAAAATTAATCAAGTAAACACTTTTTGATGTCATCTGAAATACCAAAAGTGGAAATAAAAGTTTGCCAAATTAATCTTCTGTAATGTTGACAGGCCCAATAACACGTTGGTGGGCGGAGTAAGTGTAAGTAGTCTCTGCCAATAATGCGCAAATAAACACTCCATAAAAATAGCAGCAAATTCATGAAGGTGTTTTAACTTTAAACTGTCACCTCGGGCCAAAATCGTCCATGATCCATGACAACAGTTCCTTCAGTGAACGAATCTACCCTGTGTCACATCAAAATCCACCAAAGTGTTTGTTTAGAACTGTTTAGGCCTGTTCACTCTTAAAGAGTCCATAGCGCACAGTTTCACTTACCATCTGCAGTTCTGAATCATAACCGGGAAACAGTTGAAACGGTGCCAATTTCACAATCAAAAACAAGATTCACAATGTTTTCACTGGAGAAGGCAACGTATATTTTAGCCAAAAGGTATTTCTTAGATACATGCAGCTTTCGCTAAGTGATGGACTGAAGTGGTGTGGATTACCGTGATGTTTTAACATGGACTCATTCTGACAGCACCCATTCCCCGTAAAGGATTGGTGAGCAAGTGATCTTTTTAGGTAAACCATTCCTTTAATGTGACAATTCAGGCTTAGACTGACCTTGTCTTAACCCGTATCTCCGCTCCACTCCTGTGGGGTTGGATGGAGTCACGCAGTCCATAGTCACCTCCTTCCGTAAGCATTTATCGATGTCCACCGCGCTGAAGAAAGCCACCGACTGGGGCAAGTCCATCATTCCCATTTTATAGGCGAACATGCACCTGAGAACGGATGAAAATATTCGAGCGCGGACTTCACAGAGTAATGCCAACAACAACAGGAATCAAAGTTTGTCCATCACCTGGTGAGCAGGTTGGTGATCTGCAGGGCAAGTGCAGCTCTGTACCGGTCTTCACTCGCCACCAGATAACGCACCTCATCGTGAATACTGATGCAGAAGCGCCCGTCAATGTCGTGTTCCTCAAACAGCCACCGCATGGCCACCAGCATAAGATGGAGATAGTCTACAGCTGAACTCTGAACCACCCAGTTTACTCTGCTGGTAATGAACTAAAGCGTAATAGAAGTCAGTTTAGCTCAGTTAGACGTCCCGTGTAGCTCAAACAGTACAGCATGGCATTACAAACATCAGATACTTGAAATAATGAAGTTCCTATTACAGTTTGCGCCCAGATATTGTCTCACCTCATCCTGAACAGCAGAAGGCTCCAGAGCTCTGGAAATCCTGCAGCCGAGCACTGGAGTGGCTGGTTCCTCGGAGTGGGCGATACTTTCCAGCTTATTGAACATCTCTGATTCTGTGCCGCCTGCCCACACACGCTGCCCTGCGAGATTCCACTTCCTCTTGCTCCCTCTGGTGGTACTTCAAAGGGTTAAACACGAGTTTGACATGCAGGTTTGTCCAACACAAATTAGCATAAAACTGTGTGTTACACGGTCAGCAGACCTTGGAGCTGCCAGTTTGGAGATTTTACGCAAATCCTGGAGTGAGATGCTGCCATCCTCGGCTCTTTCCACGTCCACATTCAACTTCTTCACCAACCATTCCCCTTCCTCAGACAGCTGATATCTGCACATAATCAATTATTTACAGCATGCTAATTTCCTTTTTTGGATTTTGGTTTTGGTACTGTTTCATGTTGACGTCAACTTTGCAAAACGTTTTTATTCACATAGGGATGCGTTATGAAAATCAAAAAAACATAATGGGGTGCTTTAATATATAATTTAATGTGAATATTTTAATCAATACATATTTAATATATCTTATTTACACTGTAAATACAATGTCATGCCACTCATTTAAATACATATTATGAATAATTTATGACTAAAACATTAGTTAGTGTTCTGTATATTTTCAATACTTTTTTTATCATTTAAAATTTGTAATTTATTGTAATTTAATATCTCATTAAATATTCATTTAAACAATTTTTTTAATGAATGTTAAATAATTGAGTCGTGTTAAATCATTTTGCCTACCTACGCAGTCCTTTTGTAAGTGCGTACATCTGTCGAGCTTTACTAGCTGCTTCCTGTTGGCTTAGTCTGTGATTGAACTGCATTAGCAGTCTCTCAGCAAACGGCTGGCCGGCCCCATAAATACGGCCATAGTTAAAAACCTTGGCATGTTCACGGCTAATGCCCACAGCATCTGCGGTGCGGCTGTGCAGATCAGTGCCCTGACTTTTCTTTCCCTGAAGTGTCATCCATCCGAAAGCCGTGCATCCTGGAAATCAGAAATTAGGAATAATCCAAGGGTGTAGCTTGTTCCTCATAAGAAACAAGATTTGGCATTCCTCGTTTCTTAAGTAGCTTTTGATTAGGAATTTGCATCTTGAAATCTAATAGCTGGGAAAGTGCATTCGGAATACCATGCATTCCTGCAAACTGTGCTTCGCCCAATATGGCAGCGATCCACAGCTCCTGAGAGTCCACATCTGATCCAACCAGGTGATACCCAGGAGGCACCTGCACCATGGCCTTCAGCTCACTGCCAACACGATCTTTCTGCAGACACACACAAACCCCTCAGACATTAAATGCCACAATTCTGCCACACAAGAAAAAAACTGAGGGTTTTTTTTGTTTTTACATAAAGTGAATTAGGAAATTATGAGATAATGTCATAATCATGATTAAAAGTAGAAATTATGAGATGCTGCATCATAAATGATAAAAAATTATGAGATACTAAGACAAACATGACACAAAGACTACATTGAGACACTACATGATACATTTGACATAAAGCTGAAATTAAGATTCTACATCATAAAAAGTAGAATTATGAACTACTATGTCATAATTATGTAAATAAAATAAAAAATGGATAACTGTCATAAAAAGTTATGACATAAATGATGAGCTACAAATATGACACAAAATAAAAAAATTTTTATATGTGATAATTTTGACAAAAAGAAAATAAGAGACTGGATCATAATTATGGTATTAAATGTTTTGTGATAATAGTTGAAACTCTGACTGACGTTATAGTAGTCATAGCTAGTATCTCATAATTGTGTCCAAAAAGAAATGATGAGATGCACATCATAATTATGACAAATATTTAGATAAAGTCAAACTATATGACTTATGACATAAAAATCTGTTATTTTCAACAAGTTTTGTTAGTTTTTATACTTTGGCTTTATAAATTATAGATGATTTACCATATCATTTTTTTTTCTTATGTGCCTCCATAGGCATGAATGATGTAGATCAGGAAACAATACATTAAAAATACTGAATAAACAGTATATAATAAAATATACCAGATTTACACACATGCATATATATGCACGATTACTTAATGGCAATAATTAATTAACTCCATTAATAATGCCATTCTCAGTGTTTTATGGAAGACGCTGCAGTCTGTAGTTGTCGTACCCGAGCATTACTTGCAGTCAGCCACGTGGGCTCTACAGCTCTGCGAGTGACGGTTCCAGCTGTGACGACCTGTGGTAAAATGGCCCCATATTGTCCTTCCTCATCAAAGTCTTCATGTCTAAAGAAGGTCCAAAGACAAGGTCAGGCGCCTTCTGGTGTTTCCACTCAAAGGAACAAGACACAACAGACACCCCATAAACAAACCGTCTGACAGAGCGCGGCAGTTCTGCCTTACGGAGCCATACCACCTTCTGGGAACTGCAAAGACAGAACAAATAGGAGATTTTGGATCAAAATATCAGCTCTCAGCATATTTAAAAAAAAGAGACTCTCAAACCTGATGCGTTTCTGAGCATTTCTCCAGAATGACATCATCTTGTTGATCTCCAGCGCTCGTGTGGCGTTGGTGCCTCCTCGTCCAGCCTGAAGCGTACCATCCTCCATTTTAGACAGGAAGTCTTTAGAGAATGGGCTACCCACATTGTTCTCATTTCCGTCCTGTGATTGGAAACCATTTGAGTAGCATGTGACTATAACTTGAATGTATGCATTGTATTATGAGGACAAAAATCGTATACCTTATGAGGCAGTTTGAAGAACCAGCATCCAGGGATGTTGACATCACTGTATGGTCCATTCCCATTGTGATAGGGACACTCGCCGTGCATCACTTCATTTTTTTTTTCCTAATGAGTAAATATATATATATATATATATATATATATATATTTTTAGTAAATTGTTTAGTACATTTAATTTTTTTATTTAACAACAGTAAAAATAAAAATAAAAAATATATATATATATATATATATAAATATAAAGAAATAAACATATATTTTTGAAATCACAACCAAACCTTGATCCTCTTAGATGTTCCTGCTGTACTCAGCACTTCATCATCAAACACTTCCAGTCGACTCACTTCTTCTACCTACACGCATGCACAAAAACATGCAGACACGTATGAAAATGCCTACTGTAAACAAATTACCAGCCCTAAAAACCCCATTTAGTATCATGCAAAGCTCTGACCGTCTGCCACACGGCACTGTCTGTCAACATGAAGTCATCAGAAGGCGGGCTGTCCAGATACTGGGGCTGTTCTTTACCCTTGCGCTCACAGTACTCCTTATAGATGTTCTCAATTGACCTGGAAGCCAAGTTTTTGAAAAGATGCTATCAGGCCACTGTATCTATTTAGTAATTATCTTTGCTTTATTTTACCTGTATGGACATACAGGTCCTTCACTCTCCTCTGAGGTGTCCAGGTTATCTCTGCGGCCTGGTACCAGGTAACCCCAGCCGTGCTGGTCAGTGTAGTGCAGGGGAAAGCCGTCCCATGTGAGGCCCATCAGCTTAGGAGTGACCCTCATCTGCAGACTGATGAGATTGGCTCCAGGAGACCAGTCCTCGGCCTCAGATATCTTCACACACAGCTTACGATACCAGCTGAGCATCAACAAAGTACAAAATATAAACTCATGCGAAGTGATGTTTTACTCAAATGTGATAACGGGGGTGGTATTTACCTGGGGTGGGCCGGTAAGTGCTGTCTCCTTTTTGGCAGGTAGCTGACTGACTCTTTTAGTTTCTGTAAAAGCTCTCTGCTTGGGTGCAGATCAGCTTGCTCTTCTTCTGGAGGAGGACCTGGGTCTGAAACAGAGGGTTTATTATCCTTTAAAATAACTCAAATTTAAAAAATAACTAATTTAAAATAAAATAATTAAGAGAGTGCAATTGTCTTTAAATATTTTGTAATATTTGAATAATAATAATATTATTTAATGTATTTATGATTAAAATTACCAGATATTTTCGGGTTTCCCAAAATTTTTTTAGGAAAAGATTGCATTTTTTTAATTCATCATCAACAGTACAGTTCACAGTTAAGACAAAGTTATGGAAGGTGTACATTTTGATGAAATATATTTATTTATATTAAATGTTTTAGATCAAATATATTCAGCTTTGCCATCACAATATTTACATTTTGAATTATATTAGAATAGGAACTGTTCTTTTAAAATCCAAAAAGTAGTGTACTTAATGAATGTTAACTGTCTGAACCATTTCAAACTAGAAAAATAAATAAATCAACCAGGAACCACTATACTGATTAAAAAAACAACAACAACAACACCTACCCTCATTCCAGTCTTCAGGTACATTTTCTTTTGCTGCTGCTATTGCCTCAGCCTCTTGTTTGGCTTTCTTCTTGCTTACAGGTACTTTCTTTAGCTTGAACTCCTGAACATCCCAATCCAAGTCCCACAGCCAGGGATCATCTTTGTACCTGCACAGCAGACAGTACCAATAACAACAAAATAAGCAGAACGTGTAACCATATGTTCCTTATAATTTGAGTCTATTTGGTTATTATGAAAGAAACAAGCCAGTGCATGCTTACCGCTCATTCTCCAATAACTGGCAGGCATCGTCAGCAAGATTCATCAACGATTTCTTCATCTCTCTCTGCAGCTCTTCATAAGTGGTCTGGGCATCTTCCAAGTACCGCTTCCAGTTCTGATTGACAGGAAGGTAGCATACGCCCATTTCCAGCATACCTGCAAGTGTCACTGGGTGAGGACACCTAGAAGAGAGCAGACATCAGATCACTTAACAATAATATGCCGTAATGCAGATCTGGTGGTGGGTTTATGTAAATCAAGTGTCATACCGCTCCATAAAGAGAGGCAACTGTTCAATGAACACCTCATGTGTGGCCAAAACATCAAGAGCACAGTACTGCATCAGCTCCTATCAGAGTAAAACACACTTCCTTCGTTTGTACTCGCATTCGCTTGCGAAAAAGTATAACATCAGAACAAATTTGGAGAGATTTAGCATTACTTGCTCAACAATAGATGCTATGAAGTGACTAAACAGCTGATAAAAACATCACAATAATACACACCACTCCAGTTCAGCAGTAAACATCTTGTAAAATGATGTAATGCTACATTTCTTTTACACGTTTACCTGAAAATTTCTTCTAACGTCCGGCATGCTCCCCTTCACGAAGATATCCCTAGGCTCTTTCTTCAACGGTTCTCCTCCCACATAGAGAGCGTGAACATCAGCAAGGTTATTAATACTGCTAATATCAACCCATTCCCATGAGCCAATCTGCACGAGAAAAATCGGTTAGCGGTTGGTAGCATTGTGAGGCTCTGCTGACCAAAGTTGCAAGGTTTGTACGAACCTTCGGGCCCTCCGATTTTCGGCCGAGGCGCTTTATGTGCTCCTTCACTTCCTGTAACCCTTTTCTCTTGCCGTACTTGCTAGCCATCCAGAGCGAGCGCTGGAATCCCGTCAGACCGGAGATTGCCATGTGGAGACTCATTGTGTCCAGGAAACGCATCTTGGAGCCCTGTACAGACCAACCAAATAGCATAAACATGATATAAGGAATATGATGCATATTGGGTTTTTTTTTGGCCAATATTAGAGATTTCTCTAATTTTGTTAACAATATCAATTAATATTGGATATTTATTTGTGCATATAAACTTTTAAACACACTGTTTTATTTTGCACATCACTTTAATATTATAATTTATTATTACTTTAAATTAGCGCTTATATTTATATTTTCAGTTTTGATTTTTTAATTTTAGTTACATTTTAAATCTTTTTGTTACGTGCTTTTATTATTATTATAATTTTTTTGTAATACTTCTGCTTAGCTTTTTATTTATACTTCTATTTTATAAATTAAAGGAGTAATTTACACTTATTATTGCACTTATTTTATTTCAGTTAATTTGCAAGACACCAATTTTTTTTTCAATATTTATGTTTTATTCCTTTTAAATAGCACAAGAATTATAAGTTTATTTTTAATTTAATTTTTAGTTTTAGTAATTCTAATACTTTCAGATGGACTCATTTATTTAATCTCTTGTAAGGACAGCATTTTTTTAGTTGACATTAATAACAATGCTTTTTGTCAGTTCTTTTACAGAAATCTTCTGTAAATTATCTCCTGAGATATTAAGGTAATATTTCAAATATTTAACAACCCATTGGCATGTTCACAGTTTTCTGATGCTGGTTAATGGTCAAATAACACGAAGGGAACCAAATTGTGTTTTATTTTTAATAATATTATTAATTAAATTTAATGAATTATTAGCTTTTCAACTCAAGAGCTTTACTCCTTCATGAACCCCAGTTTATTAAGAAAGCCTACCGTAAAATATAACATTCTGACACCAACTATTGCCATTAGCTTTTAAAATGATTACATTTCATTCTTTTAAGACCAAATAATATAGAAGGTTCATATTGTTACACCTTTAATAAAATCCACAAAAACTAGTAAAGAAATATTTGAAAAATGAATCTCACCTTCAATAAGTATTGTTCTTTAATGTGCGCCCGATCAAAGCTCACGTTGTGTCCAACCAGCAGCCTCTCCTGCCATTCACCGCCCCGCGGTTGGGAGGAGTTTGCTAGGGTCTCCAAAGGGATGAGATCGGACAGCGTCAGGTCACTAGACCAGGTGTATCTGTCTTCTATGAGCCTCTTACTGCACCATGAGTACCTGCAACACCAAATAAAAAAAGGTTTAGAATCACTGGTGAATATACACCGTTATCATCAGTAAACCTCACCAGGCATTAGAGGAAACAGCCACAGCCAATGTAGGACAGTGTCCCTCCTCCATACAGACTTCCACGTCAAACACTACAGCTTTCTCATCGGGGAAATCGACGCTTTGGCGCTCTCCGCCTGGCCCATACCGAGTCCAGCCCACTTCCCAAGCCCACTCCTTGGGCATCCTGGGAAGTCTTGCTCTCTGAAGCTGACTGGCCGCATCCAGGTAAGGAAGGCTCTGCTTTTGGGCAAGTAAACTGAAGTGTTCGTCAATGTCATCGCCATACATTTGGGGTAACTTGAGTTCTACGTCAGGTAACAGGACCGTTTCTTTCCCCCATAGTTTGTGCTGCTCCAAGTGTCTTATACTGCGCTCAACATCCTCGTCCGTGCACTCCTGCATCTGACCCCTAAATATCTGCTCCTGCAGGTTCCTGGAGAGCATCTGGATTTTGAGGGGGTTCAGACGGGTCTGATCTGAGCCCTGCTGGAATTTGGGTTTCACAGACGTGGAGCACCATCTTACCCAGGTTCCAGTTCGTATAAAGGACTGCCACCGGTGACATGCTATCAGACGGAGCATCGTTATCAAAGCCTTGGATGAAACATACTCATGACACTTAGAAAACCTGGTAAATGAAAGATCAACAAAAGTTAGAGATGCAAATTGAAAGACCACATCAAGACAGGTGCTATTTTTGAATTCATAAATTAAATGTAAATATTTATACTATAAATATACAATATTTTTGACACTTTATTTTATGTAAAACCATCTAAAATTTGTTTCCGGAGCTAAAAGTAAAACACATGGTTAGAGATACTATGAGAAACTCTTATTTAGTGAAGACATACATATGAGAACCATTATTTTAAATCTTTTGATTAAGCATGTTTCTTATATTATTTAGTTATTGAGAATTAATCAGCTTGTATCTGTCACACTGACAAAAACCATGGTAAATACCTGGTTAACCACCGCTGAATAAAGTATATGACGCTGCTTTTCTGTCCATGCTAGTGCACTTGCAAATCGATTTCGTTACATTACAGACAACATTTTATTCATAAAAAACAGCCCAAAAACACATTCGCACACACTACACATGCATCCTATAGTTCAATCCGAAGAAATCCTGTTCATATGAAGCGCAACTTGTCCAACAGCGACACCCAGTGTTTTGGTTCCGCGTGATGACGCCGTCTATGCGATGTTTTCATTAGTAGGCATGGAATATTTAGCACCTAAATAAAGTTAGATAGTTGATATATATATTATTTTTCGTATAAAGTCGTAAATGCAAACATTATAATGTATCTGAGGTGTCTGTATCTGTGGTAAATATAGTACAGTACATTTTTCCAGTGTTTTAGCGAAGGCCTCGTGGCCTAATGGATAAGGCGTCTGACTTCGGATCAGAAGATTGCAGGTTCGAGTCCTGCCGGGGTCGTATTTTTCACTTTTGAGTGTTTTTTGTATTTATATGGTTAAAAGACGTAGGTTAAACTCACAACATACTGCACGAAACAGAAACAGTCTCGTGTTTCTCAAATTTCGATTACAGGGATAATGTTTCTTTACGTCTTTGATATAGCATATTATTAAATCCAATGCCCTCACTGAAAAAAGAAAAAAACACGACACTACGACGTAATCTCACTTACTAAGATACCTTAACAAAACAAATCGCTATAAAAATGTTGGATTGAAAATCTTTTGTCGGAAATCAAGCGCCCAACACGTTTCTTAATATTGTCGCGTGAGGGCGCTATCGTCATAGAAAATTAACATAAGACCAAGACACGAGACAATTTTCTATATACTGGTAATTTAACATTAGAATTTTAGAATATAATATAATATAGTAACTGGAACAATAATGCGTTTTAACATCAAATAACAGAAGACTGAACCTATTTCTCTTTAGAAACCTATACTAAAATGTTTTAGTAGTGATTTAACTATTTCTAAAAAACATTAACATATGTATTTATAATAACACAATACATTTGTTCAAATAATTCAGAGATGTTATTCCCAAAGCTGGTTTTTGTAAATAATCCTTATATATTTAAATTATGCATAATCTTGCATTTTTGTTCTTTCTAATGATTCAGAATAAAAACAACAATAAATATAGGAAAAAGTTTCTCTTTATATTTGTTGTTGATTAACAAATCTCTTTAACATAGGAGTAATACTCTCACATCTTCTCCAGTGATTGAACGTGTAGATGATTATGGGTTCAATTCTGAACAAGTAAATGTTCTTTCTCTTCTTTGCCAGCGTTGAAGCCGGTTGAACACATACTGCTTTTCTCAGCAGATGAAAGAGCCCTTGTTAGATCAGACCCTTAATTTTGCCAAGTGTGGAGCCTGAAGAACAGGAGGGGAGGGACCCTTGGTGTATCTGAGAGAAAGCATTAGATGGGGAGGCATGTCTTTAGAGGGGGTTTGTGTCTTAAACAAACTTCTGTTAGTCCCTGCAAAAGCTACCCGGGGGGCTGAGGATACATTAAATCATCATGTTTATGAGCTTAGGCACGACTCAGGCCGGCTGAAAAGCCTGTCCAGGTCTTGAGTGATGCTATTCATGTTTGGGGGAGAGAGGTCAAAGGGTCAGGGGGGTTCACAGGCTCCGGCTCTATTGGTCTGCTAAAGTGCAATATACATATAACCTTGTGAAGAGACAGAAATCCTGCCAATTTAAAGAAAATCAACAGTTGTGGAATGAATCTATCTATCTATCTATCTATGAGATAGAATACTGGTTTTCCTATTGTTTGTAAAATAATGTTAAAAAAAAGAGCCAAAAAAATGAAACATTATCTTATTTATACAGCTCAGATGTGTGTATAATTTAATTTGAAATTCAATTACTATATTGAAATAAAATAAAACATTTACTAATTGTAATTTTTCTTAGCGGTTAGCTCTTGTTTGTGTTTGATCTCTATGAAAGGTCATGGGTTCATTACTGTGCAGACATTTTAGGGACTTCAGTGTCATCCGCCCTCAGTGGTCACTAGGGGGGAAGAGCAAATCGCCACTCAATTAGCAGCTCTTGACCTGTCATTCTGAACTCTGACCTCTGTCATTTTGGTCCAGTTTATTGTCCTCTAGGGAGGGACAAGCCGGTCCCTGTCCACATGATATTCATCTGGAATACATCAAGGGTCCTTTTATTAGTCTGGTCTAAAAGAGTCAAGGTCATAACCGTTAAAGAAACAAAAAGCTTCGTATGTGTTTGTTTTCTGTGTTAATTATTTATTGAGGTGTGACTCATATATAAAGTTACAAATGTATAATATTAAATAAATAATAAAATAAATTGTATAACTGCCATCCACTGTAACAACCGGTACTCATAAAAGATTATACTTTTAAATATGTGATTTGCGATCTGTTATAATTTATAACAATGTTATTTATTTGGCTGAAAATCGTGTCTTAAATGTTTGAAAAGTGTGATAGTTCTTATTTCAGCAAACTGTTCTCAGTAGAACCCAATATAGATCTAATGGAATGCTCACGATTTTAAAAATCTGACACATTGTTACGCTATTTGAATCTAATTTAATTTACGTACAGTGTAATTTGTCTATAGTGAGACACAATTCAAACAACGGTTTTCTTTTAAATAAGAAAACCAGTCACATATGTTTTTAAAGCTGTTTGTTCTCCTTGTTTATTAAGGCGTTAAATTATGCTTCCTCGTGCTAATTTTTCTTCTTCATTTCCACATACTATACCGCTTACTTTGTAGTGTCTGTTACGAAAATCCTTTCCCTGTCGAAAATTTACGAATCTTACTATGGCGAAAGATTACTACTTGAATATTAAGTGACCATGTGACGTGTCTTGGTACAGCTTCCAATGGTAAAAGCTTGTGTCTTGAATAATTATATATTCTCGCTGACGTCGATTGTAACCTTCCAATGGTGAACGTTTCTAATTTGAATATTAAGTAGGTTGTGCTGACGTTGCTCGCTGTCCGTCCAATGCCGAAGGCTTAGTTTATGAATATTAATCGAATGCCCTTCGCCATAGTAGGATGGGTGCATCAACATTTTTGCAGGGTGTGTTTTTCTATTTCTAAAAGGTGTAGCCTAGAATTACCTTATTATTTTAATCTTTGACTTAGACATGGATCGTGCTAAACTAATTTATTACATTATTACCTTACAACCATTCATCTTAACTAAACCACACACCTTTTCATAACTCTCGCTGCCCGTTGAAATCTGATTATCATAGTTCTCAACAATATACAAGTGTTTTACGTAGCCTACAAATTAAGCTACAAATGAACTCACAGTAATTAACTCTTCAATTGTATGCCAGGTGTGACACAATATGACGTCAATAAAATGCAAATGCAAAGCTGATTCATATCCCATTTTTATTCATCCATACATTAGCCTACAATATACAATAGAAATGTAATATTTATAAATACAATTAAATGACAATTTAAAAAAATCAGAAATACATAAAATATGTGTAGCCTATATAAAATGCATGTCATGTTTCATTTTTAACAGTTATCAATGCAACAAAGATACATTTATAAAAATGAAAAGAGTTTAGAAATATGTCGCCTAAATATCTATAACCAGGCTAACTGTAAAGAAATGTATTAAAATGATGGTACTGTATAATACAGTACAGTACAATTCTTTTTTTTTTTTTTTTTTGGGGGGGGGGTCTCTCTTACACACACACACACACACACAAGATGTTTTTATGTGCCTCTTAAACTTTCAGGTGCTCGAGCCTCCCATTGTTCTCTCTGGATGCATAATTAGTCGATTTCCGGCTAATTTTCGACAAAGCGTGCATCCACCGAGTTCAGTCCACATCTGCAAAAGAGAAAAACCAAAGCTTACCAGAGCTGCATTAATATACAATCTAAAAGACCTGCTTCCCTAAACAGTGATTTTTTAATAGCACAGACATGATGTGGGCAAAACGATCACAATAAAACGTGCCGTTGTACCTGCCGTTCACAACCCAAATCACAATACAGCTTCACACAGAGCCGCAGAGCGACGATGATACAAATGTAATATTTTCACATGTTCCACGCTCATCAAAAGCAAAATAAATGATCCGTAATCAATCTCTTTCTCTCTCCTTCAATAGGCCTTTGTAAACAATGTAAGCGCTCTGTCACAGTGTTCAAATATTATGCATTGAGGTTCCTGATGCCTTTCATTACCACAGGGGAGTAGCTTCAAGTCTTTCTCCGTTAATTTCCACCCTCTCCCCTATACGCGAGCCCTCGCTTTCTCTTTCTGCCCGGACAACGTAGGATTTGTCCTTTTTCCATTCTTGTTGTTTTCCTCCGAACACCCTCTTCGGGCTCCATGCAGCTTATGCAAATGACTCCTTTTATTATACCCTCCTGCTGCCCGACAACCACACACACACACACACATTCTTACACACTGTAATTCTCTTTCCGACTCCAAACACACACCTTCAGCATCTCCAACCAATTACAAGACGGCGGGTTTGGCAGATCTCCATTTATATTTACAGTGCATAAAAACACACGTGCAGTGCTGCAATTACAAGCAAACCTTTGCACCTCTGTTTTGTGCATCATATGTGCGTTAAATTTGAACTTGAGATCGGCGGCTTGCAGATGGTGGGGTGAGGGTACGGCTAGACTGAGTCTCAATGGGGGGTGGACCAGGTCTGAGCCCGAAGATTCCCAGGCTCCGGGACCGTGCCCAGCTGCGGAGAGAGGCGGGGAAGGGGGGGACGTCACTAGACAGCCCCTGACAGCACAGCTTTTTCACAGGAACATTACTGAACCCTCTCACCGCCCTTCCATAGCAACTTACACACGGGTCAAAGGGCAAACAGACCCCCTATGTGCGAAGAAAGAGGGACGGTATGGTACGAGACGGTCTAGACATATGTGGACTTGAACTTGACTTCACTGACCGGTCGTTTCACCTGTGGTAAAATCAGTCACCCTTCAGGACTGGGTAAAATTAGGTGAATAGATATCATACATAATCCGTAACAGTGTGCTAAGATATAATATTGCTAGTTTTCTTAAAAGCAAATGAAGCTAATTAAAAATGTACTAATTTGCATAACTTTTCAGAAAGAAATCTATGGAAACTGGTTTTCAACATAGGATACAGAAACTAAAAAACTAATTGTGAATTTTAATCTAAAATCCCGACTTATTTTCTTGCAATTCTGAGAGAAAAATTTAGAATTTAGTGACTTTCTTGCCTTTTTTGAGTTTTGAATGAAAAAAAACATCAGAATTGTTAGAAATAAACTCAAAAAACTGAAATATATGAATTGTGGGATTAAAGAAAGTCACACTTAGTTTTTTAGAAACCGAGTTTCTTGCAATTCTGAGAAAAAAAGAATTGTGAGGTACAGTATAAACTCAAAATTGCAAGAAGAAAGTCACAAATACTTTTTAAAGTTAATCAATCAGTTTATTTGATCAAAATTCTTGTCATTTTGCTGACATAATAAAGTTTGTGGATTTCTCTTTTAATCAGTCATCAACAGCCAGAAATGTTTTAATAATAAAATTAATTCTTCACATAAATCAGGTGAATAATATGTAAACGAGCCACTACGTAAAAGCCTTCAGAATATAGATATGAATAAAACAGTAAGGTTTGGTGTATGAAAGTGCTACGAAAGTGGCAAATTGAAAAAGTGACATAAAGTAACTACTTGTTATTTTTCCACTATTCAGAAAGAAGACATTATATGGAAGCAAAATTGAACAGTGTATGAAATGGCATTTAACATGCACTGTTTTGCCTTTATGTTGCTTTTGGTCCCTTGCCTTTCATCACAGAGTCAAAACCTGAGTAAAAAAATAAAGTCAGGTTTGGAACGACATGCCAGATTTAGTTTTTTGGGCGATCTATCCCTTTAAGTGCTACTTTATCTCATGTTTGAGGAGCGTCTGCTTTTCTCTTCACCGGTTCTTCACCACAGAGGCTCAATTAAACTCACGAGCCTCAAGGGTTACAGCCGCTTTGCATCAGCTAATGAGCGGCCCTAATAAATAAACTATAAACATCTTTTTCAACACTCGGGTAATTTAATCGACTCGTGCAGTAATGCACATTTCCAGCGATTAAATCACAAACAAACCCGCATACTTCTGAGGATGACGCTTGACTTTGTCTCAGAAGAAATCGGACAATACAACCAAATCCGACTCAAAAATCAGGTCAAGTGCTTTTGCTTCGACACTCACATCCAGAGGGTTTCCCCTCGTTGTAATGACAAAAAAAACACGGATGTAGGAAGATCCGATTCTTAACTTGATAGATTAGTTCTTGACCAAAGTTGCATTAAGAGACTAAGATTAAACTTGACCTACATTTACTGTATTTTAGGACTCTGAATGGCACATGATGGATATTGTTTACTCCTATATGTAGAAATGAAGTTTTCTGGTGATTAGTAAATGTATTGCTTATAGTTACTGATTTGAAAAGTTTAACAGCATGTCTTGTTACAGTTCAAGAGTGTGACTAGCACACAGTCAAAGATGTATAAAGATGACAGACTTTTGCTCGTGGCTGTTGACCTAAATACACAGCAGACATGATCGTGATTTAATCTTACTGGACTGTGCTAACAGACAATGCTAGACACTTCTTTTAATCATCCAGCATACAATCAAAACGCATCAACCAGTATTTTTATTTAATTATTTATCAATTTTTATGGAATTTGACAGGCTGAATACAAACTATAAACTCTGTTCAAATACATGTTTTTGCAAAATCCAAGTTAACATAAAAATAATTTCAATTATTATTATAGAAAAAAAATCACTTCATTGCATTTATTGAATATTTTTTTCAGTGCAAATGCATTAATATTAATTTCTTAATTTACTGTTACGTTAGTGTTATTATCTGCACATAAAATGAATTTGAACCTGAGATACTCCCATCAAACATGTTGTTTTTTCCTTTTTTATTAGAAAGAAATATCAAATAGTCATGCATCACAGTTTTGCATCTTTACCGATCCATATAAACCATATTTTTCACATAACTCGTATTCCTTTTGACTTCTACTAAGACTGCTGCCTCTAATGTCCTTAAAGGGTTAAAGCTTTAATAATATCCTCCTGCTGGCTTTTAATTAGGTCAGAAGAACTTATTATAAGAAACTGAAGGCAAAATAAGTTCATTTAAAATGACTATCATTATTATTATAATAATTATTGCTATTTTAAGTTCTATCGCTGAGGTCTTTGGGAGCCTAACCATTAAAATCAATCTCAGTAGAAGACCGTTCATTAGAAACGCTGAACTTTTTTCAACCGCAGTATGTATCTTGAGCAGCAAATGATCATATCAGAATGATTTCTGAAGGATGGCACTGACAACTGTATTCAGCTTTGCATCATTTCACAATATTATGGTTTCCACTGTAAATAGTGAACATAATTTAAAAAATGTTTTAAATGGTGTAGTTTCAGTATAGTGCTATCAACACATATGTTTAAGATGGCTTAACTACTACAAATACAATTCTGGTATATGAATTTTTATTATGTATTATGTAATAAGAACAGAGGAAGTGACTGAGGCATCAGAGGAACTAAAACATGTCTTCTCATCACGTGTCCACCCCTCCTTCCCTCCATTCTCCGAATCTATCAATCTCACAATGTGTCTCTACAAACCCGTCTCTATTTGCCTTCCTTTCTGTTTTAATTTTCAAGTCTTTATCGCAGTAATGGCGCATTATCAGCATTATCATTTTCTCTGTCTGTATCTGGGTGGCCTCTCTTCGATGAGGTGAAGCCGAGGTGGGCTTGTTGTTTGATGGTTTCTTTACTCTGCGGAGCTCACGGTGCACGAGGTGCCCGCCTCTGATGTCATATGACCTTCATCACAGTGCTGATGCAAATCACCAGCCCATGCAGCCTTGTACCTTACCCAGAGGTCTATTAATTTCATCAACAAACAGTGCCGTTCTTTACTGTATCTGAAACAATGGATACCTGAGGACATTGCTCAATTTATTTCAACAGCAGTAAGTACTTTAAGTACATTACTGCAGTTGAACTGGTACTGTAAATAACTTACGTTGTCTGGTATCTGTTATACATTTCACATGCAATGTTAATATGATATTTAGCAGCCAGAAAAAGTATTTTGACACCTTAATCACCATATGTATAATATAACATTTTTATGAATTTTGTGGAATAGTGTGCTTGGCAAGTGTGCAGTTACTTTAAAATTATTAATGTCACTTTGTTTGATATTTTGTTATATATTGCAATGATTCTCATATATTTTAAATCTGGTTTAGTGATCATTTTTAAAGGCAACATATGCACTTTCTAAGTATGTATTATATTATATTATATTATATTCATATGTTTCTTGTAGATTCTAAGATTTTAAAAAATTGTTTTAATGTAAGTCTATTATTATATTACAGTATATTCTATTTTAAGATTCAAAAGGTTTTTTTTTTCCAGTAAAATCTTTTAAACATCTTAAACAATTTAAATAAGTCTATTATTCTCATCAAAAAACATTTATTTTATTAATAATACAACAAAACCAGTAATATTATGTAAATATTAGCAAAGTTTTCTTTTTCTATTTTATAACATAATTTATTTCTGTGATGGCAAGGCAAAATTTTCTTCACAAAGTCTTCAGTGTCACATGACGCTTCAGTAATTATTATAACGAAAAAATATTGTTAATATTGCGTTTTAAAATGTTAAAACTTTAGTGACATTATAAATGTCTCTTATGATCAGTTTAATGCATTCTTGATGGATGACCATTTTTTTAAATATATATATATATATATACAAATTGTACTGGCAACAAACTCTTTGACTAGTGTGTGTGTGTGTGTGTGTGTGTGTTGAGATATATACATATATATATATATATATATATATGGTATACATACATTAAACAAATTAATTTAACAGCTAAATTTGTTCATTCGTTTTCAAGAAACAATAGGGAACAAAATATCAATTCTGTAAGGCACCAAAGCGCACTCAGCCCATTTACATCTGCATCCCACTCAGACTCAGACACGAATTAACTACATGCAAACTAATTAAGATGATCAGGTGGCGTCTGTAAACATACACACCCCTGTACACACAAACACACACACACACACAAAGGCTCAGCGATCTGCATAACCGTCTCGTGTCTTTGGCATCTGGCGGTGTCTGGTCTGCATCGGTGTTTCCCACCCTGCCCCCTCCAGTCGTGCCGCAGGAGCAGCGGCCCTGACAATGGTGGGAAAGCGGAGCTCTTTATAAAGGAGGGGGCCTCCATTGAGAGCGAGGGACCAGCCGTGAGCTGGGCAGAATATTAATGGCTGACACCACGTTCTGTTCATTAAAGGCACGCATGCTGCAGCTGCCGGCCCTCGTACCAGCTTCACCCTCTCCCTGCCTTTCAGAAAACCCAGGGGCACCACGGGCCGCCTCTGCCAGGGCCTGACACTGTCCGACCCATGCTGTTCGGAAAATTGCATTGTGTCTGTGTGAAGGCCAAAGAGACACTGACTTCCACAATTAGCTTTTTTTTTCATATGTGAATATATAAGTTTTGTAATTGTAGAGTCATCAGACAAAGCATTTTTATATAATTTTTGAGTTATATACTTTTAAATCTTCGCATTTTTTTTATTTTATTTATCAGACTAGGTATTTTTAATTATATAACCTATATTAAATTTATATAAATATATAACATATTCACTCGTCTTTATGAATAAATAAGAATATATAATTATTTATATACTGATTTAATTATTTAATTTTTATACACATTTTAGGCTCAATTTCGTATTAACATATTAGGAAAACTATGTGTATATGTATAATGGGGTTTTTTGTAATTAAGAATTTCCAGACTCACACACACTCACACACACATACATTTATATATCACTTTATATAACTTATATTACATATCATTCACTAATTTTCATATAAATATGAAGGACAAGTATGTACAATATGATGTAAAATATTATAGACTATTTTTCATCATCCTTTCACCTTTGCTAAGGTATTTTAAGTGTGATAGATCCATTTCTAGAGCATTTCTTATGCACTTTAAGTAAGAAAGTATTCAGACTTATTTTAAATTGCGTGCATTTGACAAAATTTGATTCTTTTTCATCTAAATTCTCAAATGATTATTCACATATTCATTCATTCATGCACTCGTTCACTAATTCAATCACTCCTTCATTCTTTAAACAATTCACCAACAATTGCAAAGGCTTCAAATTACGCCAATTTTGAAATGACACACCATATTTTCTTTATACTGTAACATTATCATAATTTTGTAATATTTACAATCAGTGCAAATTCTGAACCACATAAGCTGTATTTTAAAATTACTACTATATAGAAATGACTTACAGACATGACTAAAAGAAAAGGTCTGGAACTGAACTGAATTCATGCATTTGTGGCATCATATTTATGTAGCCCTGAATTCTGAAACGTCTGAACATGTAAAAATCGAAATAAATCCCGCCGAATGCAACAGGATTCAAGAGCCATGAGAATGCTGGGATGCTGTGTGTCTCTTTAAACACTCCACCAACCCTCTCTCCATTCACTGCATCTGTGTCAAGAGGATCTTAGCTTAGCGCCACTCATTAGCAGCCCCAGTTTCGTTATTTTCTTCTTTTTATCCTCCCATCCCCCTCATTATCCGTCTTCAGCTACAAACAATTTGCTTTAAAGAAATTGATCTGAATTGTAAATAAGCCCTCTATAGAAGTACATTTCTCCTTTTGTGGGGAATGTAAAATAATTTTGCACTTCTATGTGTCCATTAAATGCATTTAATATTCATATATTTCAACACTGACTAATTGCAGGGTTAATATTTTGCTGATAAATCTGAATTTAGCCGTTAACGAACACTAAATCTCTGTTAATATATTAGCAAGGCATGGCACGGCTTTAACAAAGGAAGATGGCAGTCGCTGCTACAGTCATTGCCACTTCATTTATTTTCTGTGCTTCCCCCTCTTCCTCGTCAAGCCACCGCCAAAACCCTCTCGCTAATTAGTGGAGTAAGATCAGATAGGCTAGAAGCGAGGGGGGCAAATGAAGGGGGCTATAATATCCCCAATAAACACACACGCACAAAAAAGACCATGATGCAACTCACCTCATGTGCCAGCCCAGCCATCTTAGCTTCTGGAGTAAGATCTCCGTCAAGATGGCCTCCCTTCTTTCCTTCCTTCCTCCCTGTGCCGGGGCTCCAGGACGCTGACGAGGGTTTTGCCGCCGCTGGCACTGGCATGGATTCTCCCGCGCCCCACAGGGGTACAGATGGCACTGGGGGTTTCTGGGTAGGCAGAGAAGGGAAGATATAGCAAACGGAGCATCTCCAAGCATCTCTCTCTCGCTCTCTGATGGCTGTGCCCTTCTTGTTGTTAGTTTATTGTGCCACATTGTGGATGGAAATAAGACTCTGTATGAAAGGCGAGAGGGAAGGAGTTAGAACAGCACAATGAGAGAGAGAAAAAGAAATGGAGGGTACCAAGAAGATTCAAACAACATGAAAAGAAGCATTAGAAACACTGTTTGTTACAATTGCCATGCTGATGCCATGGCAACTGTCTTCTTGTTTGTATCAAGCTGGTTATATATACACACAACATATCAGTTAATTTATTAATTTATTTTTCAAGTGTTAAGAGATACAGAATATATATTATTCAATGAGAATGAAAAATTTTACATATAAGTATAAAGAAATATTTATTTTATTATATATAAAATATCTCTAATACAGTTTTATTTGCTTCATTAATTATTACATTATTGCAATAAATTAAGCTTTAATAAAATGTTTTAAAAACGAAACATAATATAATATAAATATTTCCATTGCAATATACCTATATGAAGCTTATTAAAATCTATACATAGATAATGTATATTTTTTTCATTCAATTGGTATGAATTCATCATTTAAATGTTGTTACAATACTGCAAAAATTATCATTTTGATTTATTCAAATAAATCATGACATATTTAAAATATGATTATATTGTAATTATTTTACTAAATATTTAGAGCATTAATCAAAAAATAAACATTGAATATTTATATGAAATTTAATATTGGTATAAAATACTTTTTAAATTTTTTTTTTTTTTTTTTTTTTATGAAATTAATACTACCTTGCATTTTTTTGAAGATGCAAGGGTGGCAGAACACAGACTGAACAGCCTCCATTTTAGGGAAAAATCTTAAATCTCCAATCCAGAAACTGCAGCAATGCATGGGAATATCCTCAGTTGCTCTTAAAGCTATAAACTCACTCCATTGAGTCTAACCAATTAGCCAGCACCGTGTATCATTACCTACCGCAATGAATGTCTGTTGTATCAAGAGTTTTTTTTCCTAAAGAATTAAATGCAGCCTCGTTTAAGGAGCCACTGAATGCAAAGATAGGCTGCTTTCCCTGTGTGTGTATATACAGCCAATGAATAAGTGTTTGTTATGCTGCCATTGTTTCTGCCTTTCACACGGGGAAATCCAGCACAAAGAGTCTAAATAGGACTACAGGACAATCCTAAGGCCTCCCTTTAGGCTACAGACCCCAACAAATAGCCCTCAAGTACCTCTTTTGATAGCAGAGCTAGTGTGGATCTCACCAGCCAGAACCCAGTGTCACCTGACAATACGATTTCAATCGAGCACGGGGCTGAAAATATACCAAATGAGAATCTCTCTAAACGTTTTAGTGCAGGTCCATCTTTTAAAATGATTGCTAAAGAGAAAAGAGCACAAAGATTCTCATTACGCATGCAGATTATGCTAAGTAAATTCCCACATTTCAGCGAAGACAGTGTTGGGTTCTGCATTCACAACTGCTTTAGATTGACAGGAAGTTGACTGGTTCCTAACGGCGATGATTTTGAGCACATTCAGACTATGAAAACACACAAGTGAAATTACCTGAGGTAAAAGTGGCTGCCCTCTTGCCTTCAGCCTCCAAAGGATTTTGAGAATTATTTCTACTTTCGGTTATCTAGCTTTATGAAATGTGTTAAAACTCATACAGCTAGATAACCAAAGAGAGAAACCAACCCTCTGAAAGAGGTTTTAGGCCCGAGTGAAGGTACACCGCTCATCTGGATGTTCCGGACGCAGAAACACATCTACAAAGAAACCGCAAGCATTCGTTTAAAACAAATCAACAGCCAAAAGAAATATATCTTTTAGAGAAAAGCAATTTAAACACCTCACAGTATATTAAAAAATTATTTTTAAACAATACTTGTTATTACTATAAAGGTGCTGATATTTGTGTATTTGATTTTATTCTAATTAAATTAATATCAAATCTCTGATTAAGCAGTTTCTGTAATCCAAAATTAATATTTTTTCAACAATTAAAGAAACCTACCACTAATATGGTATAAAAGACTCAAAAGGATCAGTTCCTTTCCGAACATCAAAATGTGTGATATTGTAAAGTGCAAAAACTATTTCATGTTCATTCTCAAAAATTACACAATCCTTCTTTATGTCAGGTCAGTTCCCATTACCTTAAACGCATATTTAATGGCATTATTATATAACACACCACATAAATATTGCTTGTCTGACCCAAACATGCATTATGGGTGCATGAGTTTCAGACTCCAAGCGTTAGGTGTCATAATTTTATAATATACATTGCAAACATCTAGCTAACTTTGTTTGATTTACTAATTACGACTGTCATAAAACACACTGGCAAATGAAATGTCTCTCGTTGTGAAACACAGCTACAACTCTTGGTTTGATATATTTCAATTTAATTATGATGTTTATTATTATCACCAATATGTTGGATATCAGTCAACTTTTAGGTATAAAAGAATAAAGCTCATCTCACATTGGCTCAACGGTCAGGGATGAACGACACCCAGTTGGTTTCTGCAATTTATTTGTGATCAAATATAAAATTTAAAGCGGTTTTATGAATCGTTGACTTTAATTATAATGGATTAACTCATTTGGAGCCAATATAAGGCAAGATAAATATATCGATACTGTGCGTATAATATTTATCTCTGGATTTTCTTGGAATTCAAACGGACTGAAAACCCTAGCGATTTGTGCACAGCTTACCTTATGAATCCTTTCGTGCAAATGGCATCATCACCATCATCATCCTCGCGCAACTGCACATGGAACACACGAAACATACAGCATGTCTGTAATCCACAGTGTCTCCTTCGCTCCCTAAATATGCCTCTGAAGCTCACCAAACAATGGATTTCTTCTCGAAACAAGCCGCTCCAGTCTTTCTGGGCGCGTGATGGCAGTCAAACCTTTACAACAGGTGGCAAACTCTCCAAAGCAGCGTTGAATATATTGATTATGATGATGCCGATGATGCTGGGCGCGCGGTTATGGTACCAGTCCTCAGCATCCAGCCCAGTATGTTCTCTCCTGCAGTGACGTCAGCCGCGGACCGGCCAATCGCAGCGTCCGCAGAGCGCTGTGCAGCGCACCGGCCAATCAGGGCGCGAGGACGCAGGGCGCTTTTGTGCGCAGGGTGCGAGATGATGCTGTCTAGGCTCCGCCGATGGC
Source organism: Enteromius treurensis (assembly GCA_032275025.1). Taxonomy (NCBI): domain Eukaryota; kingdom Metazoa; phylum Chordata; class Actinopteri; order Cypriniformes; family Cyprinidae; genus Enteromius; species Enteromius treurensis. The sequence continues at coordinate 4,437,814 of JAUCMU010000053.1, forward strand.
ACGGCTCTTAATGAACAGATGCGGCTGCAGGTCAGCGCTTTGATGAGCTTGTTTATTCATTTACTGAAGATTATGCTTTGAAAAAAAAAATGAAATAAAAGCGCAATTTGTAGGATGAAAAAAAAAAAAAGAAATAAAAATACGCGATGGGGACAAAATGTTCTGGAAAAGGCAGAAAAATCTATTTAAGAATATCGTAGCAATTGTTAACAAGTAATGGTTAACAAGTAGCTGAAAAAGTAAATAGTTTGTGATTGTGTTATTTAAAAATATATTATTTTGCAGCGTAACAATAAGGGTTATTTTTAAAACAACAAAACACTGGATGCAAACATGGGATGATTTTAAACAACTTTGAAAACAATGTTTTTCTAAACTATACATAAAACTATCTACTCATTTATCTAAATGTATTTTTTCAAAACGATAAAGAATGGCTGTTTGAAATGGTGAGGGTGTTATTTTATCTGAATTAGGTTAATTGTTAAAAGTTTCTCTGCATTAAACAAATCCAAAAACTCTTGTCTACTTTTAAATGAAATGTAACAGAACTCCAAACAAATATGTCAAAGAATATAATTTTTTTGCGTAAAAGTAGCTATTCATTTAATTTTTTCGCAGCTTTGCTTTAGTCATTGTATAGCATTATATTATATAAAAATTATATTTCCTTTATATTATACACCTGTGTTTTTTTATAATTCATATCAGCTTTAGATTTATTCATAGATCTTAAGATTGCACGAAAAGGGGCAACGATTTTGCTGAATATAGACCTTCTTCGTTTTTTCGTTAAACAAATGAGTAAACCTGAGGGATTATAAAAGCCTCGTGCACTTAGGAATCGAAAAAAATGGTCAGATGTCAAAACTTTCGCAATAGGATATCGATATTTCATATATTAGAGTTTTAGCTAAAATACAAAAATAAATTTTCCAATGTATTATGCCTGACCAGCTAAACGAGAAAAGGAGGGGACATGAAAATAATTTCAAAAAAGAAAAAATCAGGGGGAAGTAGGTTCATGTAAGGATGACATTTTTTAAAAACCGCGCAGATTAAAATCTTTGCAGCCTGGCGCTGTAATGTGAACCGGGGCTAGTTGTCACACTTTTACTCCTGTGAGTATTTCTCAGGGCGGGTTTAAATCTGAATCTTCTGCAACTTTTCTAAAAATAAGCTGCTGGACATTTGGACCGCTGTAGCCCAGGAATTAAAACCTAGCTGTTAGACCCTGACCAAAGCTATTAAGAGATTTTTTAACGAAACAGCAATCATAAAATACACAACGATTTTGGAAACATCAACGTTTATCCTTTATTAATCTATTGTTCTGGTAGACATCCCATTGCAATAGGAAAATGGTATTAATATCATTAAATCACTAGCCCCAGCCTTAACATTTATGAAAGCTTACCTTATTTAGGTAATGTATGAAAAAAATCTGCAGTTTCAGATCAATTTAAATCTTTATAATAAAGAGGGAATATGCTGAAATTAAAATAAGAATTTTAGTTAGTACAGAATTCACTAAAATGATTAAATTCGAAATCAGTGCAGGAGAAAATACACATTTGTATAATAGTTTTTTAAAAATAATTTCCACCTTTTGACTTCTTCCTTTGTGTGACAACTAGCCCCAGTCAGCACACTTTCATTTCTGAAGTTAAACAGTGCAGAATCTTTTTTTGGTTTGAAAGTGTTCAAAGCAAAAGAAAAAAGAAATCACCATTTTACAACCGTGACAAATACACAATGTACAACCGTGTATTTATTTATTTCACTGTATCATTTATTATAGAAGTTGATGTGAGTGTACTATTCCTCTGCTTTCTGAGACTGTTTCAGACTCCCTCTGAACAAAAGTTTGTCAGACAATTGAGAGACATTGGACTTGAACTTCACCTCAAGGACATCTGTCTCTCTAGAGAGAGGAAATGTGCCTGCAAACTTCTTTAAAACCATCAAATTAATAAATCAAAAACATAATACATTTAAAATGTATATGTCACATTTAAAATGCATTTACACAACATACACCTTTAACACACTATATTAAGCTATTTCCATGAATCATAAAAATGCTACATTTATAGTGCTAAATTATTATAGATTATTCCAAACTAACATGTTATGATCATCTACTGTGCATTATTAATACACGCTTAATTGCATATAAATTAAATAAGAGTTGCAGTATTGGCGTTCTCTGATGGGACGTCCTGAGGAATGCCCGTCTGCATTCCTTCATCCCTTAATCAGGACTATAATGCAACATTGATTCAGAGTGGTGGGGTGAAGTGACAGCTGGTCTTGACCTCTGACCCCTGCTGTCTGGATCGCTGTGCTGACAGAGGGGGTCATGCTTCTCTCAGCCCCTGCAGGGAGGCGGCTGTCTGGGAAAAGCCATCCAGACAGTCCTAGAACATGTCTGGGTAGGGAGGAGAGAGAGGACAATGTGGTACCCATATATCCCAAAGTCTAAGTGAGACACCCCACCTCAGGGCCCTGGCTGGGGCTCGGGGGCCAGACGTGACTGTGAGTGTGATCAGCATACACAAACACATGACACACACACTGACAACATGGGAAATGAGCTACATTTAATCATGGCACTTCATGATGATTGCTATAGTGATAATATGAAGTCTTTATAGTATTTTACTTTATAATATAAAGCAATAATGTAATTATTATCATAATAAACCACTGACTCTTGTGCACTAAAAATGGCAGAAATTTACAAAAAGATATAAAAAATTATTATTTTATCCAGTATTTTTTTAATATTTAAATTTTTATTTGTTTGAATATTTAAAAATTTTGTAATATTACATAGTGCCTAATAATGGCAATTGCATTGCATTTAAATTGTACATTTAAAATACATGCTAAAAAATGAATTAGTAAATAGTCTGTTTTTTCTGAAGTTATAATGTTTTAGACATGATAAATTACAATAATAAAAGAAGAATTTTCACAAGTTTCCAACATTTCATTGAAATTCAGACCGTTTTGTAAGTGCTAAATACAAACTTATCTTATTTTTTATTTTAATATCAAGATACAATTTAATACATTTTACATACTTTTAAGCATTAATTTTGAGTAAACATTTATATAATTATATTTATTATTATTACTACATTTGTGTAAGCGTTTTTACAATACTTAAAAAAGTTAACCATTTTTAAATGAGTATTTATTATTATTATAATTATAGAATTAATTTTATTATTATTAGAGTGTTGTGATATTAATAAATCAAGAAAACATTTGATGTTATTTCTTAAATGAATAGTATAATTATTACAATTAAGCAAAGAAATGTTTAAATAATATTACTATTAATATTATTATTACAATGTATTGTAATATTTTCCTGAATGTTTATTTTATTATTTTTGTAAAAAAAAAATATATATATTATTGTGTTTTGATATTACAATACTTTTAAGGGTTAAAAAGCCCTTTTAACAATTTTAAAATTAACATTTATTATTATTATTATTATTATTATTACTACTATTATTATTAGTGTTTTGACATTTTTAAAAAGCCTTTTATTCAGATTTGATAAATGTGATAAATTTAATAATAAAAATAATAGTAATTTAAAAGTACATTTTAAAATGTTAATGATTTTAAAGACAATATATTTAGTCTTTAATATTTAGTCTTTAATATTTAATATTTAGTCTTTAAAATCATTAACATTTTAAAATGTACTTTTAAATAACTATTATTTTTATTATTAAATTTATCACATTTATCAAATGTGTGTTGATATAGTATTAAGATTTAGTTTTAACAATGTAACACTGTTTTTTAAATGAATATTTATAAAATATTATTGGCTTATTTGTATCATCCCCATTAGTTGTTCAGAATTACCTTTAGACCATTTACCTCCAGCTTTTCTGCATATCCATTAAAATTCACTAAAAGCTTTATAAACAAGTATTAATCATGCAATACTGAACAGACAAGCATGTATTACA
>JAUCMU010000053.1:4444314-4457182 GCA_032275025.1 Enteromius treurensis
GCAAGTCATATGTATAATAGCCTATATATACCAGGTTCTTTTTTAGAAGATGTATAAACTATCTAAATTATCATATAATATTATCTAAAAAAATTATTAGACACTCATTGCATTTTTTACTGATTATTATTATTTTTCTAACTATATTTTATATTTAATTATATTGTATTTTTTTAATAGTATTTTTTTTGTTACTACAAAAAGTGTTGTATACATATAATAAAAAGAAAAATAAAGATTAATATACAAATAAATTATTAAATAAAATATTATACATTATTTTTATAAATATTTTTTTATACAATAAATATGTACTTTTCTACAAAAACGCCACACATTAAATTAAAAAATAATTATTTACTGTATGTATAATGTGTGTTGGTGATATGTGTCTTTGTATGTTGTTAATTGAACTGAACTGAATTGAGTTAAAATTTAATTTTTAAAATTATATTCCTGTAATGGCAAAAAAGCTCTGTAATTCTCTAAAATTCTAGAAAACACACACACACACCACAATTAAAAACATTCAAACAAATATATTATTAAAAGTTTGAAACATTTATATATTATATTATAATAGCAAATGGTTTTGATATTGTTTTATTAGCAACGGCATTCAGAGATTCTAGCCTTCTGGAACCGCTGTACATATCACACACACATTTAATTCCACATTATCCTTTCTAATCTGGGTAAAACATTTATTTGTAATATTCAGCGTGCTAGCGAGCGGCTGTAACGGTCACAGCTAATTAGCGGCGTGGAGCTTCTCAGCAAAGCCTCTTCTCTCACACAATGTCCTAACCTTCATTTCTCACAGCTTTCTCAACATCAACCCCACCCAGAACTTTCCCACCCTTCAGCTCCACACTGGACGTCAATCAAAAGACGGGCAATCAGTCATGAGCCGTGAAAAGACCTCGTCCCACTATCCCTAACGCTCCTTTCTTCCATTATCCCAGCGGCTCTGAATGGGCGGGACATATTTTAATCTCCAGCACGCCTCCTCTAAATTCCCGCCGCGGCCGCCATTGGTCGGCTTAATCACGGTCGATGCAGACAGTGCTGTCTTCTTTTAGAGAGCTATAGGATCAAACCCACCCCTCCTTCGCTCTGCGTCTTCAGGGTCACGGCCCCCCTCAGACCGGGGCTCTTTGAGCCTGGCCAAAAGGATCATGTCATGAATGGAGCTTGATTTAGTTTTAACAGGGTGCTGTGTCCGTCCTCTAAGTGGTAAATGAATAAACATTAGCCGCGAAAGGCCTGCAGGGAAGGAGAATGGAGAGCGAGGCCTGTGAATGCTGAGAAGGGGTGTGCGAGTGCAAATAGAAAGGAGGGGGTTTCCCGCTCCCCTCCGCAGGAACCCGAAGCAGTTAATTAGACCGTTTGTTTGTTCCTCACGTCCTTTGACGAGATGGGAGCCAAGATCTAAGTATGTCACATGCTGACTTCCCAGAGAGGGGAAATTAAAGGCTTGCGTTCACCGTTTGCTTATGGCGCACTTCTGACTGAATGTTGCACCGTTTCTGAAACCATGATTGAACATAAAATGATATTATATTAAGAAGTTCCAATCAACTAAAGAGATTACAAATCTGTCTGGAAGATGATGCGTGTCTATATTGTCCTGATACATGGCGAGGAGGAGCATTAAAAAATCTGGCATATTCGGTTATCAGATACGAGTGGAACTTCAAATAGCACTGACTTCTACGTTAGATGAAACTTTAAAAAAATAAATAAATAAATAAATAACAAAAGAGCTCTTTAGCAGCAAACACTCAAGATGTCAAGTAAAAGTTAAATACCACCATATAAAAAAAGACCCACAAACATCAAAAACTAAACTAAAATGCATAGACACCATGAGAAAGAAAAAAAATGTAAGGCTGTTTATTTGATCAGAAATACAGCAAAAACAGTAATATTATAAAATTTATTTTTATTATTTAAAATAGCCATTTTATAATCTGTATAACTTAATATGGTTTTAATACGGTTTAAAATGTAATTAATTCCTGTGATGTAATGCTGAATTTGTCTTTAGTATCACAAATCATTTGGATATGCTGCTCAGGAAACTTATTTTCAATCATTTATGTTTTATAATCAGCTGTGCTGCTGAATATTTTAGTAAAAGCTGCACTACATTTTTTACGATTCTTTGAGGAACCAAGTGCAAAAGCACAGTATTTATTTAAAACAAATTTTTTTGTAACATTATAAATGTCTTTCCAGTCACTTTTGATTTCATACATCCTTGCGTAATAAAAGTATTAAAATAAAAAAAGTTAAAAACCCCTGTAAACTGCATTCACCTGTGGCGTACATCTACCCTTTGACCTCCAACATCCAGTTATCTGTTTGGTGTTGCGTTTAATGGGACGGACATGCGGCACAGTGACCTCTGACATCAACCAATCGACCCCAGACAAGCAAATGTCACGACCTTTCACCCCACTGTCAGGCTACAAGAGAGATAAAGATGGTCACCGGCCGAAAACAACAGGAATCCTCAAGAGGATCCAAATGTTATGTTTACACAATTTACGTGAACGAAAAACAACAACGAAATCCTACAATAAATGGAAACTGCAGGTCTTTTCCAATAAAAATTTATAATCCAACATAAATGTGAGCACACACAAAACTGAAGTTTGAGTATTTGTGTGATTTGCGTTGCATCGCTTGGTTTTTGCATTTAAAAATGCATTTATATAAACGAGTGTGGAATGGTGCAGAGAAAAAGAGAAGCAAATGAAACTAATGTATTAATCACAATAATAATTTATTTAGGAATTAGACAGCAGTCAAAGGTTTCATATTAGTTTCTTTTTTTTTCTTTTTTTGTACAATCTTACAATAAAGATAACCCACAATGCAGGTGATACATTAGAGATACATTGCAGGGATATTTACAATATTTATATCACACATTGTTATGATTTGGGCAAATTTGTCAGAGCATTAAGAATGTCAAATGTTTGATATAGAGCATGCTGATTGACATGGACAAGCATCAGGGGGGAAAAAATCCACAAATACATGATAGAATTTTGCTTTTAAAAAAATTGTGGATACAATACATGTATTCTGAGCTACAATCTAAACAACTGTTCAATTACATGATAAAGATGGAAGAATATTTGGATAACAAATGATTAAATGAACACCATTAAAAATGTAACAGCTTGGAGGTTTAGAGGTGTTTTTGGTCACATTTTTTTCTGTATACATCCACAGGAACTTTAATCAGGAAACATACCATTATTATACATTATTATTTTTAAAGGAAAATATAAATTGATCTTTTTCCCCATTTTATAATTCTGAACGATCTGAATTCTGATATACATTCATTAAGTGAGATATTCGCATCTCAACTGGCATGAAATAAATGTTTTCTCTGTATCATAAAAATATTGCAGATATGTGCTTCATGGAAAGCAAAAGGAAAGTCCCTCCGTTGGCGATTTTGGCGGGTAGTGAGTATTGTTTTGTTGAGGGAGAGCAGCAAGAAAGCAGATATTTTCACTCCGTGTATTAATGCTGCTCCACGAAGTTTGTCTCTCTCCTGAATGAGAAACCATGAGTTACTTTCAGCTAAGATTGTGCTGCTGCTAAACTCAACGCGGTCAACGAGCGCCACCTTGTGGTGGAGAGAAGACATCGAATGCCACTAATGCTCTTCAAGACATGTGGGCAGCTTCTCAATTTTCTTTTAAACTTTCTTTTCTTTTTCTTTTCTGTGAAGCTATATAAAAACATTTTAACTCCGTAGCAACAATATTATTATTACTGATATGATATGTATTCTTTTCCTTTTGATCTTTCTCATTTCTATAAAATAAATTAACAGTATTTTGAATTTCTTTTATAATTCTCTTTGTCTTAAAACTTTCCTAAAAAGATTTTATATTTATTATATATATATTATATTATATAAATATATATATATATTTTTTTTTTATTTTATTTTTTTTAAATATATACGTATATTACATATATTATATAAATACACACACACACACACACACACACACACACACACACATATATAGATATATATTACATATATATACACAAATACACACATTTATATTTTATATTTATATTTTATATATTTATATTTTTAAGCTATACATAATTAGTTACTTTCTAATGATTAAATGCTTCCAAAATAAAAGCGTTTTACATAATGTGTGAGCACTTTGTATATTTATAATGTATATTTAAATGCACACACACACACACACACACACACACACACACACACACACACATTATATATACTTTACAAACTCACTGTGCATGTTCAGTTCTGTGGCTTTTATGCATAAAAATTATTAAAAGGCTAGATAAGTCTCCCAGGACAAAAATGATCCTGTTCAACAGTCTTCGTATTCTGAGTCTCATGCGCCCTCTAGTGGATATTCTAATCATTGGATAGCGTACATAACTTTCCTTAGACATTACATTATCTGTAATTTACATAAGCTAATAACCGAGGAAACAGTAACGGTGTCTCTTTATAAATACTGGGCTCAGTGTTTCGTTCCAGTACTCACACGTCTGCATTTTTGTTGGGGATCATGTGGTTGTTGTAGGTCAGGATGGGAGGAACACTTTCTTCATCCTCGGGAACCTGCAACGGTCAATATAAATAAATACATAAAATATTACCTTGCATTTAAAATCAAGTTAGAAAGAAAAAAAAGGAAGTGTCTGACCTCCCAGTAGATCTCATCCTCAAAGCAGTTTTCATCTGCAGGATCGCCCCAGATGGGCAGCTTCAGAACCAGGCCTGTCCGTGCAACAATACAGTTATGTCAAACATGATAAATGTGACGTTTCCATTACAAACTGAAATCCGATACTCCAGGTGAAGATCAGGTGTATTTGTGTAAGCCTGAACCCATAACGCAAATCCATTAAGACCACTGGCAAGCTGATGTCATCCTATACTGTCCTCTAGTTTCCATGTTACATATAACACACCTGTGCCACTACATGGCAAACAATCACAACAAAGCCTTTCAGATCCATAAGCTTTTCTGAAGTATTGTGTACTGTTAACCACAACAGGAAGCTGTCACAACATGCACTCAAGCCGGATAAATATCAAAAGACTTTTACCAACAAATATGCCGCCTCCGATTCCAAAACACAAGGCCACGCACAGTCCTGCTGCCTGATATCCTCCCTGGATAGTGGGTACTCGTTTGGCAAAAAGCCCTGTGAAGTCAAATGTATTTTCCAACCTGAAACAGACAATGGTAATTATTAGAGTGAGCCAAATATTATAAAAATGTTGTGAATGCAAAAAAAAAAAATGCATTTGTTGTTTAATGTACATCCATAAAGTAGATAAGTTTGTTTCTTTAGCAAGAGAAATGTAGCTTTATGTCACTTGCTCTACAGTGAATGGAGAAAGAGAGTCTAAATAGGTGATCCACATCACTCCAGTTAACATATTGAGAAGTGAAAGCCATTGCTTCTAAAAGAGGAGTCCACTATTCAGAATATAGGAGATTTATTTTTATTTTTTTTAAATAATATGTATAAATATTTTTTTTCTGTGCACTAACCCTAGATCTCCATAAACGGTCTTGGAGGCAGCAGCGGCTGAGATGGCACCCACGATTCCTCCAATGACTCCTGGCATAGCGTGCAGGTTATGGATGCCACAGGTGTCCTGAATCTTCAGCTTCTCCTCCATGAACGGCTGAGGAGTAGGGATAAATGAGACTTTTTGTGAAAACGTTTTTACTGTGGCAAATGCTCTTCATCAAATGAGTGTAGTTATTAAAGTAACACAGAAGGCAATAAAGGTTGTGAACTTGTGGAATAACTAATAATCTGACTGGCAAGACTCACAGAGATATAAATATAGCCCATTGTGGATATGATGCCACAGAAGAAACCCACAATCAAAGCACCGTATGGTGACAGCATAAATTCAGCTGCTGTTCCAACAGCAACTCCACCCGCCAGCGTGGAATTCTGGATGTGAACCTGGACGAGAATAATAATTTAAAAAAAACAAAAAAAAAACACATTTGTTCAAAATCACAATTAATTTTCATGACTTGTCCAGTCATTGTAGGATAAAATCAACAATAAAAAAATATATATAATGTGTGTGTGTATATATATATATATATATATATATATATATACACACACACATATATACATACACATATACACACATACATATATACATATATGACACCATACATATACGTATATACACATGTACATACATATACAAATTTACATATATATATACATATATATATATTTTTATATTTTTTATTTTTTAATTTATTTTTTTTTATATACGACACTAACATCAACTTATTTTATTAATTATTTTATTAAGTCTTTGAGGCTTGAGAAAAAAAAAAAAAAAGTCATATGCTTACCATGTCAAGTTTCCCGGTTTTCTCAAACAGGCTGGACATGGCGACTGTAGTGAGGACGGTGGAGGCCAAAGCCAGATATGTGTTGATGGCAGCTCTGTGCTGGCCGTCTCCATGATCAGCAATGGCAGAGTTGAAACTTGGCCAGAACATCCACAGGAAAAGGGTGCCTGCACAGGACACCAGAATGCAATTTCCAAACAATATCTGAGCCCTCAATTAATTTTTCCATCAGCGTCCATCTGTGTATTTGCGAAGGAGGCTTTTGCAAAAGAATGTCCAGCAGCTCAATAACAAAATGTATTACAAGCTAAGTGTCTAACATTTGTAACACGATTAGCACACTAAATTATAATGCAAGCAAACTGTCCGACATTTGTAACAAGATTAATGGACTTACCAATCATGGCGAACACATCCGAGTGGTAGACCGACCCGTTCAAATGTTTGCTCTTACCCAAATTAGGCCGATACAAAACCCATGAAATAGACAGACCATAATAAGCTCCAAAAGTGTGGATCACCATGGAGCCGCCGGCATCTTTGGCCTAGCGTGGATTAAATCATTTAAACAAAGGTTAGCATGAAGCCATCTGATGTCCTTCATTTTGTGGCTGCTGCCAATATACAGTAATTCAATAAATGCAAAAAACATAAAAACTATGTCAATGAGACATTAGCGTACACTAGAGTTCAAAGTCTTTGAGGGTTTTTCCAAGCATTTATGTTATCAAGAACAAAGTAAAACTTTTCAGCAGCGTCATTACTCTAATCTTTAGTGTCACATGATCCTTCAGGAATCATTCTTACCAGCATATTTGCTGCTGAAGAAACATTTCTTATTATTATCAATGTTAAAAAAAAGTTATGCTGGTTAATATTTTGGGGAATCCATATTTTTCAAGATACTTTGATGAATAGAAATTTTTAAAAGTATACTATTTATTGTATTAGAAATCTTTTGTAACCTTATATATTATTGTACTGTCACTTTTCAGCAAAATTTAAACTTTTAATGTATATCAAAAACTGGTATATAATTGGAATATATAGTAATTACATTCCATGTATTATATAATAAAAAAAAAAACTGATATATACTAAATATGCACCAAAATATCAATAATTACTATAGTATATCTACAGTACATCTGTAGTACAAATGTTTTCATACCCTAGAGTAAAGGTTCAAAGGTTTGAGGTCAGTAAGTTTTTTTGTGTATATAAATCAAAAATGTAAATTAACATTTGTATGTGTGTGTGTGTGTATGTATGTGTGTGTATGTATGTGTGTGTGTATATATATATATACACACACATATACATATATATATATATATATATATATATATATATACACATACATACATACATACATACATACACACATATATATATATATATGTATATATGTGTGTGTGCATATGCATGTGTGTGTGTGTGTGTGTGTGTGTATACACACTATTTATATTTTATGTTATTTATTTTATTTTATTTTATAATAAAGTTAACTGCATGAAATTAGTTGAATGCAAATTTGTAAAGTACTACATTAAAATATTTCTTCAACAACCTTAGTGCTTGCTAACTTCAACAGATCAGAAAAAAATAGCACAATATAAAACAGCAATCAGACCCACATGGATTATGTTTATGATGATGTACTCTTCAACGGCGAACAGGGTGACGCCAAACAGAGTCATCACCAACAGCTGAACGGGACTGACCTTCCCCAGAACGGCTCCGTAAGCGATCAGACAACCCGCCACACAGAAATCTGCATTGATCAAGCTGAACACATAGAACACCTTCAAATAAACTCACCGGTTAACATTTGCACCCTTTGTGTTCCATTACATTCGGTATCATGTACTTCATTCACATTCTTGTTTGTCGGGCTGCTTTTCTAATTATGGTTTACATACAAAACAAATCATTCATTTCCACAGAGAAGTGATACCTGAAGTAAACAACAAACTGGTTTATCTGTATAGTGTACCTTCTACGTCACCAAGTTCACATCAAAAAACTGCTTATTTTGTGCATCAAAGCGCAAAACCCCCCACCTGTAAGTCATTTTGGATAAAAGCGTCTGCTAAATGAATAAATGTAAATGTAAATGTAAAACAATGAGCAACTTTGGTGGAGGAGTACTACTTTTTCGTTAGGTTTTAATAACTAAAACTGTGGCCTGATTTTAGCAACCGTAATATCTCACAAATGAGAAGCAACATACTTTTCAACACCGATCTCGATTTTTCCGTTAGAGTGGTTCAGAAAATGAAACCAGCCTTGCATCAGAAGAGCCCACTGGATGCCGAAAGCCGCAACCAGGAAGTTGAATCCCACGGCACCAAAGCTGTATCGCTTCAGGAAGGTCATGAGAAAGCCAAACCCCACGAAGATCATGACATGAACATCCTGAAAACCTGCAGGAAGATAATAAAAAAGACAAACAAATGTAGAATCAATAAAAACCATATTGAGGATACGAAATCAGTCTGATGTCATAGGGGTCATAGGGTGGTACATGCACTTTTTCAAGCTGTTTGGACTGAAATGTGTGTTGGGAGTGTGTGTACACAACCACCCTACAATAATAAAGATTAAAAAAAGTATATATATATATTTTTTTCAAATTAAAAGAAGAATAAGTTGCCTCTTCTGAAATCAAGCCATTCTCAAATGCATGTCGGTGTGAGAGGCCACTCCCACACCATTTGATTGACAGCAGCATGTCACTTAGACTGAACTGGTGTCTTACCCCAGACCCGCCCTGAGTGAGCCAAGCAAGACTCCTAAGACATTGAGGTGTTTTGTTGTTGTATGTATGTATTAATGAACATAGCAGTAGTTATTTACCCCGTCATCTGAGTGACTGAAGACGTAGAAGATTACAGTTACATTTGCTTCTGAAGGAAAAACGCTCTTGATCAACCGAAATGCATTTATGTTCGCGCGAATCATTCATGATCCAGCCTCACCAACAGAAACAGTGAGTATAATGTCTTTTAATGAATCTTTGCAAATCTCCTTTCCTCATAATGTGCTAATTAACAAGTTTCACTATACAGCTAAAAAATCCTCCGAGAGCGCCTCTGAAAAGAGGGGCGGAGCTCGTGAAGATTTAAAGGGGAAGTACACAGAACAGCGTGATTTCTAAAGAGCCGTTTTTGACAGGGTAAAATGAGCGTTTTTAAACTATCTTTGAGAAATTTTAAAGCAATCTATGTTACAAACTTTCCATTAAGATCCTAAAGAATCCTATTAGCTTGTGGGAAATAGCCTTTGTATGACTCCTTTAAGGATTTAAAAAACCCTTTAAAAATAAACTGTCCTTAGCACTCCCCATTTTTTAAACGCTTTAGCGCTTCAGACATGATGGCAATAACACATTTGAAATGAATGATCAACCATGAATGTATATTTACATCCAAAACGTCTAGTTACTTAGAGCAAAAGTATGTTTTACCGAGTCACAAACTGTAACATGAGCATTGTGGTGGCATAACTGCGGTCGAAACAATAAATGAATTTGATTACATTGTAGCAATAGTTGAAAAGCGTTTTCCTAGAAGAGGATGGGGTTGGGCTGCTTATTGTGAAGATGTTCTAGGTTTTCTTCCATTGTAGAAATGCACTACACCAACACAAGGACATCTATATGCTGGTGAAAAATGACAACAGACAGAGCTGTGCTTTCTAAACAAACCCTTATTTGCACAAAGAAACCGAGCCAGCTGGCCTTTGTTATTATGAAAGCTCTTCCAGAACCTGACCATGATGCTTCACCTTGAAATGCTTCTCAACCGAAGATGCAGGAGCTACAAAACAGAAGTTATTCCAGGTATAGCAGGTGCAATATTTTGGTTTTCAGGCATATTAATTGGTATTAAGTCTCAGATTGTAAATAAACAACGCATTTTAGTTATATAAAGCATATCATCCATCGCTCTTGTGTTTATGATAAGCACTCCGCCCTGTCCTTGCACTATCATAAAACATTTTCATTATCAGCAGCTTGAGACTGGCCTACAAGTGCAAGAAGATAAGCTCCTCTAGGGAACTTCTGCAGTGATAGTGACATCTCAACCATGACAAAATGCACTCAGGGACATCTGATCTATCTGCAAACAATAGTTTGTGTCCGAGTTCATAGACCACATGTCATCCAACACTTACAGCATCGTGGTTGTGGAACAGAGGACAGTCTGAGCAGAAGACTGGAGAGCTACAGTATACATGACTGAAGAATTCAACCACACCTTCGGAGATTCAAAGAATGACAATGGATACTGATCTTTACATAAGCAATGAGTAAACAAACCCTCTATCTCCCCTGTGCCAGCTGTGGCTAAAGAACATCTGCGGTAAAATGACAGTCCCATGTGCACAAAGAGGTATGCAGGTTCTCAAGTGTATGAGAACATGAAAAAAGCTCACTGGTGTAGCAGATAAACTTCAATACTACAGCCATATAACTACATTTTTTTTGTTAGTTCACCCCAAAATGAAAATTCTGTCATTAATTACTCACCCTTGTTTCGTTCCAAACCCATAAGACCTTTGTTCATCTTCTGAACACAAATGGAGATATTTGTGATGAAATCTGAGAGCTATCTGACCCTCCATAGACAGTAACACAACTGAAATGTTCCCAGAATCCAGAAACGTAGTAAATACATCAGTAAAAAAGACATTAGTGGCTCAGCTTCAGTTTTTCAGCACTATAAAACATTTTTTATAAGTGCCGTTTATCCTTTTTTTGCAAATAATCTCTTCATAAATATTTACATTTAGTCTTTTAGCAGACAATTTTATCCAAATCCACGCACCAATGAGGACAATAGAAGCAATCAAAACCAACAAAAGAGAAACAACATGCAAGCAAGTCTCAGCTGAGCCTAAGACTAAACAGGTTTAAGAAACAAGCAGCATAGACAGAATAGAAAAAAAAAGAATGCTAGTGTTAATTCTTAAAGGAAAAAAATGCATTTAGAGAATAAATATGCAATTGGTAGAGGGTCAGGGGTTTTTATAAATAAAAGACAAATGGAAAAAATAAAATTTCTATACATATATTTCTATACACATACAGATACATAATAAACACAGTACACATACAAGTTACTTTTAAAAGTAATACATTACAATGTTGCGTTACTTCCTAAAAAAAGTAACTAATTACGTTACTTAGTTACTTTTTATGGAAAGTAATGCGTTATATTACTTTTGCGTTACTTTTTAAACATGGGCAGAGCTTGAGTGTTTGTTTTTAATATAAGACATGCTATTAATAGCAAACGTAAAAAGCACACCAAAAAGTGTCACCAATAAACCTCAAGCTGAAGAAAAAGTAAATTCACATCTGTAAAGTAGAATACAGGAGAAAGTTCAATACTCTACAGAATTAAAACAAAAAAAAAAACAATAAAGCACAATAGTTAGTCTTTTTAAGTCACTTTTGCTTGTAAGTATGGTTGAACTGGATCATCAAAGGTCAGCAGCAAAGATATTGGTTAATAATGCGTGCATTGCTATAGTCATTCACATTGATTACAATTAGTATAATCACAAAAACCATGGTGACGCTAAATGGCTAGTATAGCAAAACCATGTTAATGTGTGGTTACTTTAGTTTAACTATTATGATTTTTATTTGCAGTAAACCCATGTTTAATTTTGATAATTTAAGCATATGTAACCGAGTGCAGAAATGAACGTGAGTAATCTTACCTGATACTACAATAGCCAGTCTTAACAGTGTACGCGATCTGGCTCTTTATTTGTATTTATTTATTTATTTTATATATCAAAATATATATTAAACGTGTGTGCGGTAAGAGCATCTACGGCATATCACATTGGCTAAAATACACAAAGAAACGCGTTGTGAAATATATCACAGTCATCGCAAACCACAAACATGGCAGATTCGGATGGGATTAAAATTCACCAAGTACATCTGTAAAACAAAACATTCTCTAACGACCCCCTGTAAAACTAGTCCCGTCCGAATAGGGCTTTAGTCACTATTTAGGTAGCACACATATTCTAAATGCCTTTGTCAGAATTCAAATGAGCCATTTTAATCTACATTAATCTAGATTAAAAAAAAATATATCTATGCCCACCCCTAGTATTCACACACCGCACATAATGCTCTTTATTTCTGATTTCTACCAACATGAGGTCAGGAGACTTGTCAGTCAATAAATAAGAAAACAAAGTTACTCAGTTATATTACTCTAAAATTAAAAAGTAATGCGTAACTTTACTAGTTACTTGGAAAAAGTAATATTATTACCTAACTCGCGTTAAGAAAAGTAAGATTTTTTTACATACATATTTGTACTGTGTTCATTATATATATATATATATATATATATATATATATATATGTGTGTGTGTGTGTGTGTGTGTGTGTGTGTGTGTGTGTA
>JAUCMU010000053.1:4471831-4484542 GCA_032275025.1 Enteromius treurensis
ATGTATGTGTGTATGTATCTATGTGTATATATATATATATATATATATATATATATATATATATATTTTATTGCAACAATGTAATATCTACAAATCTAAAATAATATTGCACATTTAAAATGTATATAAATATTAGGAATAAAAATAATTCATATACAATTAATACATGTATTTATGAAATATTTAAAAAATACAGATGTTTAAATAATGCATAATGCTTAATGTCTACAAGACATTTTATGTTGGCATTATTAAGATGTATCATAAATCAATAGATATTACATATTGTTATATTTTAGTTTAATATTGTCAATCTAATGTAATAACAACATGAAAAAAGATAATAATATATTTTGAATCATAATAACACATACATTTTATATAAATGCATAAATTAAATAATGTATTAAATATACAAATAACAAAATATTTGTTATTTTATCTTTTAATCTGTAACAATGCAATATTAATGTAAATATATAAAACAATATGTAATATATTAACAACATTAATAAATAATATATAAATTAATGAATCAAATTATTTTTAAATAGTACATATTTAACTAATAAAAATAATAAAATTGTGCATGAAAATTAAAAAATAAAATAATAGATTAAATAAAATAATAGATTAATAAAAATATATATCTTTTTTATAAACATTTTTTTTCCTTAAACATATTTAAAAAAATATGTTCATTTTAGTATCTCACAAAAAAACATTTAGCGAAATCTTTTCTCAGCCTCCTAGCATTAGTATAAAAACCCTTACAAACTCTCATTTTCTGCCACCTGATAGGCTCGGCCCACAAAAATCATCATCACTGTTTGCCAACACAAAATTGGTCTATTCACAAAGCTCAAAACGTACTTCCTGCACTGCTTGGCGAGTTTAAGTGTTGAACCTTCTGCAAACTGCTTCATGCTGAAATCGGTGCCTCCAGCCGAGCCAAGCTTGCACAACCCCTACAAAACACATGGCAGACATACACAACTGAGGAGAAAAAAAAAAAAGATAAATCTCTCAAATAGTAGATTCTCTGAGCCTGAACACTCACCACCAATGCTCGCACACGTATCCGGTCGTTTTCGCTCTTCTTGTACAGGTCTTTCAGTAAAGCCACTCCATTGGCTGTGATGAAAGACGCTCTCTTGGCTTTTCCGGCGGCGTGAATGAGCGCCTCCACTGCCACCTGCTGCCGAGTGATGTTTTCAGACGCACAAAGAGAAATAACAGCATCCATGATACCGCTCAACTCCAGGGTGCGATTTCCCACGTCACTGGGTCCCTGCAGCAGGACAGAGACCGTCTGTATCGCTCGTAGTTTGCGCTCCATATCTGAGATGCCAAAGTGATACCTGTAAGAAAAAAAAAAAAAGAGATTTCCTCACAATTCTGAGTTTATCTCTCACAATTCTGCCTATATATAACCTACTGGACATATTCCTCGCAGAGCTTGTTGAAGTTTTCCCTCTCTTTATCGCTCATCAGGTCATCGTAAAGCTTATTAAGCAGAACGGAGCAGCTCATGGGAGTGTTGTCCGTGAGCGGCGGCCCACCTTCGACCTCGGGTACAGTCCCTGCTACTTCCAGAATCTTCTTCAGCCCTAAAGAAAAGTACCAAATAAGGCATCAAATGACCTTTTCAGGATTTTTAACATCACTGATGTCACACAGGGAAGACCTGTCTCGAGCAGATTAAAGCCTGTCAGACGTACCCTGGTCGATGACCCACAGGGTGAGAGAGTTGTCTGGGTTTTTCAGGGATTTTCGTGGCACCTGTTTGACCAGCAGGTTGATGGCGCTGTCACGTCCGGCTCCAGACACACTGGATGCAGGAAGCATGTCAATTAGATGACGCAACATGGAACGCAATTCACGGGAGGGTTCTGCAAGACATACAAGACGTTTCAAAAATTGATACAGTTTCAGTTTCTTATAACCCAAGAAAGCCATAGAAATGTCTAGAAGGTGCTAATATAATATCAGCAGATGTTGTGCATGTATTATTACAGCACTTTCCTACAGTTATACTTTTTGGGTGAAGAAAATACAAATGAAGAAAAATATTACAAGGCATTCTGGAAAACTATTCTAAATGGTTAAAATGTATTGTAATGGTTAATCTGCAGTGGATTTTTTTTAAATAAATGTTTAGTTTAGTTTTTTTCCAAGGAAATCGACTGCATAGGCATGCAGTGTTCTCATATAATTATTTTTCATATCACTATTTCTTTTCATACACTGTTATTTTATTTTACTTAATACTATTAGAGATATTATAAAGATTTTCTTTTTATATATTTTTCCATTTTAATATTACTTAAGTATTGTTTTTTTAGTTGTGTAATATGTATTTTGTATAAAAATATGTAATATTGTAAAATAGTATGATGTAAAATAATGTTTTTCTATTTTAAATACATAAAAATGTAATTTATTCTTGTGAAGCACAGCTGAATTTTTAGCATCATTACTCCAGACTTCAGTGTCACATGATCCGTCAGAAATCATTCTATGCTGATTTATTATCAGTGTTGAAAACTGCTGCTTAATATTATTTTGGAAGCTAAGAAATTTTTTTCAGGATTCTTTGAAGAATAAAAAGAACAGCCTTTCTTTAAAATATAAACATTTTAACAATATATCGTTCAAATGTTTGGGGTCATTACATTTTTATTCTTTCTTATTTTGAAAGAAATTCAAACTTTTACTTATTAAGATTAAATTTATAAGAAGTGATAGCAAATATTTATATTGTTAGAAAAGATTTTAACTTTTCATTCATCAAAAAAAATCCTGAAAATATGAATGATGCTGAAAAGTCAGCTTTGCATCACAGGAATAAATGTTACTTTTTTTTTAAGGATATTAATAAAAACATTATTTTATATTGTAATAAATTGTAATAACATTTTGCGATATAACAGTTTTTTTCTGTACTGTTATTCACATAAATGCAGCTGGGATGAGCGTAAGAGACTTTCATCAAGGCTGCATTTATAAGATTAAAAATCCAGAAAAAAACTGTAATATTGTAAATTATTATTTAAATTTAAAATAACTGTTTTCTGTGTGAATATATTTAAAAATGTAATTTATTCCTGTGATACAAAGCATCATTACTCCAGCCTTCAGTGTCACATGATCCTTTCAGAAATCATTATAATATGCTGATTTATTACTAGTATTGTCAGTGATTCCCCCCCCCTCAGGATTCTTTGATGAATAACAAGTAAAAAACAACATATTTTTTTACCAAATATATACCATTACTAAAATGTAAATCTAAACAACATCTTTTTGTTCATTTAATGGATCCTTGGTTAATAAAAGTATTCATTTCTTTCAAAGTAGAAAGAATAAAGATGTACTGATCCCAAACTTTTCAAAAGTAGTGAAACAGTAAACTACAGTAACACATTATTATCCATTTTAAATAAATGCTTCTCTTTTTAATATTTTAATGATCAAAGAATCCAAAAACTACTAACTAGCTCAACTGTTTCCAACACTGATAATAAAAAATCAGCATATTAGAAGGATTTCTGAAAGGATCATGTGACACTGAAGACTGGAGTAATGATGCTTTGTATGACATGAATAAATTACATTTTTAAAATATATTCACACAGAAAACAGTTATTTTTTAATTTAAATAATAATTTACAATATTACAGTTTTTTTTCTGGATTTTAATCTAATAATTGCAGCCTTGATGAGCAAAAGAAACATCTTTTTTTGTTTATGTATATAAACAAAAACTACTAAAAGCAAAAAACATTAAAATTACTAGCTGCCATGGCATAACTGAACTTGTTGAACTAACTACATAGACATAAATACATGCATATATTTCTCTATAGTTTGTATTAATGTTTTGTATGAAATTTTCAACAAGTGAAGTTATGCCTTGGCAACTAGCTGAAAAAAAAAAAGTCTATAATATTTACTTATTTATCTTTTTTTTTTTAAATTCAAGTAAGTAGTTTTAGTTAACTATAATAAGCCTGCAGCCGCAAACACTTATTTTGGTCTTTAAACTGACATAACCCAGTCTAAAAGAAGTAGAACAGAAATTCTCTGCTGGAAATTATTTCTGGGCTTAAACTAGGCCACTGAAATGAGCTCTCAAAGTGAAGCTTGGCGTCTCACCTGGCAGTATGGCCTCATCTTTTCCTCTGATCTCTTTCTTCATGCCCTCCGTAAGAGCCTCGAACATCACTTGGATTAAATGGCATGCTGAAAGAGACACGGTGGAAGCAGCAGAACCCATGATGCCGCACAACCTGTCCATGCCCACCTCGTTCACAATAGCCATGGTCTACAAACAAAACAATATATGCATAACTCAAGATGGCCTTTGGGTTCAAATAATACACTTTATTGTGGGGGGAAGTTACTCGGTTACCCTTGACTGGTGTCCGGTGCACAGGCCAACCAGAGTTCTGAGAGCAGAAAGGATCAGATCCTCCTGCTGTGAGTCAAGAAGATTTTGGAGGAGTTTGACTCCATCGTTTCTAAAGATCTGCTCGGCGCCTGCATCCTCTCGAGAAAGCACCACCAGATTCTGAGCAGCCTGGTTACAACGCAACAGAGAACATGTAGATCAAAGACTGTTTGGTGTAAACTCTAATGACCCTAAAAGAGGGCTTTCCCACCTTCTGTCTTTCTGAAACTGACGCTGAACTGTCCAGAAGGAGTTTGAACATCTGTTGAACTCGTGAGTCTGTGGATGAGAGCTGTGCTGCCTGTATATAAACACAAATATTGCTTCATTTTCAGGTCATAAATAGCAATACTTCACGAGCACCACTCATAACCCACCTTCTGCTGGATCTGTGCTCCTAGCTGTCTAAGCAGGTCCTGGAAAGCTTTATTTTTGGGTTCCAGCTGGGCGCATTTCTGAGCGTCGATAAACGCCTGATCTAACCGTCCAAGCTTCTGCAAAGCCTGCGCTCGACGGAATCGGGCCTTGACGTCACCTTGATCCACATCCAAAGCTTGAGAATGGGAAACAAGACTCGGTTAGATTTATCAACATGACACTGGGCATGAATGCGAAACAACAGATGTCATTTTTACCTTTGGTGGCATCTGCTTCTGCTTTGGTATGGTCTTCAAGTTTAAGATAGCATGCTGCTCGGTTGCGGTACAGAAGTGCACTCTCGGATGGACAGTCGCTGATCTTTAGGGCTTTGGTGTAGCAGCTGAGAGCTTGCTGCACATCACCAGCTTTAAAATGGTTGTTTCCTTCCTCCCTCAGCGTAGTGGAGTCCTGGGACATCTACAGATTAATAATTGCACATTTAATTTAGATAGAACTGCACTAAAGAATAGATATGTTATTGCAATGTGAATGGGATACTACAATCGTTGGTACTGCAATATGCAAAACAAATGCATTAAAAAAAAAAAAAGACAATAAAAATCATGATAACATTTTATTTGCAGGTGTCCTATATACTTACTACTATAATAACAATTAATTATGCATAATTATATGCAAGCAGCCCTAAGCCAAACCCTAACCATATAGTAAGTAATAATTGGTTATAATAATTGCACTGTAAGAATGACACCTTAACATAAAGTGTAACTACACAAAATACATATTGCATTATGTGCAGCATCATATACATGCATCATAACATCTGTGTCTAACGTTAGCTTAGAGCGTAACTATGGTGAAGTTGCATGGTAAACACATAAAACTCACCTTTTACTGCGTCGTTTCCTTTTTTAAGATAAAAAAAACGTTCGGGGTTTAAACGCAATCTAAAGTATTTCTACTTGTTTTAAAAAACGCCGTAAAACATTCCCAGTGCTCTCAAAATCTACTATTTTTTCTTCTTCTCTCTGTTCTCGACTGTTCTGCCTGCGCGTTTCCTGGTTTTGATACGCGATGATGACGCTGCAGAACCCTATTGGTCGAGCGTCTAGTTGCGTCATTAATATTCATGAGCCCATCCTTGACTGCTCGCCTACAGTGGGATTCAAAGCCCCGCCTCATTTGCGCGTCTTGACCTTATAAGTCCAGCAACATCCAACATAGGAATCTATCTATCTATCTATCTATCTATCTATCTATCTATCTATCTATCACAGATGTTTCACTTTTTTTTAATTCTAATTGATTTAATTTTAATTTTAAATTTAATATAACATTTAATTTTATATATATATATATATATATATATATATATATCTTTTAATGTATATAAGTGTGACAACTAGTCCCGGTCTGGATTGATTACAAATCTGTGTGGTTGTGTATTTGCACAGTTAACACGTACTAAACCCCTCTGCAGTAATCTAACCAATCAGAGGCCAGTGCGCCTCGGCCCTCAGAAAACTTCACTTCCCACAATGCTCTGCTCCATTCTCAAGCTCTCGCATAGGATCACAGACGTCTTTCAGGAGGAAATAACGGGTAAATATTTGATGTCCCGTGACTGCTTTCTCGTTTAAAATCCACGCCACTAACAGGTCAGCCGTTACCGCAAACGCTAGAAGTGCAGCATAATGGTTTTGAACGTTAGAAAGGTGCTTTCTGTAGCTTGATCGCGCGCTTGTATTGAAGAATAGACCAAAGCCAATGTATTTACATGCTGCACGCACATAGTACGCGATCGTACCTGCGGATCTAGCTGATAAACTCTTATATACGTCTGATCTTGAGCGGAAATGTCAGTTATAGGTAGATAGATCGGATAAACCAGTAACTTGTCTACGTGTGCAGATATAGGGCTAAGGTGGCGGTGGATATCAGTGGTTTTAATGATAAACTATGTGCTTAAAGGCTCTGATATCAGTGCTGATGATAACCTTCCCACACAAGAAGAGGCCATAATTTCAGGCATATTTCTGGAAAGTCATGTTGAGGTCTTTGGGACTTTCAGGCTGCTGTAGTTGTATATACTGATCATTTTCCTCGCTTGTTATTTAGTTGCATGCATGTATATATACATATATATTTTTTTATCTTTTTTTTTAAAGTCAGTCATTACTGTTACTCTTACAGTTTCAGAGATTTAATTATTATTATTATTTAAAATTTTTTTTAAAAATTATATTATCGACCAAAAGCTATCATCAATCTATAGCCTTTTGTCTGTTCTTTAAATACAGTTTTCACAGTTTGTGTTCAACCAAAATTAGACTTTTAATTGCTGATGGCAGTACTGATGGTATTGAAAGACCAAAATAAAGCCAACTTAGCTGTTCAACACACACACACACACACACATATATATATATATATATATATATATAAAATATTATTATTATTATTATTATGAATTGATGGGGCCTTTTATAACTGGCGTCTGATAATTTGATAAGCAGACTGAATTAACAGCCAAATATCAAATAGCAGTCAACCTGGTGGATATAGGAGTCTTTATTAACACTGAACATCATGATTATTCATAATATTATCATTATTCACATTGAACCTCCAATAAATGATTTTTCATGCTAACATTGTAATGTAGGATATAAAAACAATTATCGATGCACCAAAATGTAATTTTTTAATTACTGTTACTACTTATTTATTTTTTATTTTACTATTTTCGACTAAATATTTTTTCATTTGCCAAAATTCCAGTGGATCAGTAATAACAAGTTTAAATTGTAAAAAAATACAAAAATATGAATAAATATAACCTAAATTCTATCCAAAGTCCTCATATTCAGACTTGTATGATGGTTACACAATAAAAACTAAAAATTCTGATTTTTATTTATTTATTTATTTTATTTTGCATTGGGAACAATGTGTTTTTAATTGATTTTATTTATTGGCTTCCATTGTCTTGATTGCAGCTTTAGTAGATGCATGTGTTTGTTGCGTTTGCACGTATTTGGGAAAATCATTCAATCACAACGTTCACTGAGACTGTTTGTTTTCACAGGTGCTTGGCTCTCTGTCTCTGAGGCTTGCTGTGGAGATCTGAGCTTCAAAATAGGAAACATGCAAGAAAGACCTTCAAACCAACTCTGTTCATTAGTTTTCTAAAACTGGGTTTACTATCTTGCGTCAAGAGCTGCTCCGTCAAGATTCCCTTTCGTAGCCTCTTCAGTTTAATGTAGCCGTTCCTGGAAGCTCTCCATTTTGGACGTGGTATCGGTTGAGCTGTTTACCAGTGCTGGAAGAAAGACCTAATCCCAAATCCTTCTGGAGAGCAGTAAGACACTGACTGACTCCAAGCTGACGGGATTAACTTCATATTAGATTTGTGAGACAAGGGAAGGAGAACACCTGCTTGTTTTTACAGACAAATCCAGGCCACGCTGCTCTGGATCTTGTATGCAGAACGCCACCTTCCATTGTCAAGTTTGGCACAATTTGTGCACTTCCCAGAATTGCCTCCTGTTGCAGGACTCCATAATCTAGAATCATTGAGAATCAAGGTCAGTCGTCCTTGACTGCAGAGAAGGGACGGCGCTCGCGTTCGGCCACCAAATATTAAGACTGGAGACTCTCTTGGATACATTATGACATTAAAGGCATAGTGCACAAGCAGATCTGCATCATCTGTGTCCGAGAAGACCCATCAGCCAAGCTGGAAAGGAAAAAAAAGGCTTAAGGAAGAGACGGTTCGTTCTTATTCTGCTCTGGTCATTTCTCTGCTCTGTGGAAACCTGCATTCGTTGCGATGGCTCCTCAGCCGACTCAGACCGGAGTGACCACTGCCCTGTGAAGGACTACACCCAACCCTGTAAGTCAGAAAACACTCACACGCACACGTGGGCGTCACTTTGATTTAAAAACAAAGACAGTTGTGTGGTGCTGATGCCCTCGTTGTGACATGGTGATTTTTTTATGATTTAAATAATTGTGCATTTTCAAGTCTAACCCGACAAAACAGTACAATTAAAAAATGTGAAAGCATTGTTTAAACGGTGTTAATATTAGTATTATTTATGTACCAGAAATAGAATTTATATATTTTTTTAAAATAACTTTTATTTTTAAGCTTTCAGTTTTCAGTTTAATTTGAGTTTTTATTTTGAGATTTGTTTTTATTTTTTTTATTATTAACTGTATTATTGTATTTCAATTTTTAAAAATCTTTAGCTTTAGTTTATTTTATTTCATTTTAGTTCTAGTTGCTTTAATGCAAACTTTAAAACTTATTTCGCTTCATCGCCAGGGTACGTTTATGTTTTTGATCTGATATTTATATTTAATGTTTTATGTAAGCTTTATTTAAATTAATGACAATTTTGTTTAATAATTGTAGTTTTTAGTTAACATCATTGTTTATTTATATACATTGTTTATATATATATATATATATATATAAATACATATGATAGATATTATATTATCTTTATTATTTTCTTTCTTAAATGCATGACATTATATTGTACTATATTAATACTAATAATAATAATTATTATTTCTAGTCTTAATATTTCTAATTTCCAATGTTATCATTTAACTTGTATCATTTTTAGTAATATTTTAAATGTGCAGACACACACACACACAGTACTTCAATTTGCTCCGTTTGAATTTTTTTTAGGGCTCTGATTTGCCCTAATATAACATTTTATTGCTATTTCATGTAACCAGAGTTGGCACTGTACGTCATTTGATGTATTTTATGAGTTATTTGGATGTTGTTTTGTTATTTCTGTATGTTGAGGCTCAGAAAGCTGCAGCTTGGAGTGTGTGTCTGAGAGCTGAGAAGAAGAGGACGTTAACTAGTAACAAAATGAGAACTCTTGCTCAAGAACTGGAGATGCTGTATTAGATCCATCCCTGTCGGAAGCCGTTTGATAAAGTGCTGGGGACATGTCCTCACAGTAACGACATATATATGCGCACACACACACACACAGAGCAGCTTTGCCGGAGGGACATTAGATTCCCTGTCTGGGCTCCCGCTGTTCAGAACCTGTGTTGTTCTTTTTCCCCCCCCCTTCCTTTCTTCGGTTTGAATGGCCGAGGACAAGGGGCACTTTGAAGGAGGCTGGAATTGGCCGTGGTTGGGTCGCAGTTGACGGTTCCCGCTGATCGCCGTCCCACCGTGTATATTTCACCGCCTCTCCTCCCCTGCTTTAGGATTTGAAACTCTGTGGGAGAGCAGAGGTGGACTTTAAACAGCTCCACTTTTGGCACACAGCTTCATCAGAACTCATTCCTGCGGGTTTAACACTCTCTTCTTTTGTCCCCGCTCCTCTTGACCCGGACATTAGCATCCGTCAGATAAGAAGAGGAGGATGAAACTGAAGAAGCAGGTGACCGTTTGTGGCGGGGCTATCTTCTGTGTGGCCGTCTTCTCTCTCTACCTGATGCTGGACCGCGTCCAGCACGATCCCGCCAGGAGACAGAGCGCCGGGAACTTTCCTCGGGTAAGTCGGCGGCGATTTCTTTATGAATTCCCTCTGTCCTGGATTCCATTTTTTGCTGTGTGGGTCTGTTTGAATGGCTCCATTTATCAAAGTCTTCGGTGGGGGTTTTTTTCAGGCTAGCAAGTGTAAAAGCTAGTGATGTGACCAATTAGTTCCTGGCTCTGACTCGAACTAATTAACTACTAAATTAGCTAGTGAATAACTCTCTGTGAGTGCTGGCTTTTTTCTGCCACCAAACCAAAAAGCTTTTTTTAAATGCAAAAAACCTCATTATTAGGAAAACGTGTTGGTGTTTCTTGTAGAGATTGCGTATTGGGTGACACATAGTTGATGGTGTGTGAATTAGCACGTTTTCGTAAGCCTCAGGAAAGAAAGAAAATGCACATTAATATGGAAATTCAGATATTGTTTGTATTCAAAGCTTGCACTGAATCATTTTTCAGTTCGATTGTCAGCGAGCCTTGCACTTACAGCTTCTGTGACGCTTGATATTAGTAATACTTGCTAAGGAGAGGGATTTGAAGAAACTCCCAATCGCGAGTATTGCGTTTTTACATGTAAGTCATCCCTCACCCTTTGTACTACGGATCTGAATGATACCTCAAATCGTGCGGCGTGTTGGGGAGAGGTGTGCTATTACTTTTCTAAGCCGTCAAGATTTGTGATCCGCCTGGGGGATGATAAAATGGCAAATTTACATTGGAAGAAAGGATCTGGAATAGCACCTCTAGAACATCTAGAACATATTTGCGTCTTGCATAAAAAAATCATGTATATGTATGTATATGTATATATACATACATAAATAAACTAAATAAATAATCTGAAATAATCTAAATGATCACATTTTGTATACTGGTCCTTCTAATACTCTTAAAAAATTCAGATATATTTTTAATGATTTATAAATTTTTAATGGTTTATAAATTTATATATATATATATATAAGTACATGTTAGCTCACAGTGAATTACTTGTATTTTTAATAATGCATTAATAAATGCTGGAATTGGTAAGAGCTAAGATTAATAAATGCTGTAGGAGTGTTCATTTTAACTAGTTGTTAACTAATGTTGACCAATGAACCTTAATGTAAAGTGTTACCAATTTTTATATTGCATTTAGACAAAATAGCATATAATCATGCATTTGTCAGGTTTTGGTGATAACGTTGGTACATCCCTACTACTTAAAGTACAAATCCAGTGTGTTGGTGATACTGTAGACGTGTTGCAGGTCAGCCCGTGCGCCGTGGTGTGTCTCCTCCTCTAGAGCGCTCAGGTCAGTTACGTGATGTTGTAGATTGTAGATAGATTACACCTCCGTCCCCCTGGTTTTTTCAGAGCCAGATTTCGGTGTTGCAGAACCGCATCGAGCAGCTGGAGCAGCTCCTGGAAGAGAACCATCAGATCATCAGCCACATCAAAGACTCTGTGCTGGAGCTCACCGACACGGGGGCCATCTCTCCTAGTGGACACCTCCCCTTCCGGAGCGCCAATGGCTCCTGGGTGCTGCCCTTTGATGGCAGGCCCACCTTTCTCTCGGTCAAGCCGCTGGATTGCCAGTTCGCACTGGGCCGCAGGAGCCAAACTGATCTGCAGGTGAGAATGAAAACGTTGTAGTGTGTGTGTGGAATGACTTAAATTTAATGCAGTGTTATCAGGGAGAGGATTGCGGTGAGGCTTTGGGATTTTATTGTTGTGGCGCTCTGTTTGTGTCTCCTGAGAAGAAATCCATCAACAATCACAGTTTTGATTGAGAACCTTTACAGTTACTCTTGTGACATCGTTCAGTGTGAACTCATCCAGAGGTCGCCGGCTCAAGTGTATGATTATGCCAGTATTTGTTCTGGAGAAAGCTAAATATGTATAGAGATAAAATATTTTGTATTTAATGTCATGGATGTGTATTAGGTTTGTAGTTCTGTCTTTGTTACATTATGTGCCAGTGGTGACCAGTCAATAATGGGTTTTTCTCCAAAGTTACAATACATAATTGCATAGAACATACATATCCTCTCTGGTAAATAATTTAATTTAATTTAATTTAATTTAATTTAATTTAATTTAATTTAATTTAATTTAATTTAATTCTTATTCTTATTCTTATTTTTGTTTTATAATATTTTATTTTATTTTAATTTAAATTAAATGCTATTTTTAATTTAATTTAAATTTTATTATATTTTTTGTTTTGTTTTATATTATTTTAATTTAATTTAAATTGTATTTTATTTATTTTTTGGTTTTTGTTTTGTTTTTTGTTTTTAATTTAATTTAATTTAATTTAATTTAATTTAATTTAATTTAATTTAATTTAATTTAATTTAATTTAATTTAA